>CM067335.1:130920000-131520000 GCA_034376525.1 Nicotiana benthamiana | reverse complement strand
AGGTTAATTAGATTTTAGGACTTAATTCAGATTTTGATTTAATTTTTAAAAAGAAGAAAAGAAGAAGAAAAGGAATTAATTAGGAAGAGAGGAAATTGAATTGAGATTTGGGCCTCTTTAATTAAAAAAACCAGCCCAGATCTAAATATACCTGTCCAAATATCCCAAAAAAACGGCCGAGTTTTGCCTTTAACCAGTCCGTCTCTCACCCCAGTCCAAACGACCCCGTTTAATTAATAATTAATCTCATCCGTCGACGTTTTGAGATCTAACAACTGAGAAGTTGGGTTCATTTAATAAACCCCTTATATATTAAGATTCAGCAGAAGTAATACCTCTATAAGATATAACTTAGATCTAAAACTATCATTTAGTTAGGAGTTGTAAGGACCCTCCTAGATAATGGGATTTACCTTTTAAATTCTTAGTGTTATTTGCTAGCATGATTCAGTTAACACTCACAGATGTGCCCAGCCACCAAATTGGGGTAGAAATTTTTTTGTTTGTTTTGTTAAAATCATGCACCCACCTAGAGAACAAGGAAAGATAACACGAGTTTCCAGAATGAAAAGTAGTTCAGACCCAAGTAGTCAGGCACTCACCTGGAGAAACAAGGGAAGACAGTTCAAAGAAAAGCAGTTTCAAGAAGAGGACAATTCGAGTTGGAAATTATGCACCTACCTGGAGAACAAGGAAAAGTAGCAATTTTAGAATCAGTTCAAGTTTTGATAATCAGGAGCCCACCTGGAGAACAAGGGAGCACAATTCAAGTTTAGGCAATTAGGAGCCCTCCTAGAGAATAAGGGAATACAATTCAAGTTTTGGCAATCAGGAGCCTACCTGGAGAACAAAGGAACACAATTCAAGTTTCGGTAATTAGGAGCCCACTTTAAGAACAAGGGAATACAATTCAAGTTTTATATATTAGCTTTCAGTTCACCCTCTCCCTGATCCCCTCAAGTGTCGAGTGTTCAAGCTCAACTGAAGAGTCATGTAGTTATTAATTTTGGTAGTATAGCTTAATTTGCAATCCATATTAGTTGAAAGTAGTATTTGATTCGAGAATTGTCTGCTTCTATCATTAATTCAGTGTGTGTGAACTAGATATTTCTTTAATAATTTGGTAAGTTGCAAGAATTGAATTTCTGTTGTTCATAGAACTTAAGTTGCAGTGGTAATGACTCCTTTCGAATGCTTTTCATGGTTTTCTATCATGCTTTGAATGTTATTTTCTTTTTTAGATTTGAAATATTGTGAGAGCAGAAGAAGTGATTGTAGGGTCAATATGTTTGTTGCCATAAGTATAGATTCTCGGGCTAATAAATGTTTAAAATGATTTTGGGTTAATTTTAGGATTTGTGTTTTAAATTTTTTCTATCTTATTGCCTAAAGTCTTGAAATCTGATATGGATCAGCTGTATTCATGAATCCCAACGTTGGTTTGATGTTGTCAAAGGGACTCGACCTTGAGTCCTAGTCATAAAATATTGAACCAATTTTAGAATTGGGCTTCATTTTGGGGCCTAGCTAATCTGTTTTAAAATCATCAACTTGGAAAGCATGCAATCTCGTTCAGGTTATGGGGGCCTCACGACAGGCCGGGCTTCATAATAGTGCAAATTGAGCCTCATTGTTGTTGGCCTTCTCTATTGATTAAATATGGTTTCGACTTTGGTTTAGAGTAATTACTATTTCTTTAAAACCTTCTTCAATCAATCTATTGGGATTTAGAAGTAAATTGGAGGCGAGCCATATTAGACATCGCAAAACGATTATGTCTCCCCCCCCCCCCCCCAGATTCACATTGGAACCTTTAATTAGAGTATATTGAGGTGTGCCAAGCCAAACAAAATCTCAAATGCATGGCCCTTGTCTGATTACTTCTTTTAATCTTAGAACTCGGGACGCGCCATTTTGTAAATTTTTATGGAATCCCGCAAAGTTAATAATGCGTTAGTTGCTTTAAGCGCGTTAATTAACTAATGTACCTTCCTAATATCGGGTGCACATTTATGCGACCCGAATCCAAATCTCAATGTTAGGTGAAATGTGTTGCAAATTACGGGTGCATTTATGTGATGTGGTTTAAGATGAATTTTAACAACATTGCAATCTTCTAAAATAAATAAAAGCGGTTAAAGTAGAAATTGGCACATAGGTACAAAAAATGCATTAAAATCAGATAATTAAGCCTAATATAACAATTGAGAAACCGTGCTAGAAACACGAAACTCAGGAGTGGCTAACACCTTCTCCCGGGTTAACAGAATTCCTTACCTGGATTTTTGGCTCGCAGACTGTTAAACAGAGTCAAACCTTCCTTGATTTGGAATTTTAAACCGGTGACTTGGGACACCATAAGCTATCTCAAGTGGCGACTCTAAAATTATTAAATAAATAAATCCAGTTTCGATTTTTCTTTAATTGGAAAAACTCCCTTATCTACGCCCTTCGTGGGGTTGTAGTGTTAAAATGAGGTGTAAGAGCTCTGGCGACTCTGCTGGGGATTGAACCCAGAATCTCTGGTTCAGGGTTCAAGAACTCGAGCTTTAAATAATTCTTGTATCTGGCTTTATTAATATCTGATTTATTGCATAATTGTGCCCAATGTGTAAAACGTTGTTTTACTGCTTTAATATTATCTGGACTGTATATAAATTACCGCGAAACCCTTCTCTTCTTATTTTTGCGGATGTGCTCCCTGGTCGAGACTCCCTATTCTGTTAGTGTCATACCTTTAAATAAGAAAGAGGCTCGCACAAGTTACAAAGCCGGATGGCCTTTTGGTTCCCGGTACGTAGCCCACTCCTCGACTCGAGTTGTCCGCTCGGTACATAGTCTAGACCCTATACCAATGCTTTAAACCTAGAATAACTTAACCACATGGTGGAGCCCTAGTATGAGCATTTATTTGCATCATGCATTTGACAACACAGGGGTTGGTTCCATCTAGGACAGGTGCACCCAAAATAATGAACCATCCTGATGTATTTTGCGTGCTACTTGTGCATTCATTCTGGATTTACATGTCGACCGACTTTTGACAAACAGAAAAAATAGGGAAAAAGGAAAACAAGAGAGAGGAAAATCTACAGTGTGAGCGGTGAGAAAGAAATTTACCCATGTCAAAAACCCGATACTGAAATGCTGCCAAAATCTTGAAAAAAAAAAGAAAAAAAAGGAGTCTGCTTTTTTAAAAAAGAGAGAAAAGAAAAAAAAAATTATTTTTCAAGAAAGGAAAAAGAAAAAACAGAAATTGGTTTTTAATTCTATCAAAATTGCCCGAACTACGCCAGTTTAATTCTCACAGGATGCGAGATTCGTAGGCAACCCATATCGGGCCCAAATTTATTTTTACAAAAATAGCCAAAAAGAACCATATTTCGTGTTTGTGATTAACAAATAAAGCAGTTTTGTCAAAATTAGCCTAGTGTCCCTAAAAGGGCGCCGGAAGGCTGTTTTTTGCGAGAAAAGCCGCCTGAGACTATTTTCTAAATTTTTGGCCGGTAGTAGGCACAACCTTAAAATCTTCCCCTAGAAGTGCTGAAAGAGCGTGTTTACTGTGCCAGTACTTCATTTTTGAAATTTTGAAAAAATAATTAAATTTTGTTTGAGTCCAATAAATCATGATTTTTTAAATCACCCTAATAAATGTGCAGAATGAACACAAATCAAAATTGGTCGATCTTAGTCATGAACAAAATCCCTTCGGAGCTACACATGTGGTGGAATTATCTAGGTGAAGCGGGCCAAAACAGGGTCAACATCCACTTTGGCGGACTTGCCGGGTTGTAGAAAATTAATCCTAGAGGAGACATTATAAAGACATTAGTTACATTCTAAGACCCGGCTCACAACGTATTTCATTTCTCGGACATTGAACTCACTCCGACCCTGGAAGAAATAACTGGATATTTGGGGTTCACACAATTCCTCTGAGGCATCAGTATTTGATTACCAAGGGCCATCTGCGTACACAAATTCTTGGATTCATTAAAGATTAGTAGGAAGGTCAACAATCCTGACCTGTCAGCTTGCTTTTGTACTCCACAGTTTATATATCAGAGGTATGGGCACATAAGGGGATTTAATGACCATAAAAATAATATTTGTAGCAAGGGAAATCGACTATGGGAGAAACACCGGTGTTTCACATTTATGGTATTATTCTTAGGACTTTTGGTGTTTTTACGGAAGGACAGAAATATTGACATACGGATAGCAGGGGTTGTCAGAACTTTGATCACTCAAGCCAAAAGCACCCTCGCACCCATGGTATTATCTAAAATTTTTCGTGCCCTCACCGCCTGTAAAGGAGGGGGAGACTTCTTCGAAGGATGCAATTTCTTATTACAAATATGGATGGTTGAACACTTGTGCCATCGGCCTCAATTCATGAGTTATGGATCGTCATAGGGTTGTTTTTGCACATGTGCATCAACACTATTATATTGATCAATATTTTGCACGGCCTCTACTTTAGAACTACTAGGCTGAGCTACTGGAGATTCAATTCTATCTCTTTGCGGTTACTAACACCACGATCTGTTTTTGCTATTGCCATCTCCCTCTAACTTTCCAGTGAGGCGAACTCATCGAATGTTACATCCCTACTGATAATTAGCCCTGGAGTCTTTTGATCTATGCAACATAATGTATAACCTTTCACTCAAGTTTTATACCCTAGAAAATATGCACTTATTTGTGCTAGGCTTAAGTTTTTCATCTGTCACATGAGAATAAGCAGGACAACCAAGTATCTTTAAATATGAATAATCAACAAGCGAGTTAGACCAAACCTCAAAAGGAGTTATGAAATCAATAGTTGTGGATGGAGATCTGTTGACCAAATAACAAGCTGTATTGATTGCTTCAGCCCAAAAATCATTGCTAACATATGAATGTGAAAGCATGTTTTGTGCCCTATCACAAAACGTTTCGTTCATACTTTCTTCAATACTATTCTATTATGGTATTTCGACACAAGTGTGGTATCTAACTATGCCCTATATGTTGCAGAATAATTGAACTCAGAATTGCAAATTTCAACCAATTATTAGTTCGAAGACGCTTAACTTTTCTTTCCGTCTTCCTCTCAACCATCGTCATCCATTTAATAAATGTTGGAAATGACTCATCTTTTGTTTTAAAAAAATATACCTATGCCATACTTGAGTAATTATAAATCAAAGTCATAAAATACATGTTACCACTTTTGTTGGGAACTTTGCTTGGACCCCGACAAGTTTAAATGTATATAATCTAACTTGTCTTTAGTCTTGTGCTCCGTCTTCTTACTGAAAGTTACCTTTGTATGTTTACCAAATATACAATGCTCACAAAAATTCAAAACATAATTTTTGTATCCATTTAGCAGATTCTGCTTACTCAACAAAGACAAACCTTTATCACTCATATGACCAAGTTGCAAGTGCCACAACTGAGACCGGTTCATATCATTTTTCTCAGAAGCTACAACAACTTCCCTTCAACTATATTGGCTTGAATATGATAAAATTTAGAATACAATTAAACTTCAAGAGTACCATGGAGACCTTACACGCTTTAAGTATTCCATTCTCGGAGTGAAACTTAAGTGTTTTTCCTCTACTCACAAGACCCTCGCCGTCAATTCTGCTATATGAAAGGCTCTTAAGATTTTATTGCATTACTAATATCTTTCGGTGAAATGTTGTCTTTCCCATATAGTATCATATCGGGAAAAGTATCATAAGACGAAAGTAAAGAACATAATACAATCAAGGCTTGTTCCTCAATCTCAACTTTTATATCCACGTTCTTCAGGTCCATTATAATTGAATTAAACTCATCAATGTGAGTTTTAACAGGTGTACCTTGGTTCATACGGAGATTGTATAACCTCTTTTTCTGGTTGAGGGGGTTTGTTTTTGATTTCATAGAACACAGATCTTCCAGCTTCTTCCATGTCATTGTTGCAGAAGTTTCTTCAGCAATTTCCCGAAGAACGCTATCTGTAACACTTATTAAGATCGCACTCAAAGCTCTCTCCTTCAGGTCTACCTTCCTTTTTTCTGTCATCTATTCAGAAAAATCCTCATCAATTGTCTTCCATAACTCTTGTAATACTAAATATGATTTCATCTTAGTCTTCCATAGACTTCAACTAGAACTCCCGTCAAATTTCTCTAGTTAGTACTTCACTGAAGATAATGAAGATATATTACCCTAGATTATATGTATAAATTCGAACCTTACTCTGATACCAATAGTTGCAAAAAATCATGGGTTAACTAGCACACAATCATACACAAAGTAGATAGAGAAGAAAAATTAATACAAGAATTTAACGAGGTTCGGCTAAGCCTAATCCTCGGGGCAGAAGCAAAGTAAGCTTTCTACAATAAATGAGGAAAGCACCACACAATCTATAGCATCCCCACCTACAACATGTATATATAGATCCAAAATACTTCCAAACCTATAAGAGAAAGCTTTCCTAATTTGACAAGAATAATACGTTTTCATTTCCCAATTCTTTTAGAATAATGGGGCTTTCCAAACCTATAGGGTTTATTCTCTAATACCAGTCGTAGGTAAAATGGCCCAAATATATTCTTAATATAGTATGGTATTGATCGATTTGGACCAAGCATCTACGGTTTTTCCCAAAGGGCGTATCCAACTCCTTATAAGTGGAATCTTATTCCTTTCTACTTTTCATGTGGGACTTTGTTCACACACGCCCAACACATTCTGAATCATTAAGCAACTTTAGTGTTTAAAGAAATTCCATATTGATAGCTGAAAAGATTGAAAAATTAAAAGTTTATATATAAGGTGTAAGAATCTCTTAATAGTATAAAGCCAATTTGGGAATAACCGTGTGAACTTGACCCAAACGAATAATACTATAACATATTAAGAATACTTTTGACCGTTCAGACCTACCATTTACTCTAGAAAAAACTTCTCATTACACAATTATAAGGAGAGCGTTTTTTTTTATCAATTCACAGCCAGTAAGTGAACTACTAGTAAATATTGTAGGAGAACAATTTAAAGATAGAAGACCTTTAAATGTAAGAAGGAAAGAGATTTTGTTTAGTTGATAAATGAAGAAATGGAGGTAGTTTGGAAGGTTTAATATATGTAGCTATATGGAGAGAGACTTTTGTAATTCTTCAACTTTTATTACACAAGGGATCACTTTGGTACACACTTGAGCTCACACTTTTTTTGTACATCCTACAAATGAGGAGGTCTTCCCCTATTTATATCAACCTCCATGTTCTACGATATTCTAGAATATTCCATATAAGTATCCTAAACAATATTCATATCTACCTATTCTCATATGTTCTAGAATATTCCACTACTCTAGAATATTCTCACATTCTCTACTATACATAAAAGAGTTTCTATCATCTTCTAGAATATTCCAGAGAACTCCATAGTGTTCTCGAACCTTCTAGAACATTCTAGCTCATTCTAGACTATTTTAGAATAGTCTAGAATATTCTAGTAATATCTAGCTTTGGTTTAATTTATTGTTCACATTGCCTCCCTTAAACCAAAGCCTCGTAGGTGGTCATTCCTAATAACTTTTTCATCTTCAGAAAAGTCTCCATCTTCAATGCCTTGGTGAAAATATCTGCCACCTGTTCACCAGTTCTGCAGTAGCCAATTCGGATTTCATTTTCTCGTACCATTTCTCGAATGAAATGATATTTGATATCAATGTGTTTGTTGCGACCATGAAGTACTGGATTCTTCGCCAACTCGATTGCTGATTGGTTGTCACATAATATCGTGGTTGGACCATCATGTTTGTGTTGAAGAAACCTGAGCATTCTTCTCAACCATACCGCCTGTGTAGCAGCATTTGATGCAGCAATGTACTCGGCTTCAGCAGTGGATAATGCTATCACTGGTTGTTTCTTTGAACTCCAAGAAAACACACCTGAACCAGTGAAGAATGCATAGCCGGAAGTACTTTTTCTCTCGATCGTATCACCAGCCCAATCACTGTCAGTGTATCCAAGAAGTTCAAGTGACTCACCTCTAGGATAGCAGATTCCATCTCCTTGAGTTCCTTTAATGTATCTGTCGACTTCTCCCGTTGGTCTGTACTTTGTTTTTTATACCCACTTTACTCCAATGGGTTTCTTTCCTCTTGGAAGGTCGGTAAGCTCCCAAGTATCATTCTTCTCAATGAAATGGATTTCCTCCTCCATTGCTTTCACCCAACGTTCTTCTTCAATTGCATCCTTGAAATCCACAGGATCGCAATCTGAAAACAAGGCAAAGTTCAAAATATCTTCGTCAGTTAGAGTATCAACATTATTACCGACAACGTAATCCTCCAAATAAGCCGGTAGACGTCGTTGCCTCTGTGATCGACCATGCTGTATTGGTTGTATTTCTGAGGGAGACTGTTGTTGCGCAGGTTCATCATGCTCCTCGTCATCAAGATATGATGGTGCTGGAGGTTGATATGGCTCAACTGCTTTTTTTCTTCCAATCCCATGCTCCATGTTCATCAAAGGTGACATCTCTACTGACAATAACCTTTTTACTGTCTGGATTATATAGCTTGTACCCTTTTGTCTGTCGACTGTAGCCAACAAATATGCTCTTTTCTGCTTTCTCGTCAAGCTTCTTTCGCAGTGGATCGGGTACATGCGCATAGGCAAGACAACCAAATATTCGTAAATGAGAAATATTTGGTTTTCTACCTGTACATACCTCATAAGGTGTTTTTCCATGGTTGCTTCTCTTAGGGCACCTGTTTAATATGTAAATTGCAGTAGAGACAGCTTCAGCCCAGAATTCTTTAGGCAGCTGTTTTGCTGCCAGCATTGACCGCACCATATCCATCACAGTCCTGTTCTTTCTTTCCGCAACTCCATTTTGTTGAGGAGTGTACCTTGCAGTCAACTATTGTTGAATCCCATGCTTCTTCAAAAAATCATCGCACACAGTGTATTCTGTGCCTCGATCTGTTCTCAGAGTCTTTATAAAATGACCACTTTGTTTTTCAACATATGTTTTGAAGCTTTTGAATGTGTCACAAGCTTCAGACTTATTTTTCAGCAAATACACCCATGCTTTTCTACTGAAATCATCAATAAAAGTAATGAAGTACTTACTTTCACCGAGCGAAGGAACTTCCACCGAGCACAAATCAGAATGTATCAGCTGCAATGGGTGTTTTGCTCTCCAAGCTTTGCCTTTGGGAAATGGCTCTCTATGCTTCTTCCCCAAAATGCATGTTTCACTGTCTTGGAACAAAGTCAAGTGAAGGCAAACCTGACACCATCTTATTCTTTACAAGATATTGTAAACCAAGTATCATCAAGAGCAATTGAATTATAGCAGGGTAAGTGACCGTAGTTGAAAGTTACTGGAAACATCCGATTTTTTGTCATACTTACCTTGGCTATAATTTTCATACTCTTGTCTCTTATAGTGCATATATTATTACTGAAATGCACTTCATATCCATTGTGTTGGAGCTGACCCAAGCTCAACAAATTATGCAGCAGGTTAGGCACGTAGTAAACATCTTTTATGGAGCACTCAAGCCCATTCTCCATGGTGACCGGTATTCTCCCTTTCCCGACAACTTGCATAACTTGATTATTTCCAAATTTAACCGTGGATTTAAAAGACTCGTCCAAATAAGCAAATATCTCCTTCTTACCGCACATATGACTACTACATCCGGAGTCAACGTACTAGACATCATTGTTAGTTTCTTCACTAACAGCAGCCATAGATGTGGAGTAAAAAATGGTTTCACTTTTATCCCCTTCATCCTCAGCTACTCGAGCATGAACTTGTTTATTTTCAGTTCTTTTACTCCAACAATATTTAGCATAATGACCCAGTTTACCGCAGTTATAGCATTTAAGGGGAGGTTTTTGCTGACCTGGATTGTTGTAATTTCCTCTTGGCTGGAAATGATGATTACCTCATCCACGACCACGATAGTTGCCGGTGCCTCCATGACCTCTGCCTCGGAGACCATGTCCTCTAGTTTCCGCCACATTAGAAGATTCTCCTCTCTCTTTAACTTTAGTATGTGCCTGCAATGCCTTCTCTGCCGGATCTTTCTCCAATGACTCTTCTAATTTCCCATTAATTCTATTCTCATGAAGAATTAATGAGCCCAGAAGCTCCTCGGTACTTAAAGTTGAAAGATCCTTGGTCTCTTCAATTACTGCCACAATATGATCAAACTTCATAGGTAAAGTATTAAGTACCTTTTCAACGAATGTCTCATCACTGAGGGTATGACCATTGAGCTCCATCTCATTCTTGATCTCCTCAACCTCGAAAAGTATCCCTCAACTGTCTCTGACTTCTCCATCGTGGCAAGCTCGAACTTCCTTTTTAGCGCCATCAAATTATTCTTTTGGACCTTATCAACTCCACGATATGCTTTGGCCAAAATATCCCAAGCCTGTTTTGTTGTTTGGGCTGTGGAAATTTTGCCAAACACAGACATATCGATGGCCTGGTGTATTTGGGACAAGGCCATACTATCATGCCTTATTTCATTCTCTTCGGCACCTTCCTCCAGTTCTTCTCGCGTATATTTTAACAAAGTATACGCCTTCAGATGTGTCTCCATCTGAATCCTCCAAAAGTTGTAATTTTGTTTCCCCGTCAACTTGGGAACCATGCACACAATATTCTTTCCTGCCATAGTTAATGAATCACCCTCCTAACGAACCAATTGCTCTGATACCAGATGTAGGAGAATAATTTAAAGATAGAAGACCTTTAAATGTAAGAAGGAAAGAGATTTTGTTTAGTTGATAAATGAAGAAATTGAGGTAGTTTAGAAGGTTTAATATATGTAGCTATATGGAGAGAGACTTTTGTAATTCTTCAACTTTTATTACACAAGGGATCACTTTGGTACACACTTGGGCTCACACTTTTTTTGTACATCCTACAAATGAGGAGGTCTTCCCCTATTTATATCAACCTCCATGTTCTACGATATTCTAGAATATTCCATATAAGTATCCTAAACAATATTCATATCTACCTATTCTCATATGTTCTAGAATATTCCACTACTCTAGAATATTATCACATTCTCTACTATACATAAAAGAGTTTGTATCATCTTCTAGAATATTCCAGAGAACTCCATAATGTTCTCGGACCTTCTAGAACATTCTAGCTCATTCTAGACTATTTTAGAATAGTCTAGAATATTCTAATAATATCTAGCTTTGGTTTAATTTATTCTTCACAAATATGATTCCCCTAAAAAAGAAAAAGAAAACTAGTACTAGTACTTAGGTAGGTGACCGATTTCTTTCAGTAATTAATAGTAACACACACTCATGACACATTACTTTAATATTTAACCATAGGGGTTGGTGGCATTGGTACTTCACTAATTAATCCCCCGTAATAATGCATGTTCATTCATAAAATTTTCACTTGTAGTTCTACATGTTATAGTCCTCGATCGACTGTTTATCCTTATCAATAGGGATTCCAATTATCCATGAATTAAATGTGCTGGTAGATTTTTGTAGCCGTCCCAAAATTTACTAGTCTGAGTAATTTAGATTTATGCTAACTAAGTTCCTTAAGTAAATTTGAGCCGAGGGTATTTTAAAAATAATTTTTTTATTTTTACAAGATAGTTTTCATAAGTTATGAGTAACATCTGCTTACATACAACCTTTCTCAATTTTATTTATGGAAATACATTATGTATGTAGTTGTTATATATATAGAGCCTAATCCTCAGGCAAAAACAGAAAGAGCTTTCCATAATGAATGAAGAAAGCACCACACAATCTATAGAATCCTCAACTATAACTTGTATATATAGATCTCAAATAGTTCCAAACCTATGAGAGAAAGGTTTTCGAATTTGACAAGGATAATAAGTTTTCCTTTCCCAAATCTATTAGAACAATGGATTTTACCAAACCTATAAGGATTATGCTCTAATACTAGTTGTTAGGTAAAATGGCCAAAATGTACTCTTAATATTTTTTGATATTATCCGATTTAGATCAAACCCGTAAGATTTTTTCCAAAAAACCCTGTACTATTAAGAGTATCCAACTACTTATAAGTAGAATCTTTTTCCTTTAAACTTTTCATGTGGGATTTTTTTTACTCACACGCAATAAACTCTGAACTTCAGAACCTTTAATGTGCGAACAAATTCCACATTGGTGTGATTTTTGCCTAGCTTGAATTACTCCTAAAAAGTTCTTAAAATTAGAATTTTTCTCTTTTATTATTTGAATTGTAGGGAATTAATTGTATAATTTTGTGTTTGTTTGTATTTTTGTGCATTTTTAATTAATATAATTCATAAACAATATAAAAATAGAACATTTGCATTTAGGACCTAATTTTGTATTTTGCTTAGGATTATTAATTAATTGATATTGCAAAATAAGAGTAAATAAAAAAATAGTCCCTTTTGCATTTGTCTTTTAATTATTGACTTTTTCCTTAGTTTTCTTTTTAATTAGGAGTTAGTTTAATTTTTGAAAATGAATTAGTTTAGTTTTAGAATTAAGCCATGTCTTTTTATTTGTTATTTAACAAAATAAAAAAAAAGTATTAATTGAAAGGGAAACTAAAGAAAACAAAAGCGTACCTGTTTTTAAAAGACTAATATTTGGGACAAATCTGCAACAGTCCAAGCCAAACCCGTCCTACACCCATCCAACACAGCCCAAACCAATAGAAAACTGGTCCAAACCCCTACCTCTCAAAACGACGTCGTTTAGGCAATCGTTAATCACAGGCGTTCATCTCTTTCGATCCAACGGTGTCAAAGCTAGGGTGTGATTAGTATATAACTGTTTCCAAACCCCCTACCCCAAATGAGACATCGTACCCTATCTTCCCAAACCCTAATACACTCCACCATCTCCCACCACCCTCCGCCGTCCGTTGCTGGCCGGAAATTGTCTCCGGCGGCGGCGATGCTCCAATGTCCCCCAAAAGAACATCACCCTACCTGCTCGACCTCCTCTTTCCATCTGTCGTATCAGTTTCCTTCGAATGTCAACCGAAGTCATCGAATACTTATTCGAACTCATGACTACTCCACCACCCACAGTGGCACCAACGCCAATCACTTCCAAACTAACACCCTAGATTCTCCTAACCCCCTCATCCTAAATCGGTAAGCCATAGACCACGAATGTTAGCCAAACCTTTCGAGTATCAATTCGAAAATTTGGCCAAAATCCCACCATCTTCTAAAATCCTTCCAAAATCGTACCCTATGGTATCCTCAACCCCTTCATCTCGATTCCCAAGCCAAAACCTCTCAAATCCGAGAGAAATCTCATAATATTTAGATCTAGGGTTCGATTTTGGGAGAAGTCCGCCTCACCGGGGTTTGCATGTATTCGATAGATCCCCCAGTTAATATTATGTGTTCATTTTGGCAAAAGAAACATATAATATTATCTGGGGACCAATCCAACGTCAATCCAAGTTGCAACCGAAATCGGTGAGTCCTGATCATTTTATTTCTTTATTTATTTTGCTTTCTATTTACATTCCTTTGCATGCTTTCATTTGCTTTGGTTGGATTAGAATTTTTCAATTTGAGTCTCTGATTTTCACATATTACAGCCATATAGTGTTAGCTTTGTCCTTATCTATGATTTGATTATATGTTTATGTCTATGCTTGCCACTGATTTTCTTTAGATTTTAGGGGTAATAGTTTAATTGATTTCATGTTTGCTGTGATTTTCTCTAGGTTATAGTCGTTCATTTTTTGTTTTGTTTGTTACAGTACAACTGCATGTTTAATTAGTTTTGTTCATTTATTTTTCTGTTAGTCAGGCATAAGTCAAAGTGATAAAAACAGCTTCAAGTCATGGTTTTATTTGGAGTGCAATTAAAGTTTGTTTAGTTAGATTTAATTTGATTGGTTCAATTTTTAGGATTTGTTTGGGTATGGCTGAGCATATCCAGGCCTGATTTAGGCCATAGTCGACCAAGTTCAGGGTTTTAGAGTCAACTAATTTAGTTTTGAGTTGGTTAGGCTATTCCTGCAATAGTTTCTTAAGGTTTCAGTTTTCAAGTCTGGTTAAATAAGTTGTTTAGATTTTGGAATGGTCTTTGAACTATTAGGTTTAAGTTTCAGCTGGTCCAAATTAGATTTGGGGCCACTAGGTCAAACCTTGGCCCATTTGAGGAAGGCTTCAGGAGTAAATATATGACACTCTAAGGGTAATTAGGGTTTTTAATAGATGGAATCCTGCAATAACTAACTTAGAACCCACTAGAATCTTCTAGATGGGGTCTTAAGCTGAGATTCAAGATTTAAGTGATATAACTTGACCAACAAGTCAAGACTTTAAGGACCAAAATAATAAATAAAAGAGGGACTTAGGGGTAAAACAGAAATGAAAAGGCTGCCCTAATATTTGCATATAAAAAGGAATATCCCTGCCTTGTATCAGGGAGTTTCAGAGGTTTAGAAAATAAGGAGAGGCATAAAATAATATTAAAAGGTTTCTGCAATTTCAGGCAGCAAAAACTCCAAAATAACACTATTCCGTTGAAGTTTTCTGAGGATAATTGTGAGTTCCAGCTGTTAATCAAATTTCCAGTGGCGACTCTGAAATAAATAAATAATCTCAATTCGAATAATGTCACTTTAAATGAAAAAACTCCTCCTATACATTCATCCTTCGGGGTAGGTGTATAAAAAAGGAGGTGTGACAATTGATAGCTAAAAATATTGAAAAGATTGAAAGTTTACGTATAAAATATAGAAATCTCTTAATGGTATAAAGCTAATATGGAGAAAACCGTACAAGCTAAACCACAAACAAATAATATTGTAACAGAATATTTGGGCCGTTTAATCCAACATTTACTCTAAAAAAAATTTCTCATTACACAAATATAAGGAAAGCGATTTTTTCATTAATTCATGGTCAATAAGTGAATTACTAGTAAATATGATTCCCCTAAAAAAGAAAAAGAAAACTAGTACTAGTACTTAGGTTGGTGACCCATTTCTTTCGGTAATGAATAGTAATACACACTCATGACACATTACTTTAATATTTAACCATAGGGGTTGGGGGCATTGGTACTTCACTAATTAATTCCCCGTACCAATGCATGTTCATTCATAAAATTTGACTTGTAGTTCTTTATGTCGTGGTCCTCGATCAACTGTTTATCCTTAACTATTGGGATTCCAATTATCCATGAATCAAATGTGCTGGTTGATTTTTGTAGCCGTCCCAAAATTCATTAGTCTGAGTAATTTAGATTTATGCTAACTAAGTTCCTTAAGGAAGTTTGAGCTGAGGGTACTTTAAAAATATTTTTTCTATTTTTACAAGATAGTCTTCACAAGCTAGGAGTAAGATCTCCGTACATATAATTCTTTCCATTTTTTATTTATTGAAATACATTATGTATGTAGTTGTGTTATATATATATATAGCCTAATCCTCGGGGCAAAAGCAGAGAGAGCTTTCCACAATGAATGAAAAAAGTACCATATAATCTATAGAATCATCAACTACAACTTGTATATATATATCCCAAATAGTTCCAAACCTAGGAGACGAAGGTTTCCAAATTTGACAAGGATCATAAGTTTTCCTTTCCCAAATATATTAGAACAATGGATTTTTCCAAACCTATAGGGATTATGCTCTAATACTAGTTGTTAGGTAAAATGGCCAAAAGATATTCTTAATAGGGTGTGTTATTATCCAATTTAGACCAAGCCAGTACGATTTTTCACAAAAGACCTCGTACTATTAAGAGTATCCAACTCCTTATAAGTAAAATCATTTTCCTTTCTACTTTTCATGTGGGATTTTGTTTACACACACGCAATAAACTCTGAACTTCAGAACCTTTAATGTGCGAACAAATTTCACATTGGTGTGAGCATGAGATTTTTTCCTAGCTTGAATAACTTCTATAAAATTCTTAAAATTAGGATTTTTTTTCTTTTGTTATTTGTATTTTAGGGAGTTAATTGTATGATTTTTGTATTTGTTTGTATCTTTGTGCATTTTTAATTGATATAATTTATAAAAAATATAAAAATAGCATATTTACATTTAGAACCTAGTTTTATATTTTTCTTAGGATTATTAGTTAATTAACTTTGCAAAAATAAGAGTAAATAACAAAAATAGTCCTTTTTTGCATTTAACTTTTAATTTTTGATTTTTTCTCCTTAGTTTTCTTTTAAATGAGGAGTTAGTTAATTTTTGAAAATGAATTAGTTTAGTTTTAGAATTAAATCATGTCTTTTATTTGTTATTTAACAAAATAAAAAAAAAGAATTAATTGAATGGAAAAGTAAAGAAAACAAAAGCAGACCTGTTTTTAAAAGACTAAATATCTGGGCCAAATCTGCAACAACCCACGCCAAACCCGTCCTAAACCCATCCAACATAGCCCAAACCCATAGAAAATTGGTCCAAACCCCCACCTCTCAAAACGACGTCGTTTAGGCGATCGTTTATCACAACCGTTCATCTCTTTCGATCTAACGGTGTCAAAGCTAGGGTGTGATTAGTATATAACTATTTCCAAACCCCTACCCAAAATGAGACCTCGTACCCTGTCTTCCCAAATCCTAATACACTCCGCAGTGTCCCACAACCCTCCTCCATCCACCGCCGGCCGGAAATTACCTCTGCCTGCGGCGATGCTCCAATGTCCCCTAAAAGAACACCACCCAACCTCCTCGACATCCTCTTTCCTTCTCTGCTATCAGTTTCCCTCGAATGTCAATCGAAGTCGTCGAATACTGATTCGAACTCATGAGTGCTCCGCCGCCCACGGCGACGCCGATGCCAATCGCTTCCAAACTAAAACCCTAGATTCTCCTAACCCACTCATCCTAAATCTATAAGGCATAGCCCTCGAATGTTAGCCAAACCCCTCGAGTATCAATTCAAAAATCCAGCCAAAATCCCACCATCTTCTAAAACCCTTTCAAATTATACCCTATGGTATCCTCAACCCCTTCATCTCGATTCCCAAACCAAAACCCCTTAAATCTGAGTGAAATCCTATAATTTTTAGATCTAGTGTTCGATTTTGGGAGAAATCAGCCTCACCGGGGTTCGCATGTATTCGATTGATCCCCGAGTTAATATTATGTATTTATTTTGGTAAAATAAACATATAATATTAGTTGGAGACCAATCCCAATTTCAATCTAAGTTGAAACCGAAATCTGTGAGTCCTGATCATTTTCTTTCTTTATTTGTTTTGCTTTCTATTTGCATTTCTTTGCATGCTTTCTTATACATTGGTTGGATTAGAGTTTTCCAATTTATGTCACTGATTTTCACATATTACAGCCATATAATCTTAGCTTTGTCCTTATCTATGATTTGATTATATGTTTGTGTTTATGGTTGCCACTGATATTTTTTAGATTTTACGGATTATAGTTTAATTGATTCCATGTTTGTTGTGATTTTCTCTAGGTTTTAGTCGTTCATTTTTTGTTTTGTTTGTTACAGTACAACTGCGTGTTTAATTAGTTTTGTTCGCCTATTTTTCTGTTAGTCAGGGATAAGTCTAAGTGATAAAAACAACCTCAAGACATGGTTTTATTTGGAGTACAATTTCAATTTTTTTAGTTAGATTTAATTGTATTGGTTCAATCTTTAGGATTTTTTTGGGTATGGCTGAGCATATCCATGCATGTTTTAGGCCATAGTCGACCAAGTTCAGGGTTTTAGGGTCAATTGATTTAGTTTTGAGTTGGTTAGGCTATTCCTGCAATAATTTCTTGAGGTTTTAGTTTTCAGGTCTGGTTAAATAAGTTGTTTAGATTTTAGAATGGTCTTTGACCCATTTGGTTTAAGTTTCAGCTGGTCCGAATTAGATTTGGGGCCACTGGGTCAAACCTTGGCCCATTTGAGGAAGGCTTCAGGAGTAAGTATAGGGCAATCTAAGGGTAACTAGGGTAGTTTAATAGATGGAATCCTGCAATAACTAACTTAGAACCCACTAGAATCTTCTAGATGGAGTCTTAAGCTGAAATTCAGGATTTAAGTGATATAACTTGACCAACAAGTCAAGATTTTATGGACCAAAATAATAAATATAAGAGGGACTTAGGGGTAAAACAGAAATGAAAAGGCTTCCCTAATATTTGCCTATAAAAAGCCATATCCCTACCTTGTTTTACTGAGTTTTGGAGGTTTTAAAAAAATAAGAAGAGACATAAAATAATACTAGAAGGTTTCTGCAATTCCAGGCAACAAAAACTCCAAAAAACACTATTCTATTGAAGTTTGCTGAGGATAATTGTGAGTTCTAGCTATTAATCCAATTTCCAGCTTATATAAGATTGAAAATGATTTGAATTGTCCTGGTAATTCAGTAGTTGAGGTTTCAGGAGCTCCTGGTTGATTTCTGAGTTTCCGTTTGGTCATTCAAACTGGTTTTGGTTTGTTTACTGGTGTTTGTCCATCTGAAACTGATTCATGGGTCGTGTGGTGTTATTTTGGTATAAAATAATACAAAATTGTTGTTCACTGTTGATATCAGTTGATGACTCTCCTGTTGTTTGCTGATACTTTTGCTTTATTTTTCTTTCCATTTCCAAGTATTCTTCAACCTCAAATGATGTGTGAAGAACTAAATCAGCAAGTGTATTCAAATTATTGAAGAAATGACATACTTCTCATGTTTATTTCTAGGTTTAGTTTACTTATATGCACATCAATTGAATGTTAGATTATACAGCAGTAGCATTTCAAATTTAAAGGACCTAGAATGTTGATGGTTGTAATAACCGGACTTATTTGTTTTTCTTCCTTTAGGAATTATGTAAGTAGGATATTTAGTAGTGTTAGTTTAGTGTAGTTGATTTTAGTTTTGGTATCCTGCCAGTTGGAATTTAAAGGAAACATTTATCTTGAATTTTCATGAGGATAGTTACAGGAGTACTATGCTCATATCAATGCTGACTGTCTCGAGCATTTATCATGCTTTAAGTGCAATTTCCTATTTCAAAACGATGTGCCTCAGTGTTGTAGGTCTATTATGAAACAATATTAATTTTTATTAGTCTTCCATCATCATGAGATAGATTGGATTATTGGAGATAAATTTGCTCATATCTCTTCATGGTATTATCACAAACCAGACAGTTGTTTGATAAAATTTAGTGTACAATTGATTCCACCTTAATATCTTTGTTTTAGCTTTGAGACCCAACACGAGGCAGTCTTTCGCAAGGGCTGTTACCCTATATCTCTAGCCTGGGCTAGTTCACGAAGTTCAAATGCTTGGGACCCAACTTTCTTATAATTTATTGATTCAATATTATCGTGCAAGTTTGGGCTTCCCAAGTTAAGTAGCATATTGGAATTAAGAGGTTTTGCTCTTGTTGAAGTGTGGACTTGAGCTTGAGGCCTGAATTCCTTGAATGCTTTTAATGACAGTAATTAAAAATGCCAATTAATTAGGCCTTTTAGAGACAATCCATAATAGAGAACGATAGTTCCTTTTAGGATGGCCTTAAAATAAAACGAGGTCCGCCGCGACAAACAAATTCACTAATTATGTGACCCTTTTTAAATACTTCATTAAACTACTTAGAAAATCGGGACGCGCCATTTAGTAAATTTTCATGGCCTTCCGCAAAGTTATCAACGCGCTAGTCGTTTTAGGCGCGCTTTTAATAAAGTTACCTTCTTAAATTTGGGTGCACATTTATGTGACCCAAATCCAAATCCCGACGGTGTTAAAGTATGTCAAAAATCACGGGTGCATTTATGTGACGTAATTCGAGACACATTTTAATAATGTTGCAATCTTCCTCAAAATTCAATTCAAAGCGGTAATTAATTTAAAATTACACTATAGGATGAACATATTGTAAAATCAGATGTTAGGCTAATTATGATAGTTTAAGCTATCGTGCTAGAAACACGCAATGCGAGGGTGCCTAACACCTTCCCTCGGGTTAACAGAATTCCTTACTCAAGAATTTCTGGTTCGCAGACTTCAATTGGAAAGTCAAAAAATTTCTCGATTTGGGATTCAAGATAAACCGGTGACTTGGGACACCAAAAGCCAAACGTATCCCAAGTGGCGACTCTGAAATAAATAAATAAACCCAATTCGAATAATGTCACTTAAATGAAAAAACTCCCCTTATACCTTCATCCTTCGGGATAGGTGTGTAAAAAAGGAGGAGTGACAATTGGTAGCGGAAAATATTGAAAAGATTGAAAGTTTACATATAAGATGTAGAAATCTCTTAATGGTGTAAAGCTAATTTGGAGAAAACCGTATGAGCTAAACCACAAACAAATAATATTATAACATGTTAAGAATATCTTTGGGCCGTTTAATCCAACATTTACTCTAAAAAAAATTCTCATTACACAAATATAAGGAGAGAGTGTTTTTCATCAATTCATGGTCAATAAGTGAATTACTAGTAAATATGCTTCCCATAAAAAAGAAAAGTAAAACTAGTACTAGTAGTTAGTTTGGTGGCCCATTGCCTAAGTTTAAAAAAATGAAAACTTTTAAAATTTGTAATTTTAAATAAGATAAAAAGGGGTCAAGCATATTTCTGTAGTTATAAAAGCTTCTCATTTACGGTAGAATTATAATATAAGCTAAAAGTTTTTCAAATTTATAAAGAAATTATTTTTTTTGGAACAAACCAAAAAGGAAATAGCTTTATATAAACTAGAACGGAGGGAGTAATACACACTCTCCTGACACATTACTTTAATATTTAACCATAGGGTTTGTGGCTTAGTACTTCACTAATTAATCCCCCGTAGCAATGCATGTTCATTCGTAAAATTTGACTTGTACTTCGTATTTTTGAAAGAATTAAAAAAATATTATAATGGCTTAAGAAATTTATGTGTAATTGTGTTGTATGTGCACTTCGTGAGCGGGAAAATTCTCTTTAAAAACTTCACTTTAAATGATCAATCGGATTTATATGGCTGACGCTAATTTGTTTGAACTAAAATGAAGTGGTTGTTATTATTGGGGCTTGTCTATTTTTATCATTTTTCGTTGTTTTGTCGTACTATATGCTGTGAGTGTGGTCCTTTATCGACTGTTTATCCTTATCTACAATGGTTCCAATGATCCATGAATTAAACGTGTTGGTAGACTTTTGTGGCCGTCCAAAATTCACTAGTCGGAGTAATTTAGATTAGTGCGAGCTAAGTTGATTAAGGAAATTTATTATGTCTCAGGATATTTCGAAAATAGTTTTTTTATTTTCATACGGTAATATTAAAACCTGGATATACTATCTTCTTTAATTTCCACTTGTGAGTATTATTGTGTTATATATATATATATATATATATATATATATATATATATATTGTCTTTGCTATTTTAGTCTATGTTTGACAATCAAAATGTCTCGCAACCACGCAAGTTTCATATATACTCCCTTCGCAAGTTTCAAGGAGAAATTTTATAGAGCTGTGGTTAGACCTGTGAAGAACTCACATGTTCAGAGAATGAAGGTTGCGGAGATGAGGATGCTCAGATGGATGTGCGGGCTCACCAGGTTAGATAAGATTAAGAATGAAGTTATTCGAGAGAAGGTGGGGGTGGCCCCGGTGAATGAGAAGATGCGAGAAGTGAGGTTGAGGTGGTTCGGACATGTGCGGAGGAGAAGTCCTGATGCCCCGGTGAGGAGTTGTGAGCGGCTGGCGATTGTCGGCATTCGGCCAGGCAGAGGGAGGCCTAAGAGGTATTGGGGAGAGGTGATTAGGCATGACATGGCTAGAATGCGGGTTTTCGAAGACATGACCCTTGATAGGAAAGTCTGGAGGTCTAGTATCAAGGTTGTAGGATAGGGGCTCCTAGAGTTTTTCGTACTCCTCACCCGGGGTTGGGTGAGACTTGGCAGGGCTATCTATAGATGATTTGTGTTTTGGATTGTGTCTCCCTTATGGTAGTTATTTATGGTAGTTACTGTATGATATTATTGCATGCTATTTTATTTATGTTTCTTATGTTTAGATAATTATTTACGCTATTTCTGTTGGAGTTACTAATGCTCCTTTGTTTTTGTATTTTATTTTTCCTTTCCTCCACTGAGCCGAGGGTCGATTGGAAACATCCTCTCTGCCCTTTCGGGTAGGGGTAAAACTCGTTTACATATTACCCTCCCAAAACCCCATTTTGTGGGACTATATTGGGTAGTTATTATTATTGTTGTTATATATATATATATAAAGGGAGGGATGGAGCTTGGTGCTCCTATGGCTGCGGCGTGAAAGAAAAGAGGAAAGAGAGAGACCAACGTTTTTCTCCAAGTTCTGAAATTCAAAATATTATTGATTAAAAAGAAGAGATGAAAATTCATGGAGTTTGGTGCTCCAGATCTTTGCGGCTGTTAAGGTTAAAAGGAGATAAGTGTTTCTTTTCTCAAGTGTTCCATAATAAATAAGATAAGGCTTAATTCCTTGTCTCTAAAGTTAACAGCAACATTATTGGGTTAAAGACCCATCTCAAAAAGGAGAGATTTTTATATTTTTATATCATATAGAAAACTTTTTTATCTTTTATGTTTAAGATTTGATTTAATTACAAATCCGTATATCAAATTATCAATTCTATATCATACTTAATTAAAGGTTTAATTAATGGACATATTTTACTCCTTAATTAAAGATATTCATATATTCCGTGTTTCTCTCTCCCCTTAATTTTTACATTTCTTTCTCCTGATCTCAGAGCCATTTTCCCCCTTACATTTTTTTCTCTTCTCCATTCTTTCTTCTTCTCAAAAATACAAAGATGAGACCCACTGAGTATAATCAGATTTTTAGCCAAAGAGATTTAATATGAAACTCATTGTTTCGGTTATTGTAATTTCTGGTAATTGTCAGATATTGTTATGAATTTTAACAAGTACGAGATCGAGAGTAGATATATGATACAGAAGACTTCCTCAATCGATCGATCAACAATTCTCAATTGTAAATTTGTGGTGTAGCCATATGAATCTTCTGTAAGTGTGACAGTGTGGGCGCAATTGTAGTTTATTTGTAGTTTTTTGTAGAAAGTTTGTAGATGAAGAGCAAATTTTATCGTCAACCTTTTTTTTCACATAAGATTATAGTTTAATTTGTAGTATAAATGTAGTAATTTTGTAGATACCCTTAAAAACAATTCAACTTTATACAATACTTAAATCGATTTGCAGTTTATTTGTAGTTTTTTTTTTGTAAAAATTTTGTAGATGAAGAGAAAATTTTGTAGTCAATATTTTTTTAACATAGATTGTAGTGTAATTGTAGTATAAATGTAGTAATCTTGTAGACACCTTTCAAAACAATACTTTATACATACGTAAACTGATTTGTAGTTTATTTGTAAATTTTTTTAGAAAATTTGTAGATTAGGAAAAAATTTTGTAGTTAACATTTTTTCAATATAGATTGCCGTTTAATTGTAGTATAAATGTAGTAGTTAGATACCATTAAAATAATATTGGAAAAATATTTAGTCCCAAATTTTTAACCGCCTAATTTGAAAGGAATAAGCTATTCAAAAATTTATCCAGATTAGTAGGCGCCTAATTTGGAAGGAATCAATTCTTAATATTGGGTATTTAATGAATAATATAAATTTTCCAGATTTGTTGGCGTCTAATTTGGAAGGAATCAACTCTTAATATTTGGTATTTAATGAATGATATAATTTTTATAGTAACATATAAATATGGCAAGTCATAATAAGAGTATGCACATTTTTAATAATAAGGTTTCATATATGGTATAAATAGGAAAAAAATCCATTAATTAAATGGGGGTGATAGATCAAAGACATGGACTAAACGCCCACTCGAAAAAAGTCTGCATGTTTACTATTGCAGAAAAGAATATGGGCTAAAGGCCCACTTTTAAATGTGTTTTTATTTAATTTGGGCTCATGGCCTAATTGTAGATACAATTTTTTTTTTGAAATCCAGATTATATGAATTGGTCATATGGACCAAATATAAAAGACTTCCATTTTCGTCAAATGACTCGGCCTTCCCTGGCTCTTCTACCGTCCGGGCTCCCTTTCCTCCCTATGGTATGCTCCCCTGGCACAGCAGGCCTACCACGCTTCGCGTATTTATATTTTTTGTGGAAACTATAATTATTTTATTATTCCACTAGCTTAAAATACTAATATGTTTAAGATCACGCACTCCCTAGATAGATGTTCCTTTTCATTTTTAATTATCTCAGACTTATCGATAAAGTCCAATAATAGTTCATATAACCTTTCTTTAGACAGAAATTTAATCTTGTCCTTGAGATGAATCACACTTACCTCTTGCTCATCGTATGATTCTTCGATGGCTATAAATGCTTGTTCATCTCCAGTTTCATCTTCTAAATCCTCATTTGATGTTTGTCCCCAGGCAGCAACCATAGCCTTTGTTGATCCTTTGTTCCTTTTGGGTTGAACTTGTTCCTTCTTCCTGTTCCTTCGTTCAGCCCTTTCCTTCTTCCATTCAATCTCCTACTGGGGACAGTTCTTGATCATGTGATTAGTCTTGCCACGTTTTTGGCAACCCTCGTTTGGTCTTTTTCTCAGGAGCCCTTGGTTTGTTGAAGGTTGTACTTCTTGAAGAACCCTTTTCTCTCATTAGGTACTTTTTGAAATCTCTTGTGATCATGGTCATTTCATCATCCTCCAGATATGCACCTTCATCTATTTTGAGAGCCATACTCCTTTCCTTCTTGGATGCATCCATTTTCATAGTTTGCCTTCTCAGTTCAGAGGCAGTGAAATTTCCAATCAGTTCATCCAACTTGAGAGTAGCAATATTCTTTGATTCCTAAATATCAATGATTTTGCTTTCCAAGTTACTGGTAAGACCCTAGTCAAGATTTTCTCAACCTTGTCTTCTTCAAGGATAATTCTCCCAAGAGATTTAAGTTCATTTGTTAGTGTTGTAAACCTTGTGTACATCTCCCGGATAGTTTCTCCTTTCTTCATAATGAAATTCTCATATTGAGAAATAGCATTGTTCCTCTTGATTTGTTTACTTGAGGAGTTCCTTCATGAGCCACTTGTAAAGTGTCTCGTATCTTATTAGCAGTGGTATAACTTTGAATCCTGTTGTACTCATCTGGACCCAGTCCACATATAAGTCATTTCTTGACCTTGGCATTCTTTTTTCATTTCTTTATGTCTTCAACAGTGCAGTCAACTCTTGTCTTTGTCATGTCCACTCCTTCAACATTCTTCTTTGTCATAGCTAGGGGACCATCAGTGATTATGTCCCAAAGTTCATAGTTTTCTCCTATGATGTGATCTCTCATCATGTTCTTCCACTAAGAATAGTACTGACCATTAAAGAGTGAGGCCTAGCTGTGGATTGCCCTTCCCAGTTTTCAGGTGGTGCACTTATCTTGATCTTTTCCTAAAGTGTTAACCTCTTCAAGGATAACCCGCGCTGATACCAATTGATGTTTTATATTATACCACACAAGAGGAGGGGGGTGATTTGTGTGGTGCCCAATTTTTTCTTAACTAAACTATAGAAGGACATGGTTCTTCTATGTGTTCTAACTACTATTGTTTGCAGAATAATAAGTAAAGAAAATAAATAACAGAAAGATTTTTACGTGAAAAACACCTGGATCAAAAGGTGAAAAAACTATGATCAACTGCTCAGTAGGATTTTTCCAAACTTCCACTAAAATCTGAGCCAAAAACTGCATTTACAAAACTCTTTTAAAAACCTAGGATTAACTCTAATTCCGTTGTGGCACACAGTCTCATTGCGACAACTTCAAGTTAACTCTAACTTAAACACTCTAGGTTCCTAATACAATTGCTTCTATAAAAGCTGAAAGGTACAATGTAAAATCACTACTACAATTGAACTAGAATAAAAGATAGACACTTGGAACTGGTTCCTATATCTTGTTCAAGTAGCTTCAGGCTTGCGCACCTGAATCACACATAAATTACTTGCAACATTGCCTTGCTCTTTTGCTCTCAATTTAAGTTTAACTTCTATTTATGTGCATTTCCTGTATAAGAGAACAACGCTGATATTTACTAGGTTAATAATTAGAGATTGACTAGGATACAGATGCTACTCTTCTATCATAGAAGAGTTCAAGTTGATCTCACACTCTAACACTATCTTCTTTCTAAATTATGTTCTCTTTATGTAAGGAATCTTTCTCTCTTTATCCAATATGCAACATTTTCAATCAGATCAAGAGATATTAGTTCTTGATAAGTTTGATTTATCTCCTTCACGTACAACTCACATATTTGAGTTGATCATGGTTGTGCTTCACAAAATGAACCTGGTCCATGTCTAAGTTCTTTTTTCAGTCTTCAAAATTTCACCTGTTCTTGGGCCAACAATGAAACTATTTGGGATCATAATCATCCAATTAGCAGTTGCTACCGAAAGAAAATTAAATGGCCTCAAGAGTGATATGTGTTGGAATAAATCCGACTATTAAACTGTAACCTTCCTATCGAATTATTTGGAACTATAACATAAGCGGAAGCGTACCTGAATCCATAGGTGGAAGCTCCTTGATCCGGCTTGGAGTTCGTCCGGGGTTTGACTTTTCCACTTGATTTGCAAGGCAAGGTTTTGCTCTCTAGCAAGAATGGGAAATGGAAGAGAAGTGTCTTGCGTTCTTGTGGGAACCATAACCCCCTTAATTATAACATGTAACTTACATGTAACTCAAGAGTCACATAACCTAACCATACAACATGAAAGGTCACATGTATGTAACCTTAGTTAGCCCATCATTAACTAAGGTTACTCTTTATGGGTATCTACACAAGAAATTATACCCTATACTTTATATGACAATGTATTGTCCTACTTAATAATAATATCCCAAAAGACCACTAATTTAGACCAAACCAAAAGATAGCACATAACATATAATTAATCCACATATTGTCCATATTATGTAGTATAAGTCCATATATCTAACAATCTCCCACTTGGACGATCTACTCATGCATATGTACAAACCTTAGTATTATATGTTACATTATAACTTTATGAGCTCAGTATTGCTATCAAAATAAAATTGTCATGATCAATCCGGTCCATCAATCATATCAACATAGGATCTAAGAGATCTTAGTTACTCTTGCGTAACTAGACCCAACATTGATCACATATATCAATATAACCAACGACAAGGATCAAGTGTAGGTGTGTAGCATGGAAATAACATAAAGTGTGGTCTGAAATAGAATGTCTATTTCCAACTGGTTCACTTTATTGAGATCAATCATAAACCATAAGAGTACATAAAACTTTAAGACTGAATATCTGCAGATAAAACCTTAAAGACTGAATTACCGAATGTAATGGACAATACATAATTGAATAACACAAACTCCCACTAAAACTCATAATCCTCAACTGATTTGACACCCATGCGAGCAATATGCTCATGAAATACTTTGGGTGGCAATCCCTTAGTAAGCGGATCCGCAATCATGGAGTTTGTACTGATGTTCTCTATGCACAATTGTCCATTTTATACTCTTTCTTCAAACAACCCGAAATTTGACGTCCATATGCTTTGCCTTCATCAAACTACTGTTATTGTTAGCATAAAGGACTGCTGATCTGTTGTCGAATAATAGCCTGAGTGGCTTTTTAATACTGCCTACTATGCGCAGTCCACTAACAAAATTTCGCAGCCATAATCCCTCATTGGATGCCTCATAACATGCCATGAATTCCGCTTCCATGGTGGAAGTCGCCGTAAGAGTTTGCTTGATGCTTCTCCAAGAGATAGCACCGCCAGCAAGCATGTAGATATAGCCTGATGTAGACTTCAAACTATCTTGACATCCAGCAAAATCGGAGTCGGTGTACCGATGATCTTAAGCTGGTCCAATCTCCGATATGTGAGCATGTAATCATTTGTTCTCTGTAAGTATCGCATGACCCTTTTGGATGCCTTCCAATGGTCCATTCCCGGATTGCTGTGATATCTGCCCAGCATCCCAACAATGTATGCGATATCAGGTCGTGTGTATACCTGAGCATACATCAGACTACCTACAGCCGAAGCATAAGGTGTCTTCTCCATTTCCATGGTTTCAAAACTATTCTTTGGGTACTGTTTGAGACTAAACTTGTCTCCCTTAGCAACAGGGGTGTCGCCTGGTTTACAATCCTGCATGCCAAATCTTTTAAGAATCTTATCGATATAGCCCTTTTGTGACAGACCGAGAACACCTTTGGAGCGATCTCGATGTATCTGAATTCCTAATACAAAAGAGACATTACCAAGATTTTTCATTTCAAATTTCTTTGAAAGAACTTTCTTTGTTTCGCGCAATAATCCTATATCATTACTGGCAAGCAGTATGTCATCGACATATAAAACCAGAAAAATATGTTTGCTCCCACTGAACTTATGGTATATGCAGTCATCAGCAATATTTGGTTCATAACCAAAAGATGTAATGACTTCATGAAACTTGTGATACCATTGACGGGAAGCTTGCTTGAGCCCATAAATGGATTTATTTAATTTGAAAACCCTTTTCTTTGAGTCTTCCGAAACAAAGTTTTCAGGTTACACCATATAAATTGATTCCTCAATGTCACCATTGAGAAACGCTGTCTTAACATGCATCTGATGAAGTTCAAGATCAAAATGTGCTACTAGTGCCATTATTGTCCTGAAAGAGTCTTTCGATGAAACTGGAGAGAAAGTCTCTTTATAATCAATGCCTTCCTTTTGAGTGTAGCCCTTTGCAACAAGGCGAGCTTTAAACTTAATGACATTGCCCTCTGAATCCTTCTTTGTTTTAAATATCCATTTGCAACCAATTGGTTTAACACCTTCGGGCAATGAAACAAGCTCCCAAACGTCGTTATCGCTCATAGACTTCATCTCATCATTCATTGCATCAATCCACTTTTGAGAGTTAGAACCTTTCATGGCTTGACGGAAGTTGATTGGATCATCTTCCTCAAGTCCAATGTCACTTTCTTGTTCTTGGAGGAATACAACATAATCGTCCGGAATTGCACTTCTCCTCTCTCTAGTGGATCTTCTTAATGGCACTTCAGGTTCTTGAGGTTGTTGAGTTTGATTTTCATCAATAATATCAGGAACTTGATCAGGGAGATTATCAAGATTGTCTTGAACTGGAGTTGTGTGATCCGTGTCAGGAATGAGAACACCCTGATCAAGATCAACAACTGGAGGAAAAGACACATGTTCTTCCTCAAAGACAAAATTTCTAACTTTATCTCCCCACCCCCCAAACTCAATATCCTCAAAGAACCGAGCATTACCCATCTCAAAAATAGTTCTAGAAGTGGGATCATAGAACTTATACTCCCTGGATCTTTCAGAGTATCCAACAAAATAGCTACTAATCATTTTAGAATCCAGTTTCTTTTCATTTGGCCTATAAGGCCTTGCCTCAGTTGGACAACCCAAAATGTGTAAGTGCTTTATACTAGGCTTATTTCAAGTCCAAAGTTCATATGGGGTTTTGATTGTAGCTTTAGTTGGAACCTATTAAGTATATATGCTGCGGTTTTCAATGCTTCTCCCCAGAGTGAGTCTGGCAAAGTAGTATGACAAATCATGCTTCTCACCATGTCCTTTAGTGTCCGATTTCGTCTCTCAGTTACACCATTCATAGTAGGACTGCCTGGCATAGTGTACTGAGGAACGATCCCATACTCATCTAGGAATTTGGCAAATGGCCCTGGACGTTGTTCACCAGAACCATCATATCTACCATAGTACTCACCACCACGGTCAGATCTAACAGTTTTAATTCTTTTGCTTAGTTGATTTTCAACTTCGGCCTTATATGATTTGAACACGTCTATAGATTGGGACTTCTCATGAATGAGATATAGGTATCCATAACGAGAGTAATCGTCTATAAATGTGATAAAGTATTGTTGACCATTTCTACAAGGTGTAGGGAATGGCCCACAAATATCCGTATATATCAATTCTAAGACATCTGAAGCTCTCTGGGCACCTAATCTCGTCGTGTTTGTTTGTTTACCCTTGATACACTCAATGCAAATATCCGAATTTGAGGAATCAAGAGAATCAAGAATTCCATCTGACACGAGTTTCTGAATTCTTTGTTTGGATATGTGACCTAAACGCTTGTGCCAGAGTGATAAAGAATTCTCATTATATAATTTTCTTTTGGTACCACTAGAACTTGTATGCAAAGTTTCGTTATGTGAGGTTATTATGTCAAACAAATATAGGCTATCATATGCTGATAAAAGACCAGTACCAATAAGATTTGAACCTTGAAAAAGACTCACTTTATTGTTACCAAATGAACAAGAATAACCGGATATGTCCAATTTGGGAACATAAATTAAATTCCGTCTAAAAGACGGTATAACAAAAGTCTCATTCAAATCCAAATAAAAACCAGTCTTAAATAATAGCCTAAAATTTCCAATAGCCTCAACTTCAACCCTTTTGCCGTCACCAACATAGATGTATCTTTCGCCATCACTTGGTTGTCGGCAGTTCAGGCAACCCTGCATAGATATACTTATGTGAGTACTAGCAGCAGAATCTACCCACCAAGTATCTTTAGGTACCGAAATTGAATTGACTTCAGAATAAACAAGAGCAAGAGATATACCCTTTTTCGCAGGCCAAGCGTGGTATTTGGTACAATCTTTCTTCTTGTGATTAGTCCCCTTACAGAAAAAGCAACCTGATTCTCTAGTTTCAACCTTAATTTCCTTTTGTTGCTTCTTCTGGGGCCTTGAGACCGCAACTTCCTTATTTTTCCTTTTCTTGTTGTCTTTAGAAAATGATGCCAAATGAGCACTTTCTGTCTTATCTTGCTTTATTCTTTCTTCCTCTTGCACACAATGTGAAATGAGTTCATTAAGAGTCCATTTCTACTTTAGGCAGTTGCAACTGACCTTAAACTGATTAAATTATGCAGGGAGAGAGATCAAAACTAAGTACACAAGCAGTTTCTCAGGTAATTCCAACTTGAGCGACTTTAGTTTCGAAGCAATATGAGACATTTCTAAAATGTACTCCCTTATGTTTCCTTTGCCTTTATACCTCATGGAAACAAGTTTACTCAAAAGAGTACTAGTTTCCGCCTTTTCGTTTTGTGCAAAACGCTTTTCAAGGTCCTCAAGGAAAACATTAGCATTATTTTCTTCAGTCATAGTGCCCCTAAAAGATTCTGGAATTGCACGTTTCATGATCATAAGACTCATGCGATTGGAGCGTTCCCACTTCTCCATCTCCTTCTTTTCATCATAAGAAGATGTATCCTCAAGAGAAATAGGTTTCTCATTACGAAGTGCAAGGTCTAGATCCATGCAACCGAGAACTATCATAATGTTTTCTTTCCATTCCTTAAAATTTGTGCCGTTAAGCACAGGGATGCTGTTAACGTTCGCAGATATTGTAGCAGCTGAAGAATTCACTGAAAATAGAACAAGGGCAACTTAAGACATGCTTACAATTATTTGAATTTTAACTTTAGTAAATAGATTCAAAATAGGCAAATCCCATTACAAGATACCTAGCACAACATTGATTTTAGTCTTTGGACAGAAAATCAACTTGTAATTGGTACTCTTGGTGTAGTAATCAAATATTGACAATAAACTCCTGTCAAATATCAAGCCTTCATTTGGGCCGACTTAACATTCACATGGAAAACTTAATAATTGTCACATATTTATCACCACAAGCATGCTCGAATTCCTGCCAAATAACAACCTTCCTTTGGGCCAGTGTCAAACGCATGGAATTCGAACATACACAGTCATCTCATATCTTAAAATCAATCAATCTTCACAAAAGAGGTTACTTTGGTAACATAATGTTTCAATTGACTAATTTAAAATATTAGATGCAAAATTAATTAGTTCTTTAAGCCATATATTGAATCTCAACCGAAAATTACATGTTTATAATGTAAAATCTGAATAATGATAGACAAAACATTAATATTATAATATTAATCTTGCATTATGTCTCCATTAATGTCTTAATTAAAAAAAACGTTTCTTTATAATGGAAAAAACGTTTCTTTAATTAATTTTGCATTATGTCTCCATTAATGTCCCCAGAAAAAAACGTTTCTGTAATAAATTGCCAGATAATCGATTATCACATCCTGATAATCGATTATCTTGGCCTGCTGGAATTTCAAATTCTGCCGAAATTCCACGGATAATCGATTATCATTTCAAGATAATCGATTATCTTGGCATTCTGGAATTTCCAATTTGCTGGAAATTCCAGGATAATCGATTATCCTAAAGGGATAATCGATTATTCTGGCTTTCTGGAATTTTCATTTTTGCTGGAAATTCCAGGATAATCGATTATCACTTGTTGATAATCGATTATCTTGGCCTTCTGTCCAACTTAATGAGGCTTTCAACAAAAGGCTTAAACAAGTAATCATGTTCAACAATCGGAATTTATGCAAATAATTTCAACATTTCAGTTCATCTAATGATAGCAAGGTATTGAAATACTGAAGTTTATCATCAACAAATCACTCATCAAAACATATAGATTCGATATTTTCAAAAAATTCCTTACAAGTATATATCAACAGCAAGATTCAATCTGAATTCATAATTGTATATTGGCCACAATATTGTACTAGATAAACACAGTAGCATACCAAATTCTTGAATTGCAGTTTTGAATTACGTAGCTATAAAATTTCCAAATAACCCAATACGAAGGAGGCTCTGATACCAATTGTTGGAACAAATCCGACTATAAAACTGTAACCTTCCTTTCGAATTATTTGGAACTATAACATAAGTGGAAGCGTACCTGAATCCATAGGTGAAAGCTCCTTGATCCGGCTTGGAGTTCGTCCGGGGTTTGGCTTTTCCACTTGATATGCAAGACAAGGTTTTGCGCTCTAGCAAGAATGGGAAATGGAAGAGAAGTGTCTTGCATTCTTGTGGGAACCATAACCCCTTTAATTATAACATGTAACCTACATGTAACTCAAGTCACATTACCTAACCATACAACATGAAAGGTCACATGTATGTAACCTTAGTTAGCCCATCATTAACTAAGGTTACTCTTTATGGGTATCTACACAAGAAATTATACCCTATACTTTATATGACATGTATTGGCCTACTTAATAATAATATCCCAAAAGACACTAATTTAGGCCAAACCAAAAGATAGCACATAACATATAATTAATCCACATATTGTCCATATATATATAGTATAAGTCCATATATCTAACAATATGGTGCATTGGTACCAGAATAATAGGTATTAGCTTACACCTAATGGGGAGTACATAGTGACGAAAGTTATAAGACTATGCTTACAGATCTTGTGAGACTGAAAGAGGCTGACTTATCTGGACCAAAGCAATACAACCTAAGCATAGGTTCATTGTTTGGTTAGCCAACCAAAACAAACTCCTCACAAAAGATAGACTCTAGAGACTATAGATTCCAGTGACAGATAAGACATGTTTTTGCGGTGAAGGATAACTGAAGTTAGGCATGATCTCAGTGCTTAATCTGAGATAAATATAGCTAACAAACGGGTCAAATAGGCTGCTGCAGTGGATAATACTAGGAGATGAGGGGAAAGATATGTCACACATGAAAAGCACGTAATTGGAGGATCTTTAGAAGCACCAACGTGAATACACAATTTGCAATTGCACTGATACAGAAAGAAGTTAAAATTAGATTAGAAAGTATACAAACATCAAAGAGAGCCAAGAAGTGTTATAGTCTGCTCCAGAAATTATGTAACTAGTTAGGTACTAGTTCTTGGAGGTCTAGTATCAGGGTTGTAGGATAGGGGCTCCTAGAGTTTTTCGTACTCCTCACCCGGGGTTGGGTGAGACTTGGCAGGGCTATCTATAGATGATTTGTGTTTTGGATTGTGTCTCCCTTATGGTAGTTATTTATGGTAGTTACTGTATGATATTATTGCATGCTATTTTATTTATGTTTCTTATGTTTAGATAATTATTTACGTTATTTCTGCTGGAGTTACTAATGCTCTTTTGTTTTGGTTTTTGTTTTTGTTTTTGTTTTTCATTTCCTTCACTGAGCCGAGGGTCGATTGGAAACAGCCTCTCTGTCCTTCGGGTAGGGGTAAGGCTCGTTAACATATTACCCTCCCCAGACATCACTTTGTGGGGCTATACTGAATAGTTGTTATTGTTGTTGTTGTAGTTAGGTACTAGTTCTGTTTTTTTTATTGTCTCTATTAGTTTGATTGAAAAAGGAGGTTGCATTAGAAATGGAGAAATGAGTTAAGTTAAATTTTTTGTTGATTTTTTGGAGGCCCGGATGTTGCACCTTGAGAAGGAGGTAGCAAACATGGGTACTCAAGAGTTGTAAATGTTGGTTTGTTAATGGTAATATTTCATATTTATTACCAAAAAACAAATGGGTGGGCTCCGTTTGGGCTTCTTCATTTGAATTGGACGTGTCATGTGAATCAATATTGTGACGAGAATCTTATGAAAATGTCCAAAATAAACAAACTAACCAATTTTTAGTCATTAACTATAGATTATCAAAAATAGCCAAGTGCATACAAAAATTAAAATTTCAGAGAAATAAGTTTCTTTCCCCTCGAGAATCACGCCCAAAGGTTTCCTTTCATATTTTAAGCGTAATCAGTAACATCAGATGCAACACAGAAAAAAAATTTCATGGATGGTAGCAAAAAAGATAATGAAAGACGATGTGTATATATATCCTTTTATATGTTTCTAATGAATTTCAATCATATCCATTGAAAATAATCCTTTTTCTCTTAGGTTATATATACATATATATATATATATATATATATATATATATATATATATATATATATATATATATATATATATATATATATATATATGTATGTATATATAACCTAAGAGAAAAATGATTATTTTCAATGGATATGATTTTGGAAACACATAAAAGGGAAAATATACAAAATTTGAGAAAAAAGATCGGCGATTTGGATTAGTTTTGAGTTAAAAATTTTCATAGTTGAAATCAATTTTAAATTTTTTTCAACAACATATAAATCAAACATGTAGCTCGCATGTAGCTCTTGAAAATATATGGATATACAAGAGTTATACAAGAGATACATATTTGATGTGCAAGTGATACATAAAAGATACATGAGAGATACACTTATCTTCCTCTATGTTCTGTGTACATCGATTTGGCTCAAGTTTCAATTCAAATCACCTGAAATTTTCATTAAATTGTCCTAAAATTGAGATTTACACTTCTTAAAATATACCCAGTCTATTCCAAGAATACCCGCTCAAAATAAATTTTAATTCTAAAAACTTAAGTTTTGAATTCAAACTTAAGCAAGTGCTTGAATGGTTGTCCATGACATTTCAAATTTAATTATTCAACCTAAGTCCGACAAATTAACGTTTAATGGTGATTTCTAAATCAAATTAATATGCTCGATTCTCTAAATTCAACCTAAAATAATTGGAATATTGCAATATTTCTCTCAAGTTCAATGTCTCAAAAAGTGTAAATTGCCTTTGTGTTTTGTCAAAATAGATCTGTATTACAAGATGACATTTAGGCTATTTTTTTAGATATTTTTCGGGTTAGTTTTGGTTGAAATTATTTATAGATTTTCCATGTACTTAGTTTTGGGCCACCATTGATGCAATATTCGTATTGCACAAACTTTCGTAACGTATATCCGCTCAGATGTGAGATAGTTCAATGACTCATCTCTTCAATGTAACTTCGGAAATCAAATCTGAAGTTCTTTTATCTTTCAAATGTAACTTCAGTAATTCGAATTTGAAGTAGTTCAATTTCTTCAATGCAACTTCAGAAATCAAATATGAAGTTCCTCTATATTTCAAATGCAATTTCACAAATTCGAATCTCAAGTAGCTTAATCTATTGAATGTAATTTCATATTTTGAATCTTAAGTTCTGAAATATAAATTTGTTCTTCGAATTCTAGCAATCCAATACACGATTAAATGCTCAAATATACTTCAAATGAGCTCAAATTTTCAAGCATAACTTTCAAATATCACAAAGAATAAATATAAATCATTAAATTATCAAAATGACAACAAATTTCATAAACTCATTTTGCAACTAGGAAGAAGAAACTCTTAGCACAAAGAGGAAGAAAACAACCATAAAGAAGAAGAGAAAAGTGTGTATATCTAAAGTTATCCAAGAAAATTGAGTTTAGTTAAACTTTTTTTTTAAAGTGAGTATAAATTAATTGGATGGCGCAAAATTAGGTGCCACATAAAAGTTTTACTAGTTTTCCCAAGATGTACTTATATCGCACTATACGGGTTGGGGAAATTAGTGTCAAATGGGCAGTCGAATTTTTTGTAGTTAAAATATATAAATTATATATGAATTATATATGATTATACACATATCATACTTAATTATACATATATCATTACATCCTTCGACGGCGGAGGAAAATGCCATTAATACAAAACAACCATTGATAATTACGAAGAAAAATGAACAAGAAGTCTGAGAAAAGTTGACTCTTTTTTTTGGTAATTAAATTTTTGTATTAATCACCAAAGAGGTTTCTTTACAAATTCATAGTTCAGCTAAACACAGCTGACTATCACAGATAAAACTTAACCAATATCTACTGCTACTATATCTATATTCCTATTTACAGAAGAGAATGCTAAAGCTGTAGGCTAACTTTAGGGGGAATCCTAACATGACAAACATATGCAATAGTCCTAAGTAATTGACCACTAGAACAAGAGACATTCTTAAACAACCTCGAGTTTCTCTCTAACCAAATGGTATAGAACATTTCTGCTATGATCATTTTGAAAATGTGAGCTCGACTAGTTTTCCCTTTAGCTTTGGCAATGATCCAATGAATATATTGCTCCCAGTTCTGATAATTAGGCTGAGTTACTCCAATCCATGAAATTGTTTGATGCCTCAGTTGTCTAACAAAGGGACAGGAAAAGAAGAGATGATCTCTGGTCTCCATACCTTGTTGGCATAAGGGACAAGTGCTGTCCACAGTTAGGTTTCATTGTCCCAACCTGTCTTTAGTAGGTAATCTATCTTGTAATACCAACCAAAGGTTGAAGACTGCCTTGGGTCTGGCATAGTTTTGGATGGTTAAATTCTTCCACAAAACTCTAGGCAATTGTCCAATCTGGTGTAGGTATATCATCTTTATAGTGCACACTGATTGATTCATCAACTGAGACTGCTGCAATGTAACAGTAGCTTCAATAATCTTCCTGACCATCCAACTGGCTTGGTTAGGAATAACTATAGAATGTAGCTGCTGCTGTTTTATGTAGAGAATGAATCCATCTTACCCATAGAGCATCCTTCTTGTGAGCCAAATCCCATCCAAGCTTGATAATTGCAGCTTTGTTCCACACTAGCAGATTCATAACATTTAAGCCTCCAGCTGATTTAGGCAAGCATACTTTATCCCAGGCTATATATGCTTTCTTTGATATATTTGCTGAACATGTCCATACAAAGGATCTACATACTGCTTCTAGCATCTTTAAGATTTTTGAAGGAATAAGGAAGAGTTGAGCCCAGTAAGCTTGTATGCCAAATATGACTGATTAAAGCAGTTGAACTCTACCAGCATAGGACAGTTTTCTGGCAGTCCAGGATGTGATCCTGGCAGTGACCTTATCCACCAATGGCTGCCATTGCACTAAAGACATTTTCTTGGTAGATAAAGGAACTCCCAAGTATTTGAAAGGTAACTCCCCATATACATAGCCAAGATGATCTACAATTTGATGTTGGATATCAGTAGGAACACCACCAAAGTAAACAGAACTCTTACTCAGATTACCTTTCATCCCAGAGGCTTCAGTGAAGTGAGAAAAGTACTTAAACATGGCTGCTACAGACTGATGCTCTCCTTTAACAAACAGCAAAAGGTCATCTGCAAAGCTAAGGTGAGTAATGCCTACCTTTTTACAGCCAGGGTGAAATAGGAACTCTGTATCCTTCTTCAATTCAGCAAGAGCTCTACTTAGATACTCCATCACTATGGCAAATAGAAAGGGGGAGATTGGATCACCCTGCCTCAAGCCTTTAGCTACTTAGAAGGGTTCAGTAGTTTCCCCATTCACCATCACTGTATAGCTGACTGTTTGGACACATTCCATGATCCACTTCATAAATCTGCCTGGGAAATCTAGGGCCTCCATTACCTGCTGTAAGAAGATCCATTCAACAGAATCATATGCCTTCTCTAAATATATTTTAATCATGCATCTAGGGGACACATGAACTCTTACATAGTGTTTAATTAGTTCATGGGCTAGTATAACATTATCTGCAATCTCCTGCCTGGGATAAATCCTGCTTGGGCATCACAAATGATACTGGCCATGCATTTCTGTAGTTTGTTGGCCAATATCTTAGAAACTATTTTATATAAGACTAAGCAGCAAGCAATTAGTCGAAACTCCTTGACTGATTGTCGATTAGCAAATTTAGGAATCAAGGTGAGGGAGGCACAATTAGCTAGTTTATACATTTTGCTGGACTGAAAGAAGTTCAGAACTGCCTTGATAATATGATTGCCAGTGATACTCCAGGTCTGCTTGAAGAAAGCAGCATTATATCCATCAATCCCCGGTGCTTTATCATCACCTATGAATTTTAGACTATGCAGAATCTCATCAGCAGTGATATCAGCAGCTAACTGTTGCTTCTGGATATGTGGCTTTGGACCATTACTCATATACAACCTGTTAATTGCTGGAAGTGAGGCGGCTGATGTTCCCATCAAAGACTTATAGAAATCCTTGATCTCCTCCCTAATGTCATCAGGATTGGTAATTCTGGTACCCCTTGCTGTAATCAGTTATGTTATGCTTTTGTACTGATTCCTTTCCTTCAAGACAGCATTAAAATATTTATTATTAGAGTCTCCTAATTGAATCCATCTGGCCCTGGACTTCTGTTGAAGGATACTCTCTTCTATCATTGACCATTTTTCTAACTTCAAGACTAGTTCCTTCTCTTTGGTCTGCAAATCATCAGTGTAATTCAGCATCATCTGGTTCTGAATGTCCTTCAACTCCTCCGTGCTAGACTCAACTTTCTGTGCAATGTTCTTAAAATCTCTAACATTTAGAGATTTTAAAACAGGTTTCAGTGCCTTGAGATTATTCCACACCTCCTTGACAGTACCTTGAGTAGTATTTCTCCAATTCTCCTTAATAAGTTGCTGGAAGTCCTTGTGATTAGCCCATACATTATAGAATCTGAAGGGGGCCTCCCTGATCATAGTATCTTCAGTCAGAGTGAGCACCATTGGATTATGATCGGAGATTAGAGGGGGGTCATATACAGTTTGTACATGACTCCATTTAAGCATCCAGTCATAATTACCAAATATTCTGTCCAATCTGCTATAAACTCTATCATTGCCAATTTGTTTGTTGGTCCATGTGAAGAATTCCCCTTTCCAAGGAAGTTCTGATAACTCAGCCAGTTGAATACATTGAGTGAAATCCAGAATTTCAGCTTGTTTAACTTGATTACAGGATTGTCTATCATTGATAGACATAACAGCATTGAAATCACCTGCTACTAGCCAAGGATCAGTAATACCAGCAGCAAGAGTCTGTAGTTGTTGCCACATTGTTCTCCTTTGATCCAAGCCATTGAAGCCATACACCACAGTGAGGAGGCAAACCAGATCACCTGCAAGGGTGTTAACACTACAATGAAGGAATTGAGCCTCCTCCTGAATACTAGTGATCCTAATCTTCTGAGCATCCCATAAGATCCAAATTCTACCCCTTGGAGAGTCCCTATAGTTAGATAGCATATCCCAACCTGGGACCAACAGTTTAGCTATTTTCTCTGCATTTCTCTCCTTAACTTTTGTCTCTACCAGACCAACAAGGTTAAATTTATTATGTCTAATTCCTTAGCTTCCTTCTGCTTATACCTCTTTTTCACACCTCTAATATTCCAAAATAAAAACTTCATTAGGTATGACTAGGACCCCCTTCATCTGGGGGATTTCCTGGTCTACTAGCTGACATTACTTGGAATCTGTTACTCATCATAACAGGAGATAAGGGGGGAAAGTTTGCAAGGTTGAAAACTGGAGATTGCACCTGTTTGCCTCTATCTTCCTGTTTACTCAAATCTGTGCTTCCTAAAGGATCAACATCCTTAGGAGGTACTTCATTCTGCTTTGGTCCTAACTGTTGTTTGGGAGCCTCCTGATGCTGCATAACATTCAGGTTTGGCATTTTAGCTCTCCATTCCTGAACTACTCTAGGCTTTTGCATTTGATTAGGTTGGGAAGGTTTGGGAATAGCCAGACAGTTATGTCCAACCATAAGGCACTTCTCACAGTATGTTGGTTTCCAATCATATGCCACTTCCTGCACAAATTTCTTCCCATTTGGATCTATTAGCTCTATCTCACTTGGCAATTCTTTAGAGACATTCACCTTAATAAGCATGCGTGCATAAGAAATTGTAGTCTGCTTAGTAGTACATTCATCAGCAAAAATGGGCTTACCAAGGACACTGGCTATCCTACTCAATGACCTGATTCCCCAGCATGACATAGGGAGCTTAGGAAACTTGACCCACAGAGGAATGTCAGTAGGAAAAGCAGCATTGAAATCAAAATCAGCAGTCCATTGCTTCAGTACCATAGGTCTATTAGCAATGGAGTATGGCCCAGCACAGAGAACTTCTTTGGCATCTTCCATGGTTCGAAATTTGGCTACATAATAGCCCTCCTCATGATAGTATAGATCTGGTTCTGGAACATGGGACCAATGTAGGTTTATGAATCGTTTCATTGCATTGTACCCTGGTCCAGTCCCTAACACAAAAATCACTAGGGCACATTTCCATTTCTGTTCTTCCACCTCTACTTCCTCTTTAATCAGATGACCTACAGGTTTACCATCAATCAGAGTCGGTGGGATATACTCCAATGCCATACCATTAGAAGCAAATCGATTCTTCTGGAAGAGATTTGCCCACCCTTTGGCTACTTCAGTAGTCCTCTCCTCTGGCACTTTCACTGGTGGTTGAAATGGGTTCTGCATGTGGTCGATTCCTCCATTTCCTTGTACCATCTGGGGTTGAGGAAGCAAAGGAGCTTCAACTGCTTCAGATACCTCATCCGATTGTGTCAATGGAACAGTGATATTCAATGGGAACAGTGGCAGATAATGGAACATTGTCAACGGGTGTATTAACACTGGATGTATTATTTATCGTTGAAATGATTCGATCTATGGTGGTAATCGGCAGTTTCCGAGATCGACCCCTGCCTCGTCCTCTTCCTCTCGCCATGGAAACTAGCTCGGCGTACGTTAACTAACGTGCGCCGAGAGGATAGTCAGAAGAGAGAGGTTTTTATTTTGAATATTAAATTGTAAGTTGACTCTTTGATAGTACTATAATTTATGTATTGCGAGTTGCGACAAAGTAATTATTACATGAGTGATAGATGTTGGAACTTAACTGGATATTTTCTGCCTTATGATGGAAGAATTGGAGTTCAAAGCTATAACTAATGAAGGTGTATTTTAGACTTCTTAAATTTACAACCCAAAGTCGCAATCACATTAAATAAAGATTTTGCATTTTTGTGGTCCAAATTGCGAATATATCTTCCAATCTTTTGGGCCCAAATACTATTTGACCTAACAAAAACATAGTGGCCCACATGTCAGGCATACCACTCTACTCACGTTACTGCATTTAATGCAGAAACATTTTGAACTTGGTCCAAACCAATTTGTTGGGCCCAAAAAGCATCATCACATAATGCAAAAATCCATATACCTAGATTTTAATATGGTTTATCTTTATGCTATAGTCCTTTTGCCATCAATTTCTTTTCTTTTAGGCATTCAACATCGACCTTGAGCCGACAGATTATTCAAAATACATTTTTTATCTGTATAAAGTAGAAGAAAAGATTAATTTAGATTCAGATTACTTTAGCTTACTAAGAAGAGCGAAATGCTTGGTGCAACGAGATTTTGTGTTCTCATGACTTGAACCCGCAATTTTGAATTAATGATAAATGGATATGAATACTCAATTATTCCACTAAATATATATGCCATCATTTACTTATCAATTTTTTCAATATCTTATTTTGTTTTAAAGAAGACGAAGAGATGTGTTTCCAAATCTTTCGAGGGATGCTTCTTTGTCTTTTGCTTCTCCATCCGTTTTAGTTTACGTGAACCTATTTACTTTTTAGTTCATTTTAGAAAGAATGACTTTTTTTAAATTTGAAAATAATTTAATTTAAACTTTGAATTCTACTGTTAATTAAAAACTTTTATAATCACACAAATACTCTATTTTTCGTTTTGATATATTTAGGACCACAAATTTTTTTTTTAAAAAAAAAATTAGACTCTGTAAATCAAACAAGTTCACACGAATGAAACGGAGGAATTACTATTTTTCTACTTTTTTTGACGTGGAATTTTGTCAACCTTTTGATATCTTTCTAAAGAAGGAAATGTGTAGTTTCGAGTTTGACTTATTCCTTAATATTTGTCAAATTAATCTCGGTCTATGTTTCATTCTCACGTACTCCGTCTCCAGTTATAACTCTTGATCCTGATTTACGAGTGTAATAACTAATAACACTATATAATCATTCGAATTAAGTGTATTCTATACATAGAAAAAGGTTATTTCAAAGTATTGAATCTCCCAGATAACATTGTCAATACACATATATATGTAGAGAGAGTTAGCCCAAGATTTGCCATAAACCTTTATTATTGGTACTTTGTACTATTATTATATAGGTTACAAAGCAACTTAGCCATTCATGAAGTGATTATGACTCAATCATCAACTAATAATATATAGTAAGTAATAACAATATTTTATGTACAAAATCTTCCTAAACCTAAAAGAAGGGCAGCATTTCTGTATGCTGTCTCCACTTCAAAATCTTTATCTAGTTTAATTAAGTTACTACAAATATTTTCCAACTTCTTCGTATATTTGATCATCTCCTAGTTGTGAATTGGAGGTTTTCTCTTGGCCGGAGAATAATCCATTCCGGCCAAGTCTAGTACGTCCGGGTAGTGCTCGGAAGACGTTTTCCGGTGACCGGTTTCCGGCGACGAATTGACAGAAAAAATTTCTTCTTTTCCACCTAGTACTCTTTCACTACTTGATTGGCCTTTCAATACTGTGTGATCAACTTTATTGCCTTCATTATTCTTGATATTCTGTACATACATGTAAAATATGTAAGAAATAGGAAATCCATAATCTAAGTTTTATTTATTTTCTTTTTTTTTTGTATTGATTTTATTTTCTCATGCAAATTAACCAACCTTTGTTGAAGTTGTGGTAGGACTAGGAGTAGAGGTTGTTTTTGTCACAAGTTTCCTATTTCTTCCTGCAAATTCAGTTCAAGAACCTCTTGAATAAACAAACCAAATGAGACAATTTATAAAGTTGAAAACCATTAACTAATAAGCTGAATAATCCATAACAAGTTAAAATGTCTATTCTGTGAAAAATTCACATGGGCATGGATTTCGATTTTTTGAAATCCCACTTCTCAAGCTAAAAAGGGAGAAAAAAATCCAAACTATTCTAAGATTTTCAAGAACCTAGCTGGAAATGGGAAATGTGGCTAGTAATAGAAATTAAAGATACTAACTAGTAATAGTAATTAACTTAATGGTGTCTAGGCCTATGCCCTCTAGGTCCATAATAATCTTCATGTATACTTGGTAACCAATGGTGATTTTTTTTGGTTTTTTTAGTAAGTCTTCTCTTCATTGTACCTGATGATGAACAATGGCCATCTTTGCAAAGAATGACTTCTCCAGTACCTCCTTCACTTCTTTCTTTCAAAACATTTTCCTGCTGAATATCATTATGAAGCTTTTAGCAGACTTAGAAAAACATGAAAGAATTTATTTTTAGAAAATCAATTTATACTGAGATAATGAATAATTGAAAAAGTCCAAAGGGAAGCTCCATGCACAAAGCATCCTGTGTTCCCACTGAATGTGAGGATAACCGCACCCCGGTGTGATGCAGGCAGCTAACTCTGGTGCTTACTTTGATGCAAGCATCTGTGGCTGATTCAGGGTTCGAACCCTGATTAATTGAAAAAATATGAATATAATTCTCACCTGTAATATGGGATTCTTGGATGATGAGAGATTCCCCTTCTTCAAATGTCTAGCTTGTACTTCATAGACTAAAGTGGATAATAGTAAAAGAAGAAGTAGAAGAACTTGCTTCATTTTCAAGAAAAGGGTTAAAATCCAAAGAAATTTTAGACTTTTCTAAGAGAGAATGAACAAAAAGGTTGACAGAAATAATCACAGAATTGGAATTCTTTAAAGATAAGGAATAGAAGAAGCTGCAGAAAGTGAGTTACTTTTTTGGTTCTTTCAACAAGTCTTCGATATGAACTAAAAAGCTGAATGGTAAGTGATACAAAATGGATGCTTGGTTTAGTGTGTATATATACATAAACATATAAAGAAAAGGTCTAGCAACTGGTCTAGGGACAAAATGTCTTTTGGGACATAGGATTTAATTAAATTGAGATATTGAATTTTATTATGTTTTGTTTCTTTAGTGAAATGTGGGTACTAAGAATGAATAAGAGGGTCTTGATAAAGCTTAACATATGCTTTTGAAGTCACTGTTATAAGGGGACAAGACTGGTCTTAATTTTCTTGAAAAATGAATTAGAGGAATTCCAAGAGAAACAATACCCTAACTAGCAAGTCAAGTCAAGACTCTTTGGAAATGGAAGAAAGTGCAAAAAGTGCTTCTTTTTTAAGTATATATCCATCACTCCCCACATTTTCAAGGGTAGGTTGTCTATTGATTGTTGGCTTGGTTGCCCAAGATCCAAGAAACTATTAGAACTCTATCCACATATCACATGAAGTTCTTCAATTCCATTTCATTACTATGCTTCCCATTTCTAGTACTAGTATATTTCCTCAGTTCTGGTATTCCATATGGGAAATTTTTTTCTAATCCACATATACCATGTCTTTTAATTAAATGTCAATGACAGCAGTTAAGAAATTCAATAAAAGTGTTCAAATTTTTGAATGGCCTATGTAAGGGTATTCAAAATCTACTTTTAATCAATAAAGAAATTATAAAATAAATTGAAAAGAATATCAATATAAAGCTCAGATTTAACATGTGCGAAGCAAGCCTACACTGCCCTACAACTGCTTTCTTGTTGGCTCCGTTAGGATTCATAGTCTTATCTTGAAAAGGTTTTTTTCTTTCCCCGAATATACTCTCAACTTTTTTTGCTATCCTATCAATAAGTCAGCCAATATCAGTAGTGGAGGAAGAAAAGTAGTACTCTTTTTTCGGTTAGTCTTAATAGTTTAATAATTTGTTATGCGAGCAAGTCGTTCGAAGTTACAGCGGGGAGGAAATATCAATTTAACAGTTGTTATAGTACGACTTTTTATTTCCTGATCGGCCTTTCAATAAGTAGTCAGTTGCGCGCGTAGTCAGACTTAACATTGATTGAAGAAGACTTTCGTCCCTGCTCGACGGGTGGGTCTTGCAGTCATGCTCCTTTTTGCCTTTTTACTCGAGGGCCAAACTCCGTCCGGCCCAAGGAAACATTTGCACACCTTCATTACATAAACGCAATATATTGATCCTATATATAATATAATTTTTCGACGAATGGTATTCAGTTGACCACCCTTGGCCATACATAGCTCCTCCCCTGCCAACAGCGCATGCAAGCTTTTACATAAATAATACTATAAGTTGAAGAAATTAGCAAATGAATAATTCACTATAATGATAAGCGGTATTATTTTTTTATATGTATCCCCATTATTTTTATTTTTTCTTATAAATATCTGGTGATAAAATTCACCTTGTGATGTCACCGTGTCTTGTGACACCGCATGGTATACGATGTATATACACGAGCTTTTAACTTAACATATTTTTATATTATCATAAATGATATGATAATTTTAAAACCACAAGATATAAAGATATTTTAATATGTTTTACATTATTAGATATACCTATTCAATAAAATCCAAACTGTTATAAAATATTCTATTTTAGGTGAATGTCCATATTTAGAGAGATTCTAAGGTTTTCTTCTTGGTGGCTAAGTCACCACCTCCCTATAAATAAAGTGGTTCTATTCCATTGTAAACCATCCCAAAGTATCAATAAGAATACTCCTCTCTCTACTTTTCTCTCTATTGTTCTTGTTCTTATATTATTTCATAACACGTTATCAGCACGAGACTCTACCGTCTCAAGAATCCTCTTGAGAAAATTAAGGTATTTCCCTTTTTCCGAATTTGGTTTTAATTATGTCTGATATTATGAAAAGAAAGTTCGTTGCCCTTGAAATTTCGGGCAAGAACTATATACATGGGTGTTGGATGCTGAAATCCACTTAGATGCTATGGGTCTTGGAGACGCCATTAAAGACAGAGATAAATCATCCACCCAAGACTGTGCTAAGGCCTTGATTTTCTTGCGCCATCACCTTGATGAAGGTTTGAAAATTGAATATCTCACAGTCAAAGATCCACTCATCTTGTGGAAAGGCTTAAAGGAGAGATATGACAACCTGAAGTTGGTCATTCTGCCACAAGCACGATATGATTGGGCTCATCTAAGGCTCCAAGACTTTAAGTATGTTTCTGAATATAATTCTGCAATGTTCAGAATTACTTCTAAATTGAAACTCTGTGGAGATAATATCTCTGATTATGATATGCTTGAAAAAAACGTTTACAACGTTTCTTGCCTCCAATATGGTACTGCAACAACAGTACAGAGAGAAAGGTTTCAAAAAGTACTCTGAACTGATTTCTCTTCTCCTTGTGGCTGAGCGAAACAATGACCTGCTCATGAGAAATCACGAAAATCGACCCACTGGGTCTACACCATTGCCTGAAGCAGATAAGGTGTATTCTCATTATGCCAAGCATGGAAAAGGCTATGGCTTTAATCATGGTCGTGGTCGTAATCGGGGTCATGGACGTGGACGTAGACAAGAAACAAATTTCCCTGATGTCCGTCACCCCCCAAAGAGATATAACCACCAAAAGCAGAAACGGGATTATGAGGATCCAAAGGCAAATAGTTCAGAAACTATATGTTATCGTTGCAGTGGAAAAGGGCACTGGTCAAAAGCTTGCCGTGTACCAAGACATTTGGTTGATCTTTATCAAGCATCTCTAAAGAATAAAGGCCCTGAAACAAATTTTGTCTCTAGCGACAATTTTGACATCACCCACCTGGATGTGGCAGACTTCTTTGAGCAACCCGAGGGGAAAATAGACCACTTAATCGGTGATGGATCTGTGAGGAAGGAAGATGGAATTGTTTGATTTAATTTTACTTATTTGTATTAGTTAGTGAATAAACTAATAGTCATTAGTATCAGCTCGTATTAGTTAGTTTATGATATAATGTTAGTATTAGTTCTTTAGAATGTTTCAATATGCTTAAATTTCAAAGATATTTTTATTTTCCAGTAGAGTTAATCGATTAACCTAACAGTTAGTCGATTATCTAATATTTCGCATTAAAACTGGACTTTTCCGCAAGCTAAGTTAGTCAACTATCTGATTTAGTTAGTCGACTAACCTGATGACTGTTTACTAAGTTAGTCGACTATCAACTTAGTTAGTCGACTAACTAATACTTCGCATTAAAACTGGACTTTTCCGCAAGGCAAGATAGTTGACTATCTGATTTAGTTAGTCGACTAACCTAATGATTGCTTCCCAAGATAGTCGACTATCAACTAAGTGAATCGACTAACCTCAGCAGATTTTGAAAATATTGTTTAAATGTGAAACAAAAGGATTGAATTTGTTTATTCTCATGTTCGTGTATTTCTTTTGTATGTCAAACCATGGGAAAGCAAATATGGATATCTCACAAAGCAAGCTTGGATCAACGTCCAACTGTAAGAATATTTGTTTAGTTGATTCATGTACTACACATAAGATACTCAAAGAAAAGAAATATTTCTCTCAACTAAGTATGTGTAAGGCAGATGTTACTACAATCTCTGGTAGTAGTAAATTGATTGAAGGCTCCGGAAGAGCAACTATAACTCTGCCTAGAGGAACAATGTTTATCATAGAGAATGCAATGTTCTCCTCCAAGTCTAAGAGAAACTTGTTGAGTTTTAAAGATATACGCCGGAATGGCTATCATATTGAGACAATAGATGAGAATAATCTTGAATATCTCATCATTACAAAGAATGTCTCTGGCCAAAAGAGGGTTATTGAGAAATTCGCGTCTTTATCTTGTGGCCTGTATTGGACAAAAATTAGTGCAATTGAGGCACATTCAACAGTAACCAAAAGGTTACTGATTCCAATACTTTTGTACTTTGGCATGATCGATTAGGACACCCTGGATCAATCATGATGAGACGGATAATAGAAAGCTCATATGGGCATCCGTTAAAGAATTTCAAGATTCTTTTAAATAATGAATTTTCTTGCACTTCTTGTAATCAAGGCAAGTTAATTATTAGACCATCACCAACAAAGGTTGGGACTGAGTCACTTACGTTTTTGGAACGTATACAAGGGGACATTTATGGACCTATTCACCCACCTAGTGGGTCCTTTAGATATTTTCTGGTCTTAATAGATGCATCCTGTAGATGGTCTCATGTGTGCCTGTTGTCATCACGCAACCTTGCGTTTGCAAAACTAATGGCACAAATAATTCGACTACGAGCACAATTTCCTGATAATCCAATCAAGTCTATTAGACTGGATAATGCTGCTGAGTTTTCATCCCAAGCATTTAATGATTATTGCTTATCAATTGGGATAAAAGTGGAACATTCTGTAGCTCATGTTCACACTCAAAACGGTCTTGCAGAATCTTTAATTAAACGTCTGCAGTTGATTGCAAGACCATTACTCATGAAAACGAGGCTGCCCACTTCGGTATGGGGTCACGCCATTTTGCATGCAGCAATGCTAATTCGTCTCAGACCGAAGAATTATCACAAATATTCCCCGTTGCAATTGGTTTTGGGTCATGAACCCAATATATCCCATTTAAGAATCTTTGGATGCGCAGTAGATGTGCCTATAGCACCGCCATACCGCACCAAAATGGGTCCGCAAAGAAGGTTAGGAATATATGTTGGGTTTGAATCGCCCTTCATTATTCGCTACCTCGAAACATTGACAGGGGATTTGTTCACTGCACGATTTGCAGACTGTCAATTTGATGAGACACTTTTCCCAAAATTAGGGGGGAGAAGTTGGTGAAACCAAACGGGAAATTTTGTGGAAAAATGCATCATTATCTCATCTTGATCCACATACCTCTATTTGTGAAAAAGAGGTGCAAAAGATTATCCATTTGCAAAGAATAGCAAATCAAATGCCTGACGCATTTACGGACTTGAAAAGGATAACAAAATCCCACATCCCTGCAGAGAATGTTCCAATCCGTATTGATGTCCCTGTTGGACAATCATCTAGTGTCATATCCAATGAGTCGAATGCACGCCTGATGCGTGGCAGGCCATTAGGTTCCAAAGATCGAAATCCTAGAAAGAGAAAAGCAAACGATCAAAATGACACTACGAAAGAATCTCATGAGGAAATTCATGATTTAATAAATTCTGAGATTCATGAAGAATCCATTGAGCCCGAGACTCAAGAAAATAAGGAACTATCAATAAATCCAATCGATATTGAGGCAAATTTTAATCGAGTGGATATAGTGGTGGATTATGTCTTTGCTTTTAATGTCGCATCTAGCATTATGCAAGAAAGTGAGGATCTTGAACCTCAATCTGTTGGAGAATGTCGAAAAAGACATGATTGGCCAAAATGGCAAGAAGCAATCCAATCAGAATTGAATTCACTGGCAAAACGTGAAGTTTTTGGCCTTATAGTTGAAACACCTAATGGTGTTAAGCCTGTTGGCTATAAATGGGTCTTTGTACGCAAGAGAAATGAGAAAAACGAGGTACAAAGATATAAGGCACACCTTGTTGCACAAGGATTTTCTCAAAGGCCTGGTGTCGATTATGAAGAGACATATTCGCCTGTAATGGATGCCATAACTTTTTGTGATCTCATTAGTTTTGCTGTCCTTGAAAAGCTTGACATGCATTTAAGGGATGTGGTTACTGCCTATCTTTATGGCTCACTGGATAATGAGATATACATGAAAATTCCCGATGGACTCAAGATGCCAAACGCGCATAATTCAAAATCTCGGGAAATGTTCTCAATCAAATTGCAAAGATCCTTGTATGGTCTAAAGCAATCAGGACAAATGTGGTATAATCGTCTTAGTGAGTATTTATTAAAAGAAGGCTATATAAATGATGCCATTTGCCCGTGTGTTTTAATAAAGAAAACAACATCGAAATTTGTTGTATTTGCCGTATATGTCGATGACATAAACTTTATTGGAACCCCCATAGAACTCCAAAAGGCAATTGATTATCTAAAGAATGAATTCGAGATGAAAGATCTCGGAAAGACAAAATTATGTCTTGGTTTGCAAATTGAATATTTGGCAAACGGAATTTTTGTTCATCAATCTACCTATATAGAAAAGGTACTGAAACAGTTTTACATGGATGGAGCATATCCTTTAAGTACTCCGATGGTTGTTCGATTACTTGATGTGAATAAAGATCCATTCCGACCGCAAGAAAGGAATGAAGAGCTACTTGGTCCTGAAGTACCATATCTTAGTGCAATTGGCGCACTAATGTATCTTGCAAATACTACAAGGCCTGACATAACCTTTTCAGTTAATTTCTTAGCAAGGTATAGCTCGGCTCCCACAAGGAGACATTGGAATGGGATCAAACATATATTGCGGTACCTAAAAGGGACTACCGATATGGGCTTATTTTATAGCAATAATTGCAGTCCTGATCTTGTTGGTTATGCTAATGCTGGATATTTATCCGACCCACACAAGGCTCGATCTCAAACGGGTTATGTGTTTACCTGTGGAGGCACCGCCATATCTTGGCGATCGACTAAGCAATCAATTGTGGCTACTTCATCTAATCATGCCGAGATAATCGCTATTCATGAAGCAAGTCGGGAGTGTGTGTGGTTGAGGTCTATAATACATCATATTCAAGACAAATGTGGTTTGAAGTGTAACAAACTACCCACGACTTTGTATGAAGACAATGCAGCATGTATAGCTCAATTGAAGGGAGGATTCATAAAAGGAGATAGAACAAAGCATATTTCACCAAAGTGATTTTTCACACATGATCTTCAAAAGAATGGTGATATCAATGTGCAACAGATTCGTTCAAGCGATAATATGGCTGATTTGTTCACAAAATCTCTACCAAACGTCAACCTCCAAGAAGCTGGTTCATAAGATCGGAATGCGAAGACTCAAGGATATGAATTGATGCTCTTTTCAAGGGGAAGTTAATGCGCGTTGCACTCTTTTTCCCTTACAAGGTTTTGTCCCAATGGGTTTTCCTTGCAAGGTTTTTAACGAGGCAACCAATAGGCGCATATTCAAACAGGTGTACTCTTTTTCCTTTTTTTTAATTTTTTCCCATTGGGTTTTGTTTTAGTTAAGGTTTTAACGAGGCACATTATTAAATAGACATTCAAGGGGGAGTGTTATAAAATATTCTATTTTAGGTGAATGTCCATATTTAGAGAGATTCTAGGGTTTACTTCTTGGTGGCTAAGTCACCACCTCCCTATATATAAAGGGGTTCTATTCCATTGTAAACCATCCCAAAGTATCAATAAGAATACTCCTCTCTCTACTTTTCTCTCTATTGTTCTTGTTCTTATATTATTTCATAACACTAACGCAATATAGAGTTTTTGCCAAAGTTATTTAGTTCCGCGGAACTTTTAACTAACTCTAGCTAGCTCCGTCTCTTATCACTAGTGAAGGTTAGACAAAGTTGTTATTCAATCTGTATTGTTGTAATAACCAATAAAAAAAATATTGAACTTTTTGAAATAGAAACAAAAATAGAAAGTTAGTAGAACCAGTTTAACGAAATAAATTCTGAAAAAAAAGTACAGGAATAAATCAAGCCCACTAAATATACAGTGTGTTCTTAAGAAAATTATTCCTCTCAAGTACCCAAGGTGCTGGAATATATTCTCCCAAAATAGAATGATTTAACTCACCAGTGTATTAGTACTAAAAACTCCGATGAACTTCGAACCACTCAATGGTCATAAAATACACTGGAAAATAGTGCGTAGAAGAAGAAGAAGAAGAGATAACCAAAAAAATTGTTAAGTAAATATTCTAGTATTCAAGGCATATTTGAGCTTAAAAATGGTGAATAGGAAATGGAGGGAAAATGATATATTTGAGTTTCCCTCCTTGGCAAAGGAACATTGTCCCATATAGGAGGAAGAAAAGACTTTTGATAGATATATATATATAATTACTCTTCTTCTAGCTCTTAAAGAGTTAAGAAGAAGGCAAGCCTCTCTAGCTTGGCTTCGGCTTCGGTCAAACATTGACTGACTAATTTTTTTGGATAAAATTTCTTTCAATTATTTAATTGACTAACGAATATTTAATCCGTACCCATAACCCACGATCCAGTCTGATCCGGTTTATTTTCTTTATCGGATTATTTTAAAAATACATTTTCTATTTTTTCCACAATATTTCTTCCCACGTGTTCCAATAGATATGGTTGTTTCTGAAAGGTTGCAAACCTTTTCAGAAATAGTGCCAAATGGGCTTTAAATATGTCTTGAATCCAAGAATCTTTACTTCCTAAATTTTCTGATTATCTTCTTCTTCTGTAAAATATTTTCCAGCGTGATTTACGATCACTGAGTGGTTCGAAGTTCAACAGAGTTTTTGGTACCAATATACTGATAAATTAAATCGATCTAACCTGGAAGGATATATTCCAGCACCTCAGGTACTTGAGCAGAATAATTTCCTTAAGAATATACTGTGTATTCGGTGGACTCAATATATTGCTATATTGTTTTTCCAGAATTTATTTTGTTAACCTGGTTCTACTAACTTTCTGTTTTTGTTTCTCTTTCAGAAAGTTTAATGATTTTTATTAGTAATTACAACAATACAGATTGAATAACAATCTTAAGAAAATTATAATTTATATTATATTCTGTATTCTATATGTGGAGATTAAAACTTTTGTGGTTTTATACTCCTTCTGAATTTTACTATTCTGACATGAAAATATAAGAACTTCATCAGAGTATTAAAATTCATAAAATTATTTGAAGAACATGAAAACTTCATCGTTTTTGGGAAACAATATATAAAAACTTCATTTTTTATTTATCATACATACTTTTATTGTTAATTACAATATAACTTTTTGTTCTGGTTCTGGCATTAATTGAATTCTTCTATTATTGACAGTGATAAATGGCAATTGATAACATAAATTCTTCTTCGACTGTTGCGGCGACGATGATAGTCTCATCAAGCCAAATTACTGTTCCACCAGCAGAGAAATCGGAAACTTTTTCTAGAGCCAACTTCTAGTGATGGCAGCAAAGGGTGTTCTTCTAACTTACCACACTTGCTATACAGAAATTCACTAGTGAAAAATCTCCAATGCCTAGTGCGGACATGCCGGACAACGAGAGAGAAATTCATAATTGTTAAGGCGTGGAAACAATAACATTTTCTTTGCAAAGGCTATATCTTAAGTGCTTTAGAGGATGACTTGTACAATGTGTACAGTGCGATAAATACTTCAAAAGAATTATGGGACGCACTTGAAAAAAGTAGAAGACTGAAGATGTATGCGTGAAGAAGTTCGCGGTTGTCAAGTTTCTAGACTATAAAATGATAGACAGCAAAACTGTTGGAACCCAAGTTCAGGAGCATTAAATTATTTTTCAGGGCCTTATTGTTGAAGATATGGTCGTGAATGAAGCATTTCACATGGATTTAATGATTGAAAAATTGCCTCATTCGTGGAGAGATTTCATGAATTATGTAACCACAAGTGCAAAGAAATGATTGGAAGATCTTGTGATTTGTCTCAAGATTGAGAAAGACAACAAAACATCCGATAAGAAGTCTCATGAAAATTCAACGATCATGTATATCATTGAGGAGATTGCTCCAAAAAGTAAGAAAAGGAAGAGGTCTTATGGACAGACTAAGGAGCAGAACAAAAAGAATTTCAAGGGCAACTATTATAATTGTGAAAAAAATTGGTCACAAGGCCCCTGATTGTCGTCTCCCAAAAAAGGATAAGAAGAAGAGACAGGCCAACATAGTGGAGAAGAATGATGAAATTGATGATGTGTGGGTAATGCTTTCAGAATGCAACCTAGTTGGAAATCCGAATGAGTGGTGGATTGGCTCTGGAGTCCCTCGACATGTTTGTGCTGTCAAAGAAGAATTTGCAACTTACTCCACTCATGGTCCCGAAGAAGGGATTTCCATAGGAAATAATGCAACAACCAAGATAGAAGGTTATGGGAAGATATTCCTGAAGATGACTTCCGGCTAGGTGTAATGCTCAACAATATTCTTCATGTTCCTACTATTAGAAAGAATTCAATTTCTACTTCTTTACTTTGGAAGAATGGATTCAAATGTGTATTTATTTGTGATAAAGTTATTGTAAGCAAGAATGAAATGCATGTTGGAAAATGCTACTTCATAGAGGGCCTTTTCCAAATGGTTGTTGACAGTATGAATAAAATTTCAGCTTATTCTTATTTATTGGAGTCAAATAATTTATGGCATATTTGTCTAGGACATGTCCATTACAAAACCTTATGAAAGTTAATTAATTTACAAGTATTGCCTAAATTCGAGTGTAATAAATAAAAATATCAAATATGTATTGAATATAAGTTTGTAAAGCATTCTTATAAGATTGTTGAAAGGCATTCAAGTCCTTTAGACTTAATTTATACTGACATTTGTGAGATGAACGACACTGTCTCAAGGTAGAAAAAGTATTTATTATTTTTATTGATGATTGCACTCGATATTGTCATGTTTATTTGCTTAATATTAAAGATGAAACAGTTCAAGCATTTAAGCATTACAAGAATGAAGTGGAGAACCAATTGAATAAAAAGATCAAAATGATTAGAATTGATCGGGGTGGAGAATACGAATCTCCATTTGCAGAAATATGTTCAGAATATGGAATTATCTATCAAACTATTGCACTTTACATACCTCAATCCAATGTAATTGCAGAAAGGAAAAATCGGACATTAAAGAAAATAATGAATTCTTTATTGATAAGTTACGATTAACTGTAGAGTTTTTTGGGGGGGTGGGGATTGGGTGGGTGTAAGGTATCCTTACAGATAACTGAATACTCAATGGAGTACCCCACAACAAAACGCAATCTATTTCATATGAAAAATAGAAAGGAAGAAAACCTAACTTGAAATATTTCAAAGTGTAGGGGTGTCTAGCAAAAGTACAAGTTCCTTTACCAAAAAGGATTAAAATCGGACCAAAAACTGTAGATTGTATTTTCATTGGATATGCTACAAACAGTAAAGCATGTCGGTTTTTGGTTCATAAATCCAATAATCCCAAAATTCATGTTAATACAGTAATGGAATAAGATAATGTTGAATTCTTTGAAAGCATCTATTCGTATAAAACTGAATATGAGTCGTTAAGTGAAATACCTAAACGACCTCAGGAAGAACCAAAGGAAAATACTTCAAGTGTAGAAGATCCAAGTCGTAGCAAACGTCAAAGAATATCTACTTTCTTTAGACAAGATTTTGTGAATTATTTCTTGAAAATGAGGCTCAAACTTTAAAGCAGCTATGTAATTTTCTGATTCAGTATTTTGGAAAGAGGCAGTCAATAATGAGATTCAATCATTTGGATAACCATACATGGAAATTGGTTGATTTTCCTCCAGGAAATAAACCTTTAGGTTCGAAATGGATCTTTAAACAGAATACAAAAGTTGATGGCACTATTGACAAATATAAGCAAGACTTCTTATCAAAGGTTATACACAAAGGAAGGCCTTGATTACTTTGATACCTACTCCCCAATAACAAGAATAACATATATTAGGGTGTTAGTGACACTAGGGTTCGTGTATGGTCTTGAAATCCATCAAATGGATGTTGAAACAACTTTCTTAAATGGAGAATTGGAGGAAGATATTTACATGAAACAACCTGAGGGTTTTGTGGTTCCTGGTAAATAAACGAAAGTGTGCAAACTTGTTAAGTCACTTTATGGACTTAAATAAGTACCCAAACAATAGCATGCCAAGTTTGATCAAACAATGTTGGCAAGGGGGTTTAAAATCAATAAGTTTGGCAAATATGTTTACATTAAAAACACTCCAGGTCATGAAGTCATTATTTGTTTATATGTTGATGGCATGTTGATTATGAGAAAAAATATGGCAGATAAAATGTTACTAAGTGCATGTTGGCTAGCAAATTCGACATGAAAGACTTAGGAGCTGATGACGTGATCATAGGAATCAAGATTTATAAGACTCCATATGGTCTAGCATTATCACAGTCTCACTACATTAAAAAAGTACTTGACAAGTTCAAGTATTTGGATTTCAAGATTGCCAAGACTCCAATTGGCGTGAGTTATGCACTTCAATAGAATGAAGGTGAAAGTGACTCAAAACTGAACTATGCAAGAGTAGTGTGAAGTTTGATATATATCGTGAATTGTATGCGACCAAATATAGAATGTGCTATTAGCAAACAAAGTCAGTTTACAAGTAATCCCAATCAAATACATTGGATGGCAATGAAATGAGTTTTGGGATTATGAAACATATCCAAAATTATGCTTTGTATTACAACAAATATCCCTCCGTGATTGAGGGATATAGTGATGCAAATTGGATTATTGGATTATCTGAAGTTAAATCCACGAGTGGATATATTTTCATAATTACGGGTGGAGCAATGTCTTGGAAAACATCCAAATAAACGTGCATCACCTGCTCTATAATAAAATCTAAATTCGTAGCTTTAAATAAGGTCGGTAAAGAAGTTTAATGGCTCCAGAATTTCTTGGAAGATATTCTATTTGACACAAACCTTTGACACCTACGTTGTGATAGTTTAGATGCAATAGGCAGTATAGGGTATGTTATGTAAAACGAAAAATCTCAGTATATACAACGGAGACACAATACCATTAGACAACTACTCTACAATGGTGTTATCACGATTGACTACGTAAAGTCAAGAGATAACGTGTCGGATCCACTTACAAAAGGCTTATTTAGATAGGCAATTGAAAGATCATCAAAGGGAATGGGGTTAAGGTCTAGGACAAGTAATCATGGTGGTAACTCTGCCTAGCATACTGGAGATCCCAAGAGTTAGGTTCAAATAGAACAAACAAAGTTATGAATAACGGTTCAACAGTGTCCAATAACTTAATCCATTTTCGTAATGAAGACAATGCTCATGAATCGAGGTAAAGCGTTAAGGCTTTTTGATGAGTCAATAAAGCTTAAGCTTTTTAATGATTTGCTAAGTCTGACAGGATATGATCAGATAATGTGTGTTTATAGGAATACACGTTTAGAAATCAAACTATGTCAGTGTGAAATATAATCCACTTCAAGGAGATTAAAAGTAAAGGCTCATTCCCTAAGCACTCATGAAACCATGCGGTGTTTATGGCTGAAACGAACACAACCGTGAGAACCATAGATGGTTAAGAAGTTATTGCGTGACTTATGTTATTTAGGTATGTAACAAAGCTTGACAGTTCAAAGATATCAAATCTACCGCTTGACCGAGTATATCTGATATAAATTCACTACAGAAAATTTAAAGAGAGACCTACTTATCCAGATGCAATTAGTTCTTACATGTAAAACATGCACGCGTCCGTGCATTCCTTTATTTTATAGTCATCCCTATTCATGTGGGAGATTGTTGGGTTTTTAAGCTTTATGTAGCTTAATGAGGGTGAAATATGGAAAATGGAGGGAAAATAAAATATTTTCGTTTCCCTCATTGGCAAAGGGACATTGTCTCATATTGGAGGAAGAAAATACTTTTGATGGGCATATATACAGTTGCTCTTCTTCTAGCTTGTAAAGAGTTATGAAGAAGGCAAACCTCGCACCGTCATCGTCATCGCTCGCTAGATTCGGATTTGAATTTAATCAAAGATTGATTGATTAATCTTTTTGGACAAAATTCCTTTTAATTATTTAATTAATTAATTAACGAAAATTTAATCCGTAATAACCAATGACCCGCGAATCGGTCCGATCCGTTTTCTTTCCTGGATCATTTTAAAATTTTGTTTTCTGTTTTTCCCGCAATATTTCTTTCCAACCTGTTCAAACAGCTATGGCTGTTTCTGAAATGTTGCAAACCTTTTCAGAAACAATGTCAAATGGTCTATAAATATGGCTTGAATCCTAGAATCTTTACTTATTATATTTTCTGATTATCTTCTTCTTCTTCTGCACAATTATTCCCAGTGTTTTTTACGACCATTAAGTGGTTTGAAGTTCACTAGAATTTTTGGTACCAATACACTGGTAAGTTAAATCGTTCTATTATGGGAGGTTATATTTCATCACATTGATTACTTGAGGGGAATAATTTCTTTAAGGACACACTGTATGTTAAATGGACTCGATTTATTCCTATATTATTTTTTCAAAATTTATTTCGTTAAACATTTTTTACTAATTTTCTATTTCTATTAAAAAGGTTTAGTATTTTTTATTGGTTATTATAGCAATACAGATTGAAGAACAAAAGTTTGAGCCTAGCAACATGGCTTAGTTCTCCCCAAATCCACAATAATGCAATTACACTACTTCTAATTATAGGATTATTTTGGATCACAAAAAAGTTTACCGGAAAAAGAAAAGGACCTGCCCCAGAAATAAATTTCAAGGCGCTAGCTACCTTCTGTCACATTATATTGATTAATGACAACACATTATTGAGTCAATCTTTCAATCGTAAACATGATGTGCCAAGACTAAGAAGAACCATTGATTGATCATCTCTAGCAATTAGACAGACAATTAGATAACTCGAATCAGTAGAAAAATGCATTCTTGTCTTTGGGTTCAGTACAATGACTAATGTAGTTTCATCATTTTGTGAATTCTGCAATGAAAGGAACATATCAAGTCGACATCCTAAAAAATTGATCAAGGAATTGGACAAGACACCGAGAAGAGATATGTATTCCGTTTTCGCGTTGAACTCACAAATGCTTGTATTTTTTAGTTACATCGAGATCATTCGAAATTATCTTATTGTTAAATTACTATTTTCCATGCGAGTTTGTCAACCGGAACTAGTAGTAGCAAAATAGTTTTAAAAATATAGTTATGCACTCATATTATTCATTAAAATGAATTGCATAATGAACTTTTTAAAAACGGATCAAATATGAATAAGAACCACATTATCCACTTAGAAAATAAATAATTAATGAGTTTAACTTTTACCCTTACAAAGCCTCAAATTGGGGGTCTTCAAGTTTGGGAGACTAAAAATTCTCCCAAAAGTAATCATATTCAAGAAATCATAGATAACATAATATTCATACATTATCTGCCGGGTAACCCGTATTTTGTATCACCTGTTTTCGTCTCGCTCATATTCAATCTAACATGTTCGTTTATCACACCCCTAACTAGGGGTGTTCATTGGGCGGATTGGGCGGCCTTTTACTTTAACGGTTTGGCTTATCGGTTATCCGTTTTTAAATGTATTCATCCGTTAGCCACCCGATAAGATATCGGGCGGATCGGTATCGGGTTAGCTCTTATCGGTCGGTTAATGGGCGGTTTATCGGTTTAATACCTAAGGGCTCAAATGTATTCTGTCCGCACACTATACTGAAATATCAAGCTCATAGCTTTGACAATTTGTTGATCAGTATATTGATGAACTTCTTAAGAGGTCACCAACTAGGACGCAGCACACCAAATAACTTTTATTTGCTATCTGTATAGACTATAGAGTACAGAAGTGACGGTGGGGGGTTTTGTTTTTCTAATTTATTTGTATTATAGTTTTATACACTTATACTTATTCATTTTAAGGTTTTTTATTTTTATATTTCATATATATAATTATGTAAGTAAAAATAAATTATATATATTTATATTCTTAATGGCTTAACGGATTACCTGTTAAGAAAATTGAATAATCCGCCCCCAAACCGCTAAGCCGTTAATAAAAAAAATTCAATCCGTTCTCCGTCCGTTAAGCCGTTACCATTAAGCCATTAAGCTTCGATTCGGTTCGATTTTCGGTTTCGGATCGGTTTTGAACACCCTACCCCTAACCGGAACCCTCATTTCCCCTACTACTTCGACTTTGACCCCCACAAGTGGCCATGTAAATGCAAATATCGCTGTAATTCTCAGTACCAGTTATAACAAAAGTGTATATATACATTTGAGACTGAAGATTGAAAGATGTTTTTTTTAAATTTTTGTTATTTTTTTGACTCATATTTCCCATAAAATGAATCTCGTACTAATAACACCGAGTAAGTAAAACACATATGTTAAGATACGAAGGCTTTTTATTCCACAAAAAGAATTTCACTCAGAAAAAAAAATGTTTCATATTAACGGATTCGGATCCATAACCATGGACCGTTGTAATTATGGTTATTATTCATCGGGCTTCAGTCGCCAGCTCCCCTGTTATCTGGTTACCTTCTTCTTGACCTTCCGGTATTTGGCATGCAGCTTCCTCCATATATTGCTTTACGGCTATGTGGAACCCTGTGTTTTTCGCAAACAGTCACTAGGTCTGATTAGTGAAAACCACTTAATAAGGATGCAACCCTTACGAGAGGATATTTTGCCGAAATCCTTAAAGAGAGTTATCTTACTCTCCTTTCTTGATTGTTTTGCATTAATCTTCATCAAATGGTAACATTTAATCTTCCCTTGAATGAATTTGCACATATTGATGATAATATTACCAGATTACTAATAGAAAACTGCCTAAAATTGTTTAGAAATATCAATCGAAAATTAGAAAAATCAATCGATTTTTGACTGACTTTAATTTGTTAACATTAGGTTGGTCAGTAATAAATAACAATGCAAGCTGGTCGCAACTGTTGAGTGATTTCGATCGGCCAATAAAAATTCACAAGCGACCAAAAAAGTAAAAATTTGTCGAAAAACCCAATCGAAGTCGGATGATATTTTGATTATGCAATTAAAAATACACCGTTTGAAAATCGAACAAGTATCTCTACTGCGACATGATACTATTCTACTACTAGACTATTAGATCACTGATATATTTTGATTAAGACTATCTTTTATTTTATTTATATTCTTTAATTGTATTTTCGCTAAAAAATAGACTGATTTCGGTCAATTTTTTTAAAATATAAAATTACCTACGAAATTGGTCGGAATTTTAAAATGACCGACCGAATCGGTCGGTTTTTTGAATATTAATTTTAATTTATTTTATGTGAAAAATCGACCAAAGTTATTCGTTTTCAAAAAATTAAATTTTGCGGAAAAATAAAATAACTTTTCGCATTTTTGTACAGAAAAAAAATGAACGAAGTTGGTTTGGTTTCGTAAAACAAATAAATTGATTGGTTTGTGGTCGTGTTTAGTTGAATTTGTAGGAGGAATTATCACTTTTAGCCTGTCACCATAAACAATTTACATCTAGTAATCAAAAAAAGTATACATTTGTACATGACATATAATATGTATATATATACAAATATAGAAATTTTTATATTTTTTGTTATTATTTTTACAGCAGCTATATAATATTATTTTTTCAATTTCTAGTAATGGATACTTCTTTTCTGAATTTCGAACCTTTATCATAATTCTTAACTAACGAATGCTTCAATAATTATATTTTTCGCTTTAAAAGGGAAAGTATACTATTAGGTGAAGCTATTAATCTGAAAAAATCAATATGATCGTGTATTTATACCAACTACACTAGTTAGTTTAGTGTCTTTAGAAATTACACTAGAATAAAATAACTTTTATACGTTGAAGATGGAAAATATTTACATGATTAAAAAACCACTTAAATTAATTACAAGTAATATCAGACATGCTTTAAAATCTAAAAATATTTTTTCGTCGGTTTATAATAAGTGATCAATTTGTTTTTAGCACGTCCATTAAGAAAATAATAAATTCTATACAAAAATATTTACTATGACTAAACTATTCTTAATTAAACATTTAATGTGAGGAGTAAAACTTTTTTAGGGATATGTACATAGGAGTTATTTTATAAAAACAAATTAAATTTTTTCTTAATTATATAATTGGACACTTATTTTGGATCAAAATAAAAAAGAAAACTGGTCACTTATTGTAAAGAGTACTACATAACAATGGCGGACGCACGTGGTGGAAAGCAGGTTTAACTGAACCCGCTTCACCAAAAAATAACACTGTATATATATATAAATTATGGTTAAAGCTATATAAATTTTGTACAAATATTTTTTCAAACTTATTTGATAATTATAATTTTACGATTAAAATTATATACTTTTAAGATTGAACCCACAAATATAAAATTTTTGGTCTGCCACTACTACATAAATTTATGTACTATAGTTACTTAGTTCACAAACCTATAAAAGAAACCAAAAAAAAAAGGCAAGAAGAGGAAGTAATTGGGCAGTTGGAACAATGAATAAAAACAGGTATAATATATTGCCACGTCATCAGAGGTGGAACAAGCGGAGTAAATGCAGATGCGAACGTTCTTGTCGTTTAGTAGTTGACACGGTAGACGAACCAGTCCACGTGGCCGTCAATGTCTAGGACCCACGACCGTGACGTGGGAGATATATAGCCACGTGGACACCGACGCCTCATGATCGCTGTTGGTGAATTTGGTAGCATAAAAACACCCGACCATCCATCTTGTCTCTTGACTCTCGTAAATTTCACATTATTTTAATTTGTAGTCAAAATACCTTAAAATCTCCTTGATACGAATTATTAATTATAATTTTAAGTTATTTGAGGTCTTAATTATTTTTCTCAATTTAATATTTTGAGAATCATTACTTTTCTAAAGGCTAATATAATAAAGAATGTGAATGCATTACTTGTCACGTGATTTTTTCTTGTATATGTAATATTTTTCTTGAAAAATATAATATAATTTTACTTTTTTTAAATATGTTATTTTTTTAGATAGAACTATATTAGTTTAAGGTTTTAATTAATAATTCGTTCAAATTTACGAGGATTTTAGGATATTTAACCTAATTTATATTTTCTTTTATTTTTTAACTGTTAAGGGTTATAATGGGATGGATATACTTTCTCAATTCTCAATCAATATTTTTGAGTTTATAATAACGTATCTAATATATTTTCATAGTTCGATTTAAAAAAATAATTTATAGAAATCTTACTTCTAATTTGTGAAGATAGAAAAAATATGTTTAATAAATAGTCAGTTAAAAAAAAGCATTTCAAAACATATTTGAAAAAAAAATTAAAAATAATAGGCAAAGAATCCTTGTTGAGAATAATGAAGACACAAATGCTCCAAACTACTAATCACACACATATGCTTTGCCGACGACCTTTTAATGTGTTGTCGGGCTGATGAAACTGCCATGAGTTGCTGATGAATGAATTTGAATAGTTCACTCTGGTCTCAGGCCTCCAAGCCAATATGGATAAAAGCTCCTTATATATAGCAGGTGTATCAACTAATTCCAGGGAGAAAATATGCTCTGAACTCCACCTCACAGAGGACACCCTTCCTTTCAAATATCTAGGAGTTCCCTTATCCACAAAAAAGATCACAATATCACAATGTATGCCCCTAGTAGAGAACATAGTGTTTGGACAAAATCAGAAGCTGGACATCAAAACTCCTCTCTTATGCTGACAGAATCCACTTATCAAAAGCGTCATGTTTGAAATGCAAACTTATTGGGCCCAAGTATTCCTCATTCCAAAAAAAATTATAAAACTGGTAAATGGAATTTGCATGAATTACCTATGGACTGGTAGTCCTGAAACTAGTCATAGGAATCCAATCCCCTGGGAAACACTCTGTAAACCAATGGCGGCAGAAGGGCTGAACATTATCTCCTATGAAAGATGGAACAAAGCGGCTCTATCAAAACTCATCTGGGCTTTAATGGCAAAAAAGGACAAACTCTAGATCAAATGGATACATTATCACTACATAAAGAAAAAAGATATTAATACTATGGAAATTCCTAAACAAGCTAGCTGGGCAACTGAAGGTGCAGGACTGCAAACATGTACAAATAATGGGCGATTTAGTATCAGGAAGGCATACATTCAGACCGCTCCTCAATATCCCAAGGTTACATGGAAAAAATTACTAATGGTGACTGGCATGCTCCCGAAACAGAAATACATCTTATGAATGGAGCTGCATAGACGTTTGGCGACGGTTGACAGATTAGCTAAATGGGGAATTCACACTAATCAATCATGCATTTTGTGTGGAAGAGATACTGAAGAAACTCACGACCATTTATTCTTTGACTGCTTATACTCCAAAACACTGTGGCAAGCTATGTTACAATGGTTGAAATATCAAAGAACGACAGGCACATGGGGAACAGAAATCCAATGGCTAACAGCTAGTGTTAACAGCAGAAATCCCAGAAAAACCATCCTAGGTGTGGTGTTCGCAGCAGTAGTGTACAACATCTGGATGGAAAGGAACAAAAGAAGGTTTCAACAGTCAACCAGAGACGCCAAAGACCGAACAAAGGAGATTACACTTCAAGTGCACTTCTGGCGTAAAGCTACCTAAATGGTTGCCCATATTACAGAATATTAATAGCTATCCTTTGTACGAGTATCCACAATTATAGCAATTTTCATGTAATAGGATATTAGTTTAACAACAATAATTATAGAGTTTTCAAAATGATTGTACTTTTGAGATCCGTTCTAGAGTACAAAAGAACAGATGATAAAAATTTGCCATATAATTAAAATAAAATCAAAATTTCTTCTAAAATAAAGAAGACAAAAATAGTTACAACAGTAAAACAATGAAGCAATAAGATAATCGAAGTAAAGAAAATAAGATATAGTAATAGAAAACGAAAGATAAGATAATGCGAGAATGATAATAACAATGATATTGATTTGAAAAATAAGGAACTGATACAATATCACCAATTAACTCAATTACTTACTATTTTTTATCCTAACTACTAACCTTCATATTCTCTTATCTAGGAGTCCTATAATTAGAAAAAAGATTAATACAAAGCACTCTACCTACTGATGGACTTCTTACACGTGGCGATTCTTTTTTAAAAAATCTTTTTTTAATTTCTTAATATTTGTCCATTTAAGAAATTTGAACAAAAACAAACGATGGTCCTTAATAAATTTACAAAATTAGTATGGAAAAAGTAAATTGCATGAATCTGCCTCGTTATTGTATGTCGGTGTTGTGTTGTATTTGAATTTTGAGCTTTTAATAAAAGTTTTTGGGTTAAGTGTGATTTTACATTATATTTACCTAATTCTTGGACTTGCCGGAATTAATGGAGGAAAGGAATGAGAGAATTCCGTGAGGTTACGTAGCCAGCCCGTCGCCGTTTTGCATTGCGGCAATTATATTAACTTTATGGACGTGAAACAAATTTTTAAGGAACTAAATTATATACTTTCTTCGGTCTAAAATAAAATTTTTAGATATTTTTACATAGATTAAAAAATTTACTTTTTAGCTTTAATTAGTAATGAAATTGATCATATTAATTTCTTCTATCTTTTCACGTAAATACTCCTAACACATACTCCAACACTATTTACTCCAAGGATAATATAGAAAAAAAAAAGTTAACTTATTCTTAAAATCTGAAAAAATTATTTGTTTTAAATTACAAAAAAAAAGAATCAAAAATTATTTATTTTGGACCGAAAAGAGTGATAAAGTATGTTATGTTATTATATGTCGTCGGTTGACCTATAAGGATTGCCGATAAATAACTCTTCATAATAAATCTAATGTTACTAGTAGTTTGCAAAATAAAATTTTAATATGCTATAGCTAATTAAATAGCGTAAATATATACAATGTAATTCTTTTCAATATCAATTTATATAAAAAAATCTTAATTAATCGGGAGCGCCATTGTACATGTTATAAAACACAATTTTCTTCTCATTGTGCCCGTTCTTTTTTCTTTTTCTTTTTTCCATATAACAAAGTTTGTCGACAGATTGAACTTAGTTTTTTTACGTAGTATACACGTTATAAAACACATCTTTTTCTTATTGTACTTAGTCTTTTTTTTTAAAAATTTTTCATTCGGTGTACGATACACGTATTGAAGTATGATTATATCCGAAAGGAAGTGCCCTCTATTAAGAATTATTTCATGCCAAGTCTCAAATTGAGATTGCTGGTTAAATGAAGAGCATCTCCATCCAGTGCACCACATCCTTTGACGGTAAATACAAACTTTAATATATTAATTCGTTTGTTTAATTCAATATGTGTAAATAAATTCATTAATATGTATAAAAATTAAATTCAAAAGGCATCTACTAGCATTTGAGGTTGCTTGCCTAAATTCTAGAACGAACTCTTGATCCCTCTCTGCTAAATTGTTGAGAGGAAAAAATTAAAATTGTACACTCTTATTTGAAATATTTAAAACATTTTGCATACATTTTTAAGTTCAAATGTTCAATAGCCAAATTTCAAATTAAGCGCCAAGCTGCATTCTGTAGAGAGTTTTGGGAGAATTAATTTTCTCGTATTGCTCAAAAAAGTATATATAGAGTACAGAGAGGTATTGAATCCTACCAACTATAGGACTGTACGATAATGAAGGAAATCAAATCCTACCAACTATACGAGTGTACAATAAGGAAAGAATATTCTACCAATAATAAAAAGTTACACACAATATATTCTAATACGCCCCCTCAAGGTGGAGGTCCGGAGGACACCCCAATCTTGGACATCAGCAGAAGAAGCCGAGGACGGGATAAGTGCTTGGCGAGAGCATCAGCAAGCTGATCTGCAGAGGATACGTGAGCAACACGTAGAGACCCATTCTGAACCAATTGACGAACAAAGTGATAATCAATGGAGATGTGTTTCATGCGCGAATGAAACACAGGGTTGGCACAGAGGTAAGTGGCGCCAATGTTGTCGCTGTAAATGACAGGAGCCGCCGGAAGAGGGACATGAAGCTCGCGCAGCAGGGAATGAAGCCAACGGACTTCAGCGGCAGCAGAAGCAATGGCACGATATTCAGCCTCGGTAGAAGATCGTGCAATGAAACGCTGCTTTTTGGAGCTCCAGGAAATAGGATTAGGCCCCAGAAAGACAACATAGGCACCAGTCAAGGAGCGGTCATCACAGTTTCCACCCCAATCAGCATCAGAGAAACAATGCAGAGGTATAGCAGACGAAGGACGCAGCCAGACTCCGAAGTCACGCGTCCCATTCAGATACCGGAAGAGACGCTTAACTGCACCCAATGAGTGACAGTAGGAGTGTGCATGAACTGTGAGAGTTTATTCACAACGAAGGAGATATCAGGACGAGTGAAAGAGAGATACAGTAGGCCCCCAAGGGCCTGTCGATAGGCGGATGCGTCGGCAGGAGCCGAGCCGTCGGCCAGATGAAGGCAGGTGGACGCCGCTGTCGGCGTCTGAACAGGCTTGGATTCCATCATATTATGACGAGTTAAAAGATCAACAACATATTTACGCTGAGAAAGAAAACACCCCTTGGAGCTGCGCAGAACTTCAACACCAAGAAAGTAGCTTAGATCACCCATGTCTTTAAGAGAAAATTTAGTCCCAAGAGAGGCAATCACACGGTTCAAGAAAGCAGAGTCATTACTAGTCAATATGAGATCATCAACATATACCAAAAAATAGGCTGTAATACCAGAATGCTGAAAGACGAAGAGCAAAGTGTCAGAGGTAGTGTTGACGAAACCCATGGCCAAAAGGCATGGCGAAGCTCACTGAACCATGCCCGGGGTGCCTGTTTGAGACCATAAATAGCTTTCTGTAACATACAGACATAAGATGGATATGCTTTGTCAACAAAACCCGGTGGTTGTGTCATATAGACATCCTCTGTAAGCCTCCCGTGGAGAAAGGCATTGTTCACATCCATTTGACGAAGAGGCCAGCCCTTGGATACAACTAGACTGAGAACCAAACGCACAGTTGCCGGCTTAATAACCGGACTAAAAGTCTCCTGGAAGTCTACACCTGGACGCTGCTGAAAGCCTTTCGCAACAAGTCGGGCTTTGAACTTATCCACAATACCGTCAGGCTTTCGTTTGATACGATAACCCCATTTGCAGCCCACAACATTCTGTGAAGAATCAGGCGGAATAAGATCCCAGGTGTCATTCCGTAGCAGAGCATCAAACTCAGAAGACATAGCAGCGCACCAGCGCTCATCAGACATAGCACTAGACAAAGTCTGAGGTTCTGTAACAGCTGGGGAGGTGACAGCAGACATACCAAACTTCTTTTTGGGCGTAAAGATGTTATTTTTGCTGCGAGTTTGCATATGATGACCACCATGAGAGGATGTAGGTGGCGGCATAATGGGTGTAGCGGAAGCAGGGGCTGTTGGCGGTGCCATAAGAGGTGCTGGTGGCGCGGGCACCGGCACCGGCAGTGTGTCCGGTGAAGGATCGCTAGTGGGAGCGGCGACAGGTACTGGCAGAGGCTGCGGAAGGACTTCTAGGGAGACCGAAATGGGTACAGGTGGAGACTCGGGGTTAGACAATTTGGAGAATGGGAAGACATCTTCATAAAAGGTGACATGACGCGAGACGATGATTTTAGACGTTGAGGGATCAAAGAATAGATAGGCGCTTTGAGTAGTAGAGTAGCCGAAAAGGACACATGCACGAGATCTGGGTTCCATTTTGTGTGAGGTGTAGGGCCGAAGCCAAGGGAAGCATTGACAGCAGAAGACACGTAGTTTGGCAAGGTTGGGGCGTTTATGGAAGAGAGATTCAAAGGAGGAGAGCATCGAGAGATTTGTCTTGGGAAGACGATTAATGAGATAGACCGCTGTAGCAAAGGCATAAGGCCAGTAAATGAGAGGTACAGAGGCATGATGAAGGAGAGTGAGACCAGTATCGACAATATGACGGTGACGGCGTTCAACATAGCCATTGTGCTGAGGTGTATGAGGAGGTGAAGTGAGATGTGAGATGCCATTGGAGGCAAGAAAAGAGCGTAAAGCTAGGAATTCACCCTCATTGTCAGTATACAGAGTAATGATTTTAGCAGACAAATATTTTTCGCCAATGGGTTTAAAAATGGGGAAGGTTTGTAAGACATCAGATTTACGGCGTAAAGGAAAAAAACCGAACATACTTAGAAAAATGGTCAACAAAAATGACATAATATTTAAATCCTTCATTAGAAATAATTGAAGAGGTCCATACATCGGAAAAAATAAGCTCCCTGTAGAAGATAAACTTGACTCAGAAAAAGGTAACTTATGACACTTATGAAGCTTGCAAGAGACACAAGCAAGATCAGACACATTACTGGACGCTATACTGGTGGAAGACACTAAATGACGCAGGATTTTGGCTAAAGGATGACCAAACCGAGAATGCCACAATGACGCAGAGAGCTTTTGTGCCGTGAGGGCGGACGGTAGACTGGAAGCCGCTGGCCAGTAGTAGGTGTTGCCCCTAAGTGGGCCGCGAACGAGTGTTTCCCACGTGCGACGATCCTTCACCTGAAAATCAGTATCAGAAAGAATAATATTAACATTATTGTGACGACATAATTGGGCAACAGAGATCAAATTTTTACGCATATGTGGAACACAGAGAGCCTCAGGCAATAAAAGAGAGGAATAACTGTTAAGTTATCAAGTATGTGTAATTTTCAAACCTTCACCGTTACCAATAACCACATTGTCGAAACCAGTGTAAGGATTGTGAAGAGACATGTTGGCAAGATCAGTGGTTATGTGATGAGAAGCACTAAAGTCCAGGATCCAATCGGATGTAGAGGGAATCGTCGGAGAGTGATGGGCTGTGTGAGCAGCCGGATAAGGCTGCGGAGCGTAAGCTGGCCGCGGCAGTGGTCCACCGTAAGGGGGCTGATTGGCGTCGGAGATGGGATAGGACGGACAACGGCACGCGTGGCCAAATTCACTGCAGAGCTAGCACTTCCCATTGTACCCGCGAGATTGGCCATTGTTGGAGTAACCACCGCGATCGGAGGATGAACCACGGCTGCCACGGCCGCGCCCGCGGCCACCGAACCGGTTACCGCCTGACTGCTGTCCAACGATGAAGGTAGCCGGCGGTGCCAAATCAGATGCGGCGGAGGTGGCTGGCGCACGAGCAGTAATCTGAGCCTCCATGCTTAGCAGCTTGTCATGTAATTCAGCAAAAGAGATTGGAGATTCGCGGACTTGGATGGCATGAGAGAGTTCCATGTACGGATCATCAAGACCACTGAGAACCGTAATGACAAGATCCTCAGAATCAACAGTAACACCCAGGAGAGATAATTCATCCACAATCACGCGAATACCGTGCATAAAATCAGTAACAGATTAAGAACCTTTCACTGGATTATGGAGCTGCTGTTTGAGAGCCATGATACGACCACGAGAAGCAGTGTCGTATGTGCGCGCGAGGATGTCCCAGGACTCTTTAGAGGTTTCCGCAGCGGCAATAAAGGAGATGATTGTCGGTGTGATCAACGAGGTGATGGCACTGAGAATAAGATTGTCATGGCGAATCCAGTAAGGATATGCTGGATTGGGGGAAGTCACCTCCTTGTCGACGATAGTGGCTGGTGGGCACGGTTTCGATCCGTCCAAGAAGCCGAGGAGGTCGTAACCTGTAAGAAGGGTTCGAAAATGGAATTTCCACGCCAGGTAATTAGTGGAATCCAATTTGAGTGGGATCTGAGCCGATGCATTGATGGCAATCGGCTGGAGAAGCTCGGTTGATGTCGTAGCGACCATGAAGCGCGAGGCGAAGGAGATGAGGCGCTGATCGATGTCAAGAGAGAGGGCTGCCGGTTAGTGCAGCGGCGGCGGCGGTGGCGACGGGCTGCCGATTGGGGCAGGGGCAGCGGCGGCGCGGGTAGGATAGAATTAGGGTTTCTTTGGCGATAAGCCACTGGCATATGAAGGAAATCAAATCCTACCAAATATAGGAGTGTACAATAAGGAAAGAATATTCTACAAATAATAAAAAGATACACATAATATATTCTAATAGACTCAGCCAGAGAAGACTTTTGGGATGATTTTGAGCATATATAGCTAGCAATCTATCAGCCGACAGAAAAACATTTGATGCTATTTCCTCGGAATTTATAAAATAATAAAAGAAAAATTGTACGATTTTCAATATACCTGATTATTTATTTAGTTATTTCAGACATGTTTTAGGAATCTGTTTAGCCAAAAAGAAACAACAGTTGTGCAATCTAGCGTGGACTTTAGCTGGTTTCCACCTTAATTGGAGTGCTTTCTAACCAAAGAGAACTGTGAGGAAATTAAATAAACTTAAAAATAAATTGTATACCGCAAAATTAATTAGTACTTAATAATTTTGATTCCAATGGAAGAATAAGTTAAAAGCAATTACGATATCAACAAGAGCAATATAACTTTGGAAAATCTTCAAGTTTCAACTGTGAAGTGTTATTTAAGAAAAAAAAAATTGATATCAAGTTGTTATTAATGAATCACTTCAGGCAAAACTTATCTTAGTGATCAGATAGACACATTAAATATGGATAGTTAATCCAATATATATATATATATATATATATATATATATATATATATATATATATATATATATTGGATTGTATGAATTTAGCAATGAATTAGTGATAGATTAACAGCAATGAATTAGTGATATATTAACAGCACTTCACTAAAAGAAATCGTCCCAGCTAAACATATTTTGAATCATTGGCGATTTAAAGTTTCACTGCCTGTATATTTATCATTATATGTCTGTATTGTCCATTCATAACTTAGGAGCAACGATAAAATTATATTCGTATTACTTTTAGGTTACGAGTTTGAATTGCGGAAACAGTCGTTATTATTTACATTAAAGTAGACTATCTATATTAAACAGGACAAAAGAAAGCTATCTTGCACATTTATGCCTCTTGAGGTACAATCCTTTTCAACACTCCGTAAGAATATATAATGTTTTATGTGTTAGAATTATGATTCCAATTAAAATACAATATCCTTCATTTCGAATAATTCGGAATTACAACTACATGAGCGGAAGCTTACTTGAATCCATTTGTGGAAATCTTTGAACCTCCTTTGATGATTGTCCAAATGTCCTTATGAAGATTGCTCCTTGATCCTTCCTTCAAGATTGTCTTGAAGTTGATGTTTCCACAAGAATTCCTCACAAGACTAAAATGTGTGAATGGTTTCACAACAACAATAATATGACAATAACCAAATTGGTGTATGGCTTTCCACAAGAATTTGCAAGACAACAATGGAGTTTTTCTCTTGATTCAATGGGAGGAAGAAGAGATTATGTCTTGCAATAATGTGGGAACCATAACCCCCACTTTATAACTCATGAGTTACAAAACTCAAGAGTCACAAGCATGTAACCATGGTTACATATATGTAACCTTAGTTAGCCCATCATTAACTAAGGTTACCCCTTTTGGGTATCTACACATTAGTCCTACACTTTTTATGACAATACATTGGCCCCCTTAACATAATGTCCATAAGACCACAAAATTAGGCCAAACCAAAAGATAGCACATAACATATAATTTATCCATATATTGTCCATATGTATGTAGATATAAGTCCATATATCTTACAATCTCCCACTTGGACGAGATACACATACATATGTACAAACCTTAGCATTATATGTTACAATATAACCTTAGGAGCTGAAAATTGCTATCACAATAAAATTGTCATGAACAATCCAGTCCATCAATCATACCAACATAGGAAGTAAGAGCTCTTCGTTACTCATTCGTAACTAGAACCAACATAGATCACGTATATCAATATCACCAACGACATGGATCAAGTGTAGGTATGTAGCATGGAAATAACATAAAGTGTGGTCAATAGAATGTCTATCTCCAACTGGTTCTCTTTATTGAGATCAATCATAAACTGTAAGAGTACAAAAACTTTAAAACTGAATATCTGCAGATATAACTGAATTACTGAATTTCTGAATATAATGGACAATACATAATTGTATAATACAAACTCCCACTAAAATACATAATCCTTATCTGATTTGACACCCATACAAGCAATATGCTCATGAAATACTTTTGGTGTCAATCCCTTAGTGAGCGGATCCGCAAGCATGGAGTTTGTACTAATGTACTCAATGCACAACTGTCCATTTTGTACTCTTTCTTTAACAACCTGAAATTTGACGTCCATATGTTTTGCTTTCGTCAAACTACTGTTGTTATTAGCATAAAGGACTGCCGATCTGTTATCACATAGTAGCCTAAGTGGCTTTTTAATGCTATCAACAACGCGCAGTCCACCAACAAAATTCCGCAGCCATAATGCCTCATTGGATGCTTCATAACATGCCATAAATTCCGTTTCCATGGTGGAAGTGGCTGTAAGAGTTTGCTTGATGCTTCTCCAAGAGATAGCACCGCCAGCAAGCATGAAAATATAGCCTGAAGTAGACTTCAAACTATCCTGACATCCAGCAAAATCAGAATCGGTATACCCAATGATCTCAAGCTGGTCCGATTTCCGATATGTAAGCATGTAATCCTTTGTTCTCTGTAAGTACCTCATGACCCGTTTGACTGCCTTCCAATGGTCCATTCCCGGATTGCTTAGATATCTGCCTAACATCCCAACAATGTATGCTATATCAGGTCGTGTACATACCTGAGCATACATCAGACTACCTACAGCCGAAGCATAAGGCGTCTTCTGCATTTTTGAAATTTCATAATTATTATTTGGGCACTGTTTGAGACTAAACTTGTCTCCCTTAGCAATAGGGGTGTTGCCTGGTTTACAATCCTGCATGCCAAATCTTTTTAGAACCTTATCGATATAGCCCTTTTGTGACAGACCGAGAACACCTTTGGAGCGATCTCGTTGTATCTGAATTCCTAATACCAAAGAAGCTTCACCAAGATCTTTCATTTCAAATTTCTTTGAAAGAAATTTCTTAGTTTCATGCAATAATGCTATATCATTACAGGCAAGCAGTATGTCATCGACATATAAAACCAGAAAAATATACTTACTCCCGCTGAACTTATGGTATATACAGTCATCAGCAATATTCGGTTCAAAACCAAAAGATGTAATGACTGCATGAAACTTATAATACCATTGACGGGAAGCCTGCTTGAGCCCATAGATGGATTTCTTTCATTTGCAAACCTTTTTCTCTGATTCATCCGAAACAAAGTTTTCAGGTTGCACCATATAAATTGTTTCCTCATTGTCACCATTGAGAAACACTGTCTTAACATCCATCTGATGAAGCTCAAGATCAAAAAGTGCTACTAATGCCATTATAGTCCTGAAAGAGTCTTTCGATGAAACTGGAGAGAAAGTCTCTTTATAATCAATGCCTTCCTTCTGAGTGTAGCCTTTTGCGACAAGACGAGCTTTATACTTAATAACATTGCCCCCTGAATCCCTTTTGGTTTTAAAAATCCATTTACAACCAATAGGTTTAATACCTTCGGGCAATGTAACAAGCTCCCAAACGTCATTATCGCTCATAGACTTCATCTCATCATTCATGGCATCAATCCACTTTTGAGAGTTAGAACCCTTAATGACTTGACGAAAGTTGATATCACTTTCTTGTTCTTGGAGAAATACAACATAATCATCCGGAATTGCATTTCTCCTCTCTCTAGTGGATCTCCTTAATGGCATTTCAGTTTCTTGAGGTTGTTGAGTTTGATTTTCATTAGTAATTTCAGGATCCTAATTGGGGAGATTTTCGAGATTGTCTTGAACTGGAGTTGTATGATCCGTGTCAGGAATGATAACACCCTGACCAAGATCAACACTTTGAGGGAAAGACACATGTTCTTCCTCAAAGACAAAATCTCTAACAACTTTATCTCCCCACCCCCCAAACTCAATATCCTCAAAAAACCTAGCATTACCCGTCTCAAAAATAGTTCTAGAAGTGGGATCATAAAACTTAAAACCCCTGGACCTTTCAGAGTATCCAACAAAATAGCTACTAACCGTCTTAGCATCCAGTTTCCTTTCACTCGGCCTATAAGGCCTTGCCTCAGCTGGACAACCCCAAATGTGAAAATGCCTAATACTGGGTTTATGCCCAGTCCAAAGTTCATATGGAGTTTTGATTGTAGCTTTAGTTGGAACTCTATTAAGAATATAAGCTGCGGTTTTTAATGCTTCACCCCAGAGTGAGTCTGGCAAAGTAGTACGACAAATCATACTTCTTACCATATCCTTAAGGGTCCGATTTTGTCTCTCAGCTACACCATTCATCGTAGGACTTCCTAGCATAGTGTACTGAGGGACGATCCCACACTCATCTAGGAATTTAGCAAATGGCCCTGGACGTTGTTCACCTGAACCATCATATCGACCATAGTATTCACCACCACGGTCAGATCTAACGGATTTAATTCTTTTGCTTAGTTGATTTTCAACTTCAGTCTTAAATGATTTGAACACGTCTATGGATTGAGACTTTTCATGAATAAGATATAGGTACCCATAACGAGAGTAATCGTCTATGAATGTGATAAAGTATTGTTGACCATTCCTACAAGGAGTAGGAAATGGCCCACAAATATCCGTATGTATCAATTCTAAGACGTCCGAAGCTCTCTTAGCACCTAATCTCGTCTTGTTTGTTTGTTTACCCTTGATACACTCAACACAAATATCCGAATTTGAGGAATCAAGAGAATCAAGAATTCCGTCTGGCACGAGTTTCTGAATTCTTTGAATGGATATGTGACCCAAACGTTTATGCCAGAGTGATATAGAATTCTCATTAGTTAATTTTCTTTTGGTACCACTTAAACTTGTATGCAAGATTTCATTATGTGAGGTTATTGTCAACCAAATATAGGCTATCAAATGTTGATAAAAGACCAGTACCAATAAGATTTGAATTCTGAAAGAGACTAACTTTATTATCACCAAAAGAACATGAATAACCGGATATGTCCAATTTGGTAACAGAAATTAAATTCCGTTTAAAAGACGGTACAACAAAAGTCTCATCCAAATCTAAATGAAGACCTGTCTTAAACAACAGCCTAAATTTGCCAATAGCCTCAACTGGCACCTTCTTGCCGTCACCCACATAGATGTATCTTTCACCATCATTTGGTTTTCGGCAGTTCAGGCAACCCTGCATAGATATACTTATGTGAGTAGTAGCAGCAGAATCTATCCACCGAGTATCCTTAGGTACCGAAATTAAATTAACTTCAGAACAAACAAGAGAAAGAAATGTACCTTTTTTCGCACGCCAGGCATGGTACTTGGTACAATCTTTCTTCACATGATTAGTCCCCTTACAGAAAAAGCAACCTAATTCAGTAATTTCAACCTTAGGTTCCTTATGTTGCTTATTCTTGGGCCTAGCAACTGCAACTTCCTTACCTTTCCTCTTCTTAGTTTCCTTAGAAGAGGATGCCAAATGAGCACTTTCAGTCTTATCTTGCTTTATTCTTTCCTCTTCTTGCAAACAAAGTGAAATGAGCTCATTAAGAGTCCATTTCTCCTTCAGGCAGTTGTAACTGACTTTAAACTGATTAAAGTGTGTATGAAGAGATATCAAAACAAAGTACAAAAGCAGTTCCTCAAGTAATACTAGCTTGAGTGACTTAAGTTTCGAAGCAAGATGAGACATTTCCAAAATGTACTCCCTAATGTTTCCCTTGCCCTTATACCTCATGGAAACAAGTTTACTCAATAGTGTACTTGTTTCCGCCTTTTCGTTTTGCATAAAACGCTTTTCAAGGTTTTCAAGGAAAACTTTGGCATTAGCTTCATCATTCATAGTGCCCCTGAATGATTCTGGAATTGCACGCTTCATGATCATTAGACTCATGCGATTCGAGCGTTCCCACTTCTCCATCTCCCTCCTTTCATCAAGAGAGGATGTATCCTCAAGAGAAGCAGGTTGCTCATTCCGAAGTGCAAGGTCAAGATCCATGCAACCGAGAACGATCATGATGTTCTCTTTCCATTCCTTAAAGTTTGTGCCGTTAAGCACAGGGATGCTATTGATGTTGGCAGATATCGAAGTAACAGAAGAATTAACTGAAATAGAACAAAAGGATTACTTAATACATGCTTACAATAACTTGAACTTTAACTTTACTTTATAGATTCAAAATAGGCAAATCCCATTACAAGATACCTAGCACAACATTGATTTTAGATCTTTGGACAGAAAATCAACTTGTAAGTGGTACTCTTGGTGTAGTGATCAAATATAGACAATAAACTCCTGTCAAATATCAAACCTTCCTTTGGGCCGACTTAATATTCACATGGAAAACCAAATAATTGTCTCATATTTATCACCACAAGCATGTTCGAATTCCTGCCAAATAACAACCTTCCTTTGGGCCGGTGTTAAACGCATGGAAGACTAACATCCACTGTCATCTTATATTTCAAAATCAATCAATCTACACAATAGAGGTTACTTTGGCAACATAATGCTTCAATTGACTAATTTAAAATATTAGATGCTAAAAACTTTAGTTCCTTAAGCCATATTATGAATCTTAACTTAATATGTTACATGTTTTGACATGCAACAACTGAATATTAATTGTTATATACTTAGTTGGACAATTCCAAAATCTGAAAATTGATGGACTAAAACAATTAATATTCAAAACTTAAATATTATTAATGTATTATACATTAATAATATTAGAAACTTAATGTTAATTGACATATTATTAATATTCAATTAAAAACTGAAACTTAAAAGACTTGAAACGTTTTATTAATATTACTGGTCCAGGATAATCGATTATCTTAAACAGATAATCGATTATTCTAGCATTAAAAAGAAACGTTTCAACCATACTGGTCTAGGATAATCTATTATCTTAGACAGATAATCGATTATTCTGGTATTAAAAAAAATGTTTCAACCTTACTGGTCCAGGATAATCGATTATCTTAAACAGATAATCGATTATTCTGGTATTAAAAAAAACGTTTCAACCTTACTGGTCCAGGATAATCGATTATCTTAAACAGATAATCGATTATTCTGGTATTAAAAAAACGTTTCAACCTTACTGGTCCAGAATAATCGATTTTCTTAAACAGATAATCGATTATTCTGGTATTAAAAAAAAACGTTTCAACCTTACTGGTCAAGAATAATCGATTATCTTAAACAGATAATCGATTATTCTGGCAGTCTTTCAACAAGAATCTTAAACAAGAAAAACATGTTGTTCATCAACCAAAATCATGCTAAATTCAATGTTTTAAATCAGGTAAAGATAACATGATATTAAAATATCAAATTTCATCAAAAAACCATAACATTCATAAAATCATGCTACTTCATGGTACTAGAATTTCAAAAATAAAATTCTAACTTTACTTGAACATGAACCTAACATAACATGAATCTTATGAACATCCAAATTATCCAAATATGAAGGTGGCTCTGATACCAATTGTTAGAATGATGATTCCAATTAAAATACAATATCCTTCATATCGAATAATTCGGAATTACAACTACATGAGCGGAAGCTTACTTGAATCCAGTTGTGGAAATCTTTGAACCTCCTTTGATGATTGTCCAAATGTCCTTATGAAGATTGCTCATTGATCCTTCCTTCAAGATTGTCTTGAAGTTGATGTTTCCACAAGAATTCCTCACAAGACTAAAATGTGTGAATGGTTTCACAACAACAATAATATGACAATAACCAAATTGGTGTATGGCTTTCCACAAGAATTTGCAAGACAACAATGGAGTTTTTCTCTTGATTCAATGAGAGGAAGAAGAGATTATGTCTTGCAATAATGTGGGAACCATAACCCCCACTTTATAACTCATGAGTTACAAAACTCAAGAGTCACAAGCATGTAACCATGGTTACATATATGTAACCTTAGTTAGCCCATCATTAACTAAGGTTACCCCTTTTGGGTATCTACACATTAGTCCTACACTTTTTATGACAATACATTGGCCCCCTTAACATAATGTCCATAAGACCACAAAATTAGGCCAAACCAAAAGATAGCACATAACATATAATTTATCCATATATTGTCCATATGTATGTAGATATAAGTCCATATATCTTACATTATGCACCAGACTGTCTTTTTTATCGTCCATTCAAAAGCTAAAATCTCTTTGAGATGTTCAAACTTGTTAATCAAAATGGAACCCACAATTTGATTAAACGTTCCTGTATATTGAATAATTTCGTGTCGACTTTGTCACATAACAACCAAAACTATCAAAGAGAGCGATAGAGTTTGTTCTACTGATCTCCAACCAAGTGCGTCTGTTCCGCGCAATTTGAAAGGCAGGAACTTGGCCAGGGCTTCATGTATTGAATTGAAGAAGAAAACACAAAACAGTACAGATATGTCTCTCAACTCTCATCTTTACTTTTAATACATTTTGATTTGGATGGTTGTTATCTATTCTATAGTATCGTGTTCGCTTTTTTATATATAATATTTGTTTTGGTAGTTACTTAAATTTTATTGTATCATATTATTAGATTTATCGTTATATAACAATGAAAAGTGCTATTTTATAACGATTAATTTGGTATGATCGCGTCGTTACCTTGTCTTTTTCTCCCATCTGCCCTTCCTTATTATAATATAATTCTATTTTATTTGCCCTACCTTTTTATATACAATTAATATTATCATGTATTCTTTTTTTTTTTATAAGTTTATTCTTCATATTGTCGGTGCATGACATCATGAAACTATCCCGTATGATATAATTTATTCAAACGTTATATTTATCAAACTAATATAGTATAATATAATATAATACAATATAATACATTATAAAATTCATGTAATAACCATCCAAGTAAGTTGTTCATGTATGTGGCTATCGCACACTGTTGTTTTGATTGGCTTTGATTAATAGACTTGAAAACGTATTGATGACTATTTCAACTTTTTATACTGTAAAAAAATGTAACGATTTGATCGATCATTTTGTGTATTACAATCCTGTTTTCTCTTTTGATGTTTCACACATGTGTATTTGTTATTTTATGACTTGCGGAGTTGGTTAGTTTAGTTCTAAAAAGGTTTTGGATTGATTTTGACTCTATGGTTCTTGGTTTAGAAGCCTAAGCTAAAAATATCGACTATAGTTTGATTTTGGCGAATAAGATTTCGGGACGGTATTTTGATGACCCCGATAGGTTCGTATCGTGATTTTGAACTTATGTATATGTCCGGAATTGAATTTGAAGATGCATCGGTTGATTTGACTTGTTTTGCCGAAAGTTGGCAATTTGAGGGTTAGAAGTTTCCCTAAGTTTGACCATAAGTTGACTTTGTGGCTGTGGGGTTCGAAATTTGGTTTTGGGTTTTAGAATAGGCTTGTTTTGCTATTTAGAACTTGTTTACAAATTTTGGTGTCATTTTGAGTTGGTATTAGAGCTCTAGGTTCATAAGTATTATGAGTCATAAGTAAGTTTAGTAGAGTTTTTCGATCGGTATGGAAACTGTCACACCTCTTTTTTTTCTGACATAACCCTGTTACGCGGTTGAGTTAGAAGAGTTTTTCCTGTTAAAGTGACGTTTTGAAAAGAGATTATTTATTATTTAGAGTCGCCACTTGGAATTGAGTTTTGGTGTACCAAGTCACCTTTTATTGAATCTCTTTTCAAAAGGAAGGTTTGAATCTTAATTTATGATTTATGAAAATAGAAGACTGAGTAAAGAATTTTGTTGACCGAAGGGAAGGTGTAAGGCACCTCTCGAGTCTCGTGGTTCTAGCACGGTCGCTTCTATTGATTAATGTAAGGCTTAAATCAATTTTTAGTTATTCTTGTATTTTGTTGATTATGGCTTATTTATTACCGTTTTACTTAATTTATTATATCTTTTATTAATTGTTTTGACCAAGATGCGATACGCACACAAGGTACTTCCTTGAAATTAAATATTAAACCAAGGTACAGAATGTACACATAGTTATAACATAATTATTTTAAATTAAAATGGTATCAAGACGCGGAATGCGCACATGATCCTTTATTATTTAAGCGTATCAATCCAAGGTTCAGGTATGAACACATGAGCTAGTATTTTAAAGTGCATCTAAAAGATTTCTAGCATTTTTAGAGTATTCTATTTATTTATCTATTTTTTTATTGTTATTTTTTAACTGTCATAGTAAATTTTAAGGTTTTAAAGTAAAATATAACTAAGAGATGACCATTGGCCTAGAAGATAGAACCAAATTAATGAATCTTTTTATTGATGCGTTATAATTTAAACAAACTTACATAATATTAGATTTATCATTATCTGGAGACATTTATACAAAAAATATGCAAATTCCAGCCATATTTATCAATAGAACTTAATATAAAATAATAATCTTAATTAACTATCATATTGTTATGTGTGACTAACTTGACGTAATTTGATATTCACATCTATATGAACATGAATTCGATTTAACTATTAAAGAACTAAAATTTCAGCAACTCAAATAATAAACTAACACATGTTCCAACAAAATTTTGTCAATCACGTTATTTTATACCAAATATATAAATAAAACATCTAAGAAAAATAAACAAAATTATAACGAAGTAAAAAAAAATTCTTTAGGCACTCCTCCTAATCAAAACTGAAAGAAAGAGACAGAATTAAAATAACTCGTCTTAGTTATTATTTTACTAAGGCCGCAAACAATCAAGCGATATACATTAGATCGAACAAAAGTTTCAATTGTTATGAAAATCTAAAATTAAAGATTAAAATAAACTCATTTAAGAATCTAGTAATTATCATAGAAGTCGTCCTCTTTTAAACGATTTTTTTTTCCAAACTTCATACTAAACAATATGGAGAATGCATAAATCGAATATGATTAAAACTTCTCAAATTCTTAAACATAAAATGATGCAAAAGATATCAACAAACATATTTAACAATGTATGATCCAAATATTAAAGAGACAGAGACGAACCTTTTTTTTTGAAGATTAACAAAATTACGGCTATAATTTACTGATTTCTAAAGCTAGCAATACTAACTTTTTTAGAATCAGAACACAGAATCGCGAATAAAATCTCAAACTCCGTCTCTAAAACTCTCTCCCTTTCTTTCACGTTCAACCTTTTCGTTCTTTTATTTTGTCTCTTCTTTTTTTTTCGTTGCCTTTTCTTCTTTCTTTCTCTCTGTTTTCTTTCTTTCTTTATAGTGTTCTTCCGTTTCATCTTTGCTTCTTCCTTTATTGTTTTATGTTTTTGCTGCTTTTGTTTTTCGTTCCTTTCTTTCCTCTTTTTTCTTTTCATCTCTCCCTTTTTTCTCCCTTTTTTTAGTTTATGATATATTTTCCTTTTATAAAAAAAATGTGGGTGATATGTAAAGGAGTTAGAGTTGGAGTTGGAGTTGGAGTGGGAGAATGGAGTTGAGAAGATCATGGTGAGTAGTTAGGATAATTTTTATTTGAATCTTTCAAAATTTATCCCTTTTTTGTTATATCATTATTATTATTATTATTATTGTTATAAAATAAAAGTCTATTTAGAGTGAATGTCTAAGAGTTTTAGCTTAAAGCTAAGTCATTCCTCTTCCTATAAATAGAGGGGTCTTACCCCATTGTAAATCACCCCAAGTATTAATAAGAATATTTCTCTCTCTCCCTATTCTCTCTCTATATTGTTCTTATTCTTGCATTATTGTTCTTGTCTTTATATTATTTCATAACACGTTATCAGCACGAGACTCTACCGTCTCAAGAAGCTCTTTAAGAAGATTAAGCCGCCGTCAATTTCTCCGCATCGGAGCCGCCGTCGTCTGCGTCAGTGGAGAAAAGGAAGAAAACATTGAAAATATAATTGGTATACCTTAAAGGTAAGTAATTTACTTTTCCCTTTCAAATTCTTGAAATTCTACGATTTGATTTAATATACAAACAAAGTTTGATTATAACTCTAGTGGAGTTTGTAAGAAATTATAACCACATGAAGTGGTTAAATCTCTATGTCCTGCCATGATTAAATTCATGTATGATTGTGGGAAAATAATTGAAAATCCGTCCCATTGAATTTGCTCCATTCCCTTTAGAGAATGTGGAAGCAGTATATGATAAGTCTGAAAGAAGACTAAAATATTACCATGAAGGTATCAATGAATGTGGACGTGGCAAAGAATTCCGTCCAATTGAATTTGCTCCATTCCCTTTAGAGAATGTGGTAGCAGTATGTGATAAGTCTGAAAGAAGACTAATTACCGTAAAGGTATCAATGGATGTGGACATGGCAATAGACGAAGTTATAATCGTCATTATTGTGATAATGAGAATAATAAAGATTCTCAAAATAATCTTTCACTTTATGAAAGTAATATTTGACATGAGATTGTGTAAAGCACATGATTTTGATCCATTCCCTGAAGTGAATGTGATAATTGTAATAGAGCCCGTAAGTATGAACACGCTCTTGATGTAAATCTGTTTTATGTCTGACATTATGAAAAGAAAGTTCGTTGCCCTTGAAATTTCGGGCAAGAACTATATGACATGGGTGTTGGATGCTGAAATCCACTTAGATGCTATGGGTCTCGGAGACACCATCAAAGATAGAGAAAAAGCATCCACCCAAGAATGTGCGAAGGCCTTGATTTTCTTGCGCCATCACCTTGATGAAGGTTTGAAGATTGAATATCTCACTGTCAAGGATCCACCTATCTAGTGGAATGGCTTAAAGAAGAGATATGACAACCTGAAGTTGGTCACTCTGCCACAAGCACGATACGATAAGAACCCAAAAGCAAATAGTTTATAAACTATATATTATCGTTGCGGTGAAAACGGGCACTGGTCAAAGGCTTGCCGTATACCATGACTTTTGGTTGACCTTTATCAAGCATCTCGAAAGAGTAAACGCCCTGAAACGAATTTTGTCTCTGACGACAACTTTGACATCACCCACTTGGATGTGGCAGACTTCTTTGAGCAACCCGAGGGGAAGATAGGCCACCTAATCGGTGATGGATCCGTGATGAAAGAAGATGGAGCTATTTGATTTTATTTTACTTGTTTGTATTAGTGAATGAATAAACTAATAGCCATTAGTATTAGCTCGTATTAGTTAGTTCATGATATAATGTTAGTATTAGTTCTTTAGAATGTATCAATATGCTCAAATATCAATAATATTTTTACTTTCCAGTAGAGGTAATCGACTAACCTGAAAAACTAGTCGGTTATCTCATATTTCGCATAAAAACTGCAAAACAATCGATTGTCAATGATCAACAATCGATTATCTTTAAAACAGTGTAATCTGGAATTTTTCAAAAATTGTCAACAATCGATTGTCTATGTTTAACAATCGATTGTCGTTAGACTGTAATCTGGAATTTTTCAAAAATCATCCACAATCGATTGTCTATGTCGAACAATCGATTGTCGTTAGGCAGTGTGATCTGGAATTTTTCAAAAATAGTCAACAATCGATTGTCGATGTTTAACAATCGATTGTCTTAAAACAGTGATCTGGAATTTTTCAAAAATTGTCAACAATCGATTGTCTATGTTTAACAATCGATTGTCTTAAGACAGTGTGATCTGAAGTTTTTCAAAAATAGCAAATAATCGATTGTCTATGTTTAACAATCGATTGTCAATGTTCAACAGTCGATTGTGTGTGTTTAACAATCGATTGTTTTATGAAAACGTTTAAACTGAAATTTTCAAACTGCATAGTAATCGATTATGGAAAACATATAATCGACTATCTGATTTTGTTAGTCAACTGTTAGCAGCAGATTTTGAAAATATTATGTGACACAAACGAATTGAAGTTGTTTATTCTCATGTTCGTATATTTTCTTTTATATGTCAAACCATGGGAAGTAAATTGATTGAAGGCTCCGGAAGAGCAACTGTAACTCTGCCCAAAGGCATGACGTTTATCTTAGAGAATGCAATATTCTCCTCCATGTCTAAGAAGAACTTGTTGAGTTTTAAAGATATCATATTGAGACAATAGATGAGAATAATCTTGAATTCTTCATGAAAACGAGGCTGCCCATTTCGGTTTGGGTTCACGCCATTTTGCATGCAGCAATGCTAGTTTGTCGGCTGCCCACTTTGGTTTGGGTTCACGCCATTTTGCATGCAGCAATACTAGTTCGTCGGCTGCCCACTTCGGTTTGGGGTCACACCATTTTGCATACAGCAATGCTAGTTCGTCTCTGACTGACGAATTGACACAAATATTCCCCGTTGCAATTGGTTTCGGGTCATGGACCCAATATATCCCATTTAAGAATTTTTGGATGCGCAGTATATGTGCCTTTAGCACCGCCATCCCGCACCAAAATGGGTCTGCAAAGAAGGTTAGGAATATATGTTGAGGTTGAATCGCCCTCCATTATTCGCTACCTCGAAACATTGACAGGAGATTTGTTCACTGCACGATTTGCAGACTGTCAATTTGATGAGACACTTTTCCCAAAATTAGGGGGAGAAGTTGGTGAAACCAAACGGGAAATTTTGTGAAAAAATGCATCATTATCTCATCTTGATCCACATACCTCTATTTGTGAAAGAGGCACAAAAGATTATCCATTTGCAAAGAATAGCAAATCAAATGCCTGACGCATTTATAGATTTGAAAAGGATAACAAAATCACATATCCCCGAAGTGAATGTGATACATATTTATTATTGGAAGAATATGAACATGAAATTGGTATTAAATATACCACACTCACCCCTAGAAGGAGGTTTGAGATGATATCACGCTCACCCCTAGAAGGAGGTTTGAGATGATATATGGCATGAATGATCGTTGGTCACGTACCTATTGTACGCCAAAGCATTTTGGAAATATGACTATTAAAGGACAACGATAATGCAAGAAACATATCTTGCATATAAGTTTGACATGACCATAATGGTATAACTTTCTCTTTAAGAAAGATATTCACCACATGGATGTTGATGAATCTGTGGTAGTACAAAATTAATTGAGAGCTCTAGAAGAGCCAATTATTACTATGTTGGAGAAACACAATTGAGTATTGTGCTGTAGTAAGTCTCAAAGAAACTTATTCAGTTTCCAAAGTACACGCGAAAGCGATTGATTATATTGAGACTATAAATAAAGGAAGGCTTTGGTATCTCCTATTACTACAACTTGTAGCGGGGTAATTTGTATATGAAAAGCTACCCGCTTTATTCTCCAGTTTGTACTACACAAACGAAAGAATGTCACAATAAAGTGGATATCTATTGGTATAAAAACCCATGTCATAATAAACCTGAAGTTTATTGATAAGTGCACATGTCATGGTGTAAATTTGAAGTTTACCAATATTGATAATTTATTCAGTTGGCATTCGTGTTAGCCATCTCATTTTAAGTATGATGTGCAAATTCACACAGGTGAATATCAAAGAACTAGAAAGTTCTTTACGAATTCTCTTGTATCACTTGTTCTCATTAATGAACTGACCAACTAAAGAGTTCGGGTTGAAGCCCATAAATTCTGGAAATATCAAAGGTGAATATGGGCCCATTCACCTGCCATGTATACCACATATGATGCATCTATGATATGGTTACATGCGCAATTGTTATTAACCCGCAGCCTGGCCGGTGCTTGCGAGGTAAATTGCTCAGTAATCTAACTTTGAGCATAATTTCCAGATTCTCTACTCAAGATAGTTCATCTTGATAAGTTGGTTTATATCAAAGTTGGTTTAGCAAGATAATTATTGAGTGCTTCCACTTAATAGCTAAACTGTTTCTTATGAGAACAAAGTTATATATATCAGTTTGATATACGTTGTATGCGAGAGTATATTATATTCTCCCCTCACAAGTGGTTCAAGGTCAGGAACCAAATAATTTCATCTTATTATTAATGTGCCGTGTATATTGACATGATAATGCACAAAGATGGTTTCCCAAAGTTGAGGAAACAAGTTAGCTTTACTAACATGAGGGGGAGACATGATAAACACTTGAGAAAAGGTTACATGGGATGAATTATCATTTGTATATGTATATTCCCGAATATCATGATATGAACCTGAAGTTCATAAAAGGATAATTCAATTGCAACATATTGCAAAGCATGCTATACGCATTTGCTGACCCAAAGAAAGTAACTAAATGGAAGAGATTCAATTCAAGAAGAATTGATTCCATATGAAAGACATGTAGTTTTGAACCTATAGTTCAAATGCTTGAAAGTATAAAGTCAAAGGTATGTATAATCAGTTTTCAATATCTTATTTGTTTAGCATGACGTGAAAACTTGATATGCAGCTAAAGTCTATTATGTGACTTATATGACTTAACTTGAAAGATTCAAGTTGCTTGAAGCATATGCAATTCGTGGTGCTGAAGTACCACATCCTAAGTGCAATTTGTGTACATATGTATCTTGCTATAACTATAAGCATGATGGCATTGAGAATACATCTATGGAGATATTGAAAAGTTATTCCACGACATTATATGAAGATGTTCATATCTATCAAGAATGATGATTTTAAGGTGCGGAATATTTATTCAAGTCAATATGGTTGATTTGTCAAATGTCTACCAAAGATCGTTTTGAAGATGATGCACAAGATTGGAATGCAAATGCTCAAGGATATAAATTGATGTACTCATTAGGGGGAGTCAATGCGCGTTGCACTCTTTTTCCCTTACAAGGTTTTTTTCCCACTGGGTTTTCCTTGCAAGGTTTTTAACGAGGCAACCAATAGGCGCATATTCAAACATGTGTACTCTTTTTCCTTTCTTTAATTTTTCCCAATGGGTTTTGGTTTTAAGGTTTTATGAGGCACATTATTGAATAGACATTCAAGGGGGAGTGTTATAAAATAGAAGTCTATTTAGAGTGAATGTCTAAGAGTTTTAGCTTAAAGCTAAGTCATTCCTCTTCCTATAAATAGAGGGGTCTTACCCCATTGTAAATCACCCCAAGTATTAATAAGAATATTTCTCTCTCTCCCTATTCTCTCTCTATATTGTTCTTATTCTTGCATTATTGTTCTTGTCTTTATATTATTTCATAACAATTATTATTTATTTATTTATTATTATTATTATTATTATTATTATTACTATTATTTTCTTTGCCCCCCCTTTTTTTGCCTTTCGTTAGTTTTTTTCTTTTAATTTTTTTTTGTTTAATAACTTTTACTTATTCTTTATTAATGAAGAAATTAGAAAGTAAAATGCATAGTTAAAAAATATTAGTTAGCTACTTTATACTTAAATATTATATGCATAAGAAAATTAAATATTTACATTGTAGTTTAAATTATACTAAGAAAATAATATAGCTCACATTTAAAATTCCAATTAGATTTTTTTAATTTTTCTTTTATTTAAAACTAGGAGTAAAACTTATACTCTAAGAATGTGAATATATAGTAAGTATTTATTTTAAAAAATAAAACATATTAAGAGTAAGTTAAAAGTTTTAAAACATTAAGATTAGACGTAAAAGGAATATTTACACTAAACTAGTATAAAATTTGGGTGTGGTAAAAACTTAGGTGTTCACAGCATGCCCATCTTTGCTTGGAAACATGAAGATTTTCTGGCAAAGAAAAATGAACAAGGTGACTGATTTTTAACCTCACTATCATTCGAAAAGGGAAACAAGATAGAAGAAAAAGGTGCGACCGAGCCTTGGTTTTAGGCAGCCTACATATCCCAGGTTATAAGAGAATCATGTCACGCATAGTTCAAGTAGAAAGAAGAGTGATGGAGTATACTTATATGGAGAGTCCACTGAGATTCCGTCGAGGTTCTGATCCGCTGTTCCTACTATTACATCAAAATAAAAAGAAGATTACATACTCTTGAAATCTAAGAGTTACAAATATTCCTATCTAAATGCCATCTGGTGTCTTGTCTTGATTCTTGATTTGCTTCTCCAGTGACTTTGAATTGAAACTTGATGCTCTCGATGCAACGTACGATGAAATATTCTTTCATGCCTGTTTCTTGATCCGACGATGGGAAGAAAGATCTTGACCATATGTCTCCGCATGCATTTTCCAAAGTTGGTTGCGGATGGTATTGAGATCAAACGTTCTACTTTCTCTGGAAAGAACTAAAATCTTATTTTTGCACATCAAATCCGTGCTTTGCAAAAAAACCTACAAGCCAACACAAACAAACAAAATGAACAAAAATTTTCTGCCCCAGTTTGCACTAGAAAACTTTTGTGAGTTATTGAAAACACATTAAGCTATTATTACAATTGCAGAATAAAGAATTGAAAAAGTTTTTTTTTTAATAATAATAATAGGGAATGTTATGCCTTGTGTTAACAGGAAGGAGGCAACCAGGGGATGTAGTACCCTGTGTTGGCAATAAAATGAGGCTCGTGGCACTCTGAAATGCTACTAGGAGATGTCATACCCTATGTAGAAAATAATGCAGCTAGGGGATATAGTTCCCTGTTTTGGCTGAGGCTCTGGCACTCTGAAATGCTACTAAGGAATGTCGTACCCTATGTAGAAAATAATGCAGCCAGGAGATGTAGTACCCTGTGTTGGCAATAAAATGAGGCTCGTGGCACTCTGAAAGGCTACTAGGAAATGTCGTACCCTATGTGAAAAATAATACAGCCAGGGGATGTAGTACCGTGTGTTGGCAATAAAATGAGGCTCGTGGCACTCTGAAATGTTACTAGGGGATGTCGTACCCTATGTGAAAAATAATGCAGCCAGAGGATGTAGTTCCCTATTTTGACAATAAAATGAGGATCGTGGCACTCTGAAATGCTATTAAGGAATGTCATACCCTATGTAGAAGATAATGCAGTCAGGGGATGTAGTACCCTATGCTGGAAATAAAATGAGCCTCGTGGCACTCTGAAATGCTACTAGAGGATGTCGTACCCTATGTAGAAAATAATGCAATTACGGGATGTAGTACCCTTTGTTGAAGATAGGGTGTCGATCCCCTATGATGAAACTAAAATAACATGCTTACGTGCATATTGGAAGGAAATCATCGACTTGAGAACTTCACTTGGTGGTGTTCGTGTTTCCACGAACTGTTTCACTAAACAAATTTGTTCCTGTTCTTAGCAAAGAAAGATTCGTTAGTTTTTAAAATGGTGGTTAGTTTGTGGCCTTGACTTCTTGGGTGACTTGACCTTGCGTCCATTGCACTTGTTAGTACCCTGTGTATGATTGCACGAATTTGCCGGGAGATTATGACTTTATTTTCTGAAGATCTTTTTTTTCAACATCAACACCTGACTATTTTGCGCCTATCATCATTTTTGTCTATGGTGCAAACAACTTTATTCCCCAGAATAACTTTTGATGAGTAACTTTTGTTGTCCTTGAAACATTGCTACGTCTTTCAAGCCTTTTTCTTGACAAAGAATATCAAAGTCGGCTTTATTTCTTTGCCCATACTGTTTATGTCTAGAAATTTTTACTTCATATAACGGGGAAACTGTAACCAATTTTGTGGCCGTTTTCTTTGCTTTGCTTTGACAAAATTAAACTGAAAGAGACTCAAAAAATAATAGTACGAAAGAAGAAAAGAAAAAGAAAAAAATATAGGTGAACTAATAAGCATTACAACTTAATCGAGAAGCATCCCTTTCAGGGGAAGAATACGAAGGGACTTATCTGGAGGAATATGCTGACTTCAATGAACATGACATGCACTTTGGACTGGATGCCCGATCTGTCTAAACCGTCTAATTCTCAAAATCTGTTGTAAACTTCTCTTTGAAACTGAGTTCTTTAACCATTCTCGTGCCGAGACTTATGAAGACCTAAAATCGATCAACGATGCCCTTTGTGGGTTTTCACCAATTGACCTCTCTGATTTGCCTTTTTCTCAACTCACCATCGCCTTATAGTGCCCGTGAGGGTTTTCACCAATAAAACTCTCGCATTTGTTTTTCTCAACTCGCCATTGCCTTATAGTGTCCTTGAGGGATTTCACCGATAAGACTCTCTCATTTGTTTTTCTCTCTTTGCAATGGTTGAAGCGCCACCCGCAGTGTACTCACTTAGCATTCTCAAAAGCTGATCAGAAGGTCTTAAAAGGGAAAGGTAAAAAGAAATACTCAACTGAATTACAACTTTTGGAACGATTGGATGGAACAACCATCAAAAATAAAATAAAAACATGCCCCGGTTTCTTTGAATATTGCGGAAATATGGATTTTTGTTTGGTGTGACTGAACCTCAGAGAGAGGCTTCCTACGTATCCTTTCAGAATCAAGTCGAACGTAGTTCAGGATGGCATTAACTTGTTTTGATGATGACTTTTTTTATGTACATTGGTTCCAAAAGAGGGTAAACACAAAGAAATATAAACAAGGCTTCAAAGGGCTAACTAGGGTTGACCAGTGTTGGGGTAGCGAGAATGATAGCCTTTCGTCATCCCAACCTATGACTGCTAAGTATAAACCAAATGCCCCAATAGAAGCATGTCAGACATAGTATCTCTTGACTGCATCTGCATTGATAGATATGTCTGTTACCTTTCCTTCTATATCTGCCAAGTGTAAAGCTCCTTTCGACAATACTTTCTTGACGAGGTAAGGACCTTGCCAATTTGGGGCGAACTTTCCTTTTTCTTCTTCCTGGTGTGGAAAGATGCGCTTCTAAACAAGCTGTCCTACCTCAAATTTTCTTGGGCTCAATTTCTTATTGTAATCTCGTGCCATTCTTGTCCTACCTCAAATTTTCTTGTCCTACCTCAAATTTTCTTGGGCGCACTTTCTTATTGTTATCGCGTGCCATTCTTTATTTGTATAACTGAGCGAAAAAAACTGCCGCCAAATGCTTTTCATCAATCAAACTCAATGTTCCAATCGTGACTTCACCCATTCAGCGTCTTCAATCCCAGCTTCGACAATTATTCGGAAAGAGGGAATCTCAACTTCAGCAGGTATGACCACTTCAGTGCCATACACTAACAAGTAGGGCGTTGCACCAACTGATGTACTGATAGTTGTCCACTATCCTATAAAGGAAAGGCAATTTCTCATGCCATTGCCTAGACCCTTGGACCATCTTCCTAAGAATCTTCTTGATGTTCTTATTTGCAGCTTCAACAGCTCCATTAGCTTTGGGTCGGTAAGGAGTAGAATGGCGATGCTCAATTTTAAATTTTTCACATACCTCCTTCATTAGATGACTATTCAAATTAGCAATATTATTTGTAATAATGGTTTTTGGAATACCTAAACGACAGACGATGTTGGAGTGAACGAAGTCTACTATTGCTCTCAAGGTAACTGCTTTCAATGTAATGGCCTCCACCCATTTGGTTAAGTAATCAATTGCAACCAGGATGAATGTGTACCCATTTGAAGCTTTTGGCTCGATTGGGCCAATGACGTCTATTGCCCAAGAAACAAAAGGCCAATGAGCTGACATAGGATATAGCTCTGAAGGAGGAGAGTGAATCAAATCACTGTGAATCTGACACTAGTGGCACTTGCGAACAAAATGAAAGCAATCTCGCTCCATATTAAGCTAATAATATCCTGCCCGAAGGATCTTCTTTGCTAGAAAATACTCATTTATGTGCGGACAACAAACTCCTGAGTGCACCTCGTTCATAGTCATTTCAGCTTCGTTGGCATCCACACATCTTAATAAATTTAAATCTGGGGTTCTTTTGTATAGGATTTCTCCACTCAAAAAGAAACCATTAGAGAGTCGCCTAATAGTTCTCTTGTGATCCGTATTAGCATGTTCCAGATATTCTCTTACTTTTAAAAATTGTTTAATATCGCGCTACCATGGTTCACCATCTAGTTACACTTCAATTGTATTGCAATAACCATGTTGATCCCGAATTTGAATTTCCAATGGGTCAATGTGAGTATTACCCCGATATGGAAGCATTGAGGCTAGGGTGGCCAAGGCATCAACTAATTCATTGTGAAACCTGGGAATGTATCTGAACTCGATGGACTTGAATCTCTTGCTAAGGTCTTCCACACATTGTTTACATAGAATGAGCTTGATGTCTCGAGTCTCCCAATACCCTCGAGCCTACCGAATAAGCAAATCTGAATCTCCCATCACCAACAGTTCATACACATTTAGATTTATTGCCATGTTCAAACCCATGATGCAAGCTTCATATTCTGCCGTGTTGTTTGTGCAGAAGAAACAAAGTCGTGTTGTGGCAGGGTGGTGTTGCCCAGTAGGTGATACGATAATTTCCCCAATCCCTACGCCTTTAATGATGACAACCCCATCAAAGTATAGTTTCCAAACTTGACTGTCATCTTGGACTTCTTCTTCAACTAAATTAACCTCTTCATCTAGGAAGTATGTGTTCAATGATTCATACTCATCATCCACCGCGTTTTCTGCCAGATGATCAGCCAAAGCTGGTGCCTTCATGGAAGTGCAAGTGACATAAACAATATCAAACTCTGTGAGCAAGATTTGCCACTTTGCCAATCTGCCAGTTGGCATCGGCTTTCGAAAAATGTACTTTAGGGGATTCATTCAAGATATGAGGTAAGTTGTATAGGCCAAAATATGATGCCTAAGCTTCTGAGATACCCAGGTTAAATCACAACATGTCCTTTCTAAAAGAGTTTATTTGGCCTCATAAGTGGTAAACTTTTTGCTCACATAATATATTGCTTGTTCCTTTTTTCCTATGGCATCATGTTGACCCAGAACACAACCAAAAGAACTATCTGTTACTGACATATATAAAAATAGAGGCCTACCAGGTTCTGGGGGGACCAAAATAAGAGGATTTGAAAAATATTCCTTGATCCTATCAAAAGCTTCTTGGCACTCATCTGTCTACTTGATAGCGGGGTTCTCTTTCAACAACTTGAAAATAGGCTCGCGTATGGTTGTAAGCTGTCCAATGAACCTGCTGATGTAGTTCAACCTCCCGAGAAAACCCATGACTTCTTTTTTATTCTTCGGGGGAGGCAGCTCTGGAATGGTCTTTATCTTGGAGGGTTCTAACTCAATGCCTCGTCGACTAACTATTAAACCCAAAAGCTTCCCAGAAGGAACTCCAAATGCACATTTGGATGGATTGAGCTTGAGATTGTACCTTCATAGCCTTTCAAAGAAGTTTTCAAGTCTAACACATGATCATCTCGTGTTCTAGACTTAATGATCAAATCATCAACATATACCTCAATCTCTTTGTGCATCATGTCATGGAATATGGTAGTCATGGCCCTCATGTAAGTTGCTCTTGCATTCTTCAAACCAAATGGAATGACCTTATAACAATAGGTTCCCCGTGGAGTGGTGAAGGCGGTCTTTTCTGCATCTTCTTCATCAATCAGAATTTGGTGATACCCAGCATAATTATCCACAAAAGATTGGATCTCATGTTTAGCACGATGGTTCACCATCTAGTTACACTTCAATTGTATTGCAATAACCATGTTGATCCTGAATTTGAATTTCCAATGGGTCAATGTGAGTATTACCCGGATATGGAAGCATTGAGGCTAGGGTGGCCAAGGCATCAACTAATTCATTGTGAAACCTGGAATGTATCTGAACTCGATGGACTTGAATCTCTTGCTAATGTCTTCCACACATTGTTTACATAGAATGAGCTTGATGTCTCGAGTCTCCCAATCACCTCGAGCCCACCAAATAAGCAAATCTGAATCTCCCATCACCAACAGTTCATACACATTTAGATTTATTGCCATGTTCAAACCCATGATGCAAGCTTCATATTCTGCCGTGTTGTTTGTGCCGAAGAAACAAAGTCGTGTTGTGGCAGGGTGGTGTTGCCCAGTAGGTGATACGATAATTTCCCCAATACCTACGGCTTTAATGATGACAACCCCATCAAAGTATAGTTTCCAAACTTGACTGTCATCTTGGACTTCTTCGTTAACTAAATTAACCTCTTCATTTAGGAAGTATGTGTTCAATGATTCATACTCATCATCCACCGCGTTTTCTGCCAGATGATCAGCCAAAGCTTGTGCCTTCATGGAAGTGCAAGTTTCATAAACAATATCAAACTCTGTGAGCAAGATTTGCCACTTTGCCAATCTGCCAGTTGGCATCGGCTTTCGAAAAATGTACTTTAGGGGATTCATTCAAGATATGAGGTAAGTTGTATAGGCCAAAATATGATGCCTAAGCTTCTGAGATACCCAGGTTAAATCACAACATGTCCTTTCTAAAAGAGTTTATTTGGCCTCATAAATGGTAAACTTTTTGCTCACATAATATATTGCTTTTTCCTTTTTTCCTATGGCATCATGTTGACCCAGAACACAACCAAAAGAACTATCTGTTACTGACATATATAAAAATAGAGGCCTACCAGGTTCTGGGGGGACCAAAATAAGAGGATTTGAAAAATATTCCTTGATCCTATCAAAAGCTTCTTGGCACTCATCTGTCCACTTGATAGCGGGGTTCTCTTTCAAAAACTTGAAAATAGGCTCGCGTGTGGTTGTAAGCTGTCCAATGAACCTGCTGATGTAGTTCAACCTCCCGAGAAAACTCATGACTTCTTTTTTATTCTTCGGGGGAGGCAGCTCTCGAATGGTCTTTATCTTGGAGGGTTCTAACTCAATGCCTCGTCGACTAACTATACAACCCAAAAGCTTCCCAGAAGGAACTCCAAATGCACATTTGGATGGATTGAGCTTGAGATTGTACCTTCGTAGCCTTTCAAAGAAGTTTTCAAGTCTTACACATGATCATCTCGTGTTCTAGACTTAATGATCAAATCATCAATATATACCTCAATCTCTTTGTGCATCATGTCATGGAATATGGTAGTCATGGCCCTCATGTAAGTTGCTCTTGCATTCTTCAAACCAAATGGAATGACCTTATAACAATAGGTTCCCCATGGAGTGATGAAGGCGGTCTTTTCTGCATCTTCTTCGTCAATCAGAATTTGGTGATACCCAGCATAATAATCCACAAAAGATTGGATCTCATGTTTAGCACAATTGTCCCAAGGATATGAAAGTTGGGTAAGGGAAAGTTGTCTTTTGGACTTGCTTTGTTTAAATCCTTATAGTCAACACAAACTCTGATTTTCCCATCCTTCTTTGGCACAGGCACAACATTTGCTAACCATGTATTATATCGGACGACCCTTATCACATTTGCACTTAGTTGCTTCGTGACTTCTTCCTTAATCTTATCACTCATATCTGTCTTAAACTTCCTTTGTTTTTGTTGGATTGGTGGAAAATGATGTAGGAAGCTTATGGACCACTAAATCAGCACTCAAACCAGGCATGTCATTATACGACCAAGCAAATACATCTCTATGCTCGAACAAAACTTGAATTCTGGCATCTCTCGTCCTTTGTTCAATATGAATGCTTATTTTTGTTTCTCTAATTTCTTCAGGACTTCCCTGGTTAATTGCCTCAGTTTCATTTAAGTTAGGCTTTGGCTTATTCTCAAATTGATCCAAATCTCTTTTTATTTCCTTAAAGGCCTCATCTTCATCATACTCAACTTCTTGATTCATTATTTCGAGATTAGACAACTTTTTAAGATCTGGGCATGAATTTCGCGTGCATGTCATATTTTTAAAGCCAGCATTAACGAAACTGAAAATGATGAGAAATTAACAAAAATTATGAAAAGGAAAGCTAGAATTTACTACGAAATTGGAACTTCATTTCATTAAATTTGAAAGGATAGAAGGGTTTACATCACAGCAAAGCAATTAAACTAAAGTATGTAGATTACAACCTTGAAAATAATCCAAATACAGAGAAAGCAATGAAACAGACTACCAAGACTCCTTCCTGATGGGAAGAGGAGTTGCTTCCCAGTTGTTCAGCGAGGTATCTGGGACAATTTGCTGAGCACTTGCACGGCTAGGGCCCTCGCCAACCTAAACTGTGTTGATTCCGTAGAACATCTCTTTGAGACCCTGTCAAACTTCATCAATGTAATCTTGAGTAGAAAGATTTTGGACTTCTTCAAATTGTGGCTTGGCAAAAGAGTAGGCAATGTGAGGGATTGGTTTTGACAAATTCCAACCATTCTTTTTGCGGGCCTTGGCTGTGTTTATGTCAGCTGATGTTGGTTTAAAAACCAAGACAAAGGTATCTTTGTTCGAAAAGGGAGCAATGGGGTTCACGATTCCTTGCAGAAATGATCCTAATCCTTTTCCTGGTTCATAGCCGTTCCTCAACATCAGTGAAGCTACCATCATAGATGTGGCTGAAAGATGGGGATGCAGAACTGGTTTTTCTTCTTCCACTTGGTCTACCTCAATCACCTCAAATGTTTGATATATGAGGGATTCACATCCTTCTTTGGCCTCGATACTTGTAATGGACAAGTCATTATAGATGGACGAGTCGTCCTCCCCATGAACAACAACTTCTTGCCTGTCATATTCGAATTTGACCATTTGATGTAGGGTGGATGGTATAGCTTTGGCCATATGAATCCACGGCCTTCCCAGAAGAAAATTATAGGAGGTTTTCATATCCAACACTTGAAAGACAATGTTAAAATCAACCAGTCCAATTGTCATGGTGAGTACAATTTCCTTAATAGTGTCTCTTTTTGAACCATCAAAAGCCCTGATGCTGACACTACTAGTTCGAATTCTGTTAATGTCAATGTTCAGTTGTTGTCGAATAGAATGAGGGCATACATCTACACTCTAGCCTCCGTCAATCATGATCCCTCTTATGTAATGCCCTTCCCATTTGACCATAAGATGCAAAGCTTTACTATACCCAGCCCCTTCCTTAGGCAAATCATCATCGCTGAAAGAAATTTTGTTCACCTCAATGAATCATTCGGCCATTTTTTCTAGCTGATTCACTGTTGTCTTATACGAGACATATGCCTCATTCAAAGTTTTGATCAACACACGGTGATGTTCTTTCCAGTGCAAAAGCAGAGATAACAAATATATCTAAGCAGGGGTTTTCCTTAGTTGATCAATGATTGAGTAGTCTTGCATTTTCATCTTCTTAAGAAATTCCTCCGCTTCTTTCTCTAAAATAGTTTCTTTCACTGGAAAGTGATTTTCCTTGGCTTGCTTAGCTTTTCTCAACTTCTCTGGCGAGTAGCACCTTCCAGAGCGGTTCAAGCCTCTCATTTCATCTATTTCTTCCACTATCTCTTTTCCTTTGTATGTCATGACAGTCTTGTTATAGTTCCAGGGAATAAATTTTGGGATTGACACTGGAAGTTGTGCCACAGGTCGGATCATAACTGGCTCTGTTATATTTCTCAAAGAATTATTCGAAATAATATTTTGAATTCCCCCAAGGATATAAAGTTTTGGCCCACCCAATTGAAACTCAATCTTTTTTGTGCTTCTAGGGACATGGAGAGTCATTTTTTCATAACCTGGCAAGTTTGAACTAGAACTCGCACCTTTCACAATCAGCGGTGCCAATTGCGGCAAGCTTACTATCACTTTTAGCTCCGACCCTATGGTTCCAACAATCATCTTTATCTTTCCAGATTGCTTGTAATCACGATAATCACAAATCATCCCAATAAAATGTGTATTATCATGAGCTGGGAGCGGATTGTTTGTGATATTAGGAGTATATTCATTGTTTATCACCATTATTGCCTTTACTTAAATCAAATTTTCAATGGTTTTCTTTAATGTCCAACAATTTTTGGTACTATGACCTTGAGTATTAGAATGATACTCACATCTTGTATTGGAGTCAAACCCTTTTGAATTCGGATTCACAGAACCTGGAATGATAGGTTTAATCAATTTCAGCTGCATCAAAATAGGCTTGTATACGATTCTCCAATTATGGTTAACACTTTCTTTGGCTCCTGTTCTCTCACATATTCCTGTCTGGCACGAGGATTATATGGTTCTTGAAAATTTTGCCGGAGTTGACGGGAGCATTGTGGAATCGATGCTCACCATTATTGATGATTGGGAGGCCTAGTATAATCCTGAGCATTATACGCTGTGTATTGTTGCGAAGAAAATGAGTATCGGGGACCCTGAGGCGGATAATAATGTTGAGGAGAATTGGATTCCTTGTTGGAATTGCACGTATGAAAGTAACTATTCCTCTTTGAACTCCCCCGAATCCAGACGCTATCATAGATCCTTCCTCTTTCCTTTTCCGATTTCCGAAACTGCCTGACCCGCTTTGAATTGCTTGCGTGGTCACCTTAAGGACTGCCTGACTCACCATTTTGCGGGACTTCATTCCATTCTCAACTATTTCCCCAATTTTAAACGCCTCGATAAAAGGCTTACCAATGACGGCCAACATATAATAGAGGTAATTAGGATCCTGAGGTTGGAGAAAGTAGTCAATCATTTCTGCCTCTTTCATTGGTGGTTTGACCCTAGCAGCTCGCTCTCTCCACTTGATTGCATATTCTCTGAAGCTTTCTGTAGATTTCTTCTTTATGTTGACAAGAAAGGAGCGGTCTGGCACTATATCAATATTGTACTGACATTGTTGGACAAAATCTTGAGCCATGTCGTTCCAATCGTGCCAGTGAGATATGTCTTGATCTATGAACCACTCTAAAGCAATTCCTGTCAAACGTTCCCCAAAATAAGCCATGAGTAGTTCTTCTTTGCTCCCTGCTCCCCTCAATTGGTTACAATATCTCTTTAAGTGGGCCACATGATCACCGTGACCATCATACTTGTCAAACTTAGGGGTCTTGAATCCAGGTGGCAAATGAACATGGGGAAACATGCATAAATCATTTAACGAAACACTCTTGTGGCCTCCCAAACCCTGTATGTTTCTAATGGTTTGTTTCAAACTCTTCACTTTTCTGGTCGTTTCCTCTTGTTCCATATTCTTGTTGGGGTTTTGACCTCGACTGGAACATGTTTTGAGGAGCATGCTTGTATGAATTTGGAACTTTGAAAATCAGTTCTGGAGAGTAATGTTGGGTATTATAAGCATTAAATTATGGATCATTGTTGAGCTTTTGAGCGAGAGCTGGTTGAGGAATAGGTACAGTATGAGGTCATTTTTGAAGGGTGCGGCTGGAGGACGTGGAATGGAGGTACTGGGGATAGTAGGGAGGTACTTGATTTGCAACTGACACATTATGAAGATTATCCGAATGCCTCAAGGATAGTGAGGGTGGTGCCTGTCCATTCACCCAGGCTTGGTACATATCAGCTAATTGTTGTTTCAACATTCTTACTTCTTAAACCAGTCCCGAACCTTGTTCGACCAATTTTCCATGGACATCATTATTATCTGACTCATTCTCAGTGTTGTTTCCTATTTTAATTTTTCCTTTTGACCTCGTGTTGTAAGGGTGAGTCGCCAGTTTAAATCACAAAGCAACCACCTCTGTTTAACCTTGTCTCTTTAGAAATAACAAACAAAAAACGTGTTAGAGTTAGGCATTTTCAGATATAAATCACACATTGTATGCCATGCACAAAATGCCTTATTCATTTCTAAAATGATTTTGGAAGGCTTCATGCTTCATCCCGGCTTGTTGATTTATTTCCTTTTGAACTTAATGCTCTTTTATTTTATCATTTTTTCAGATTAGTTATGGCTGTGATCGCATCCAATGGGGATTGCCTACGTATCATGACGCCGCATGAATTAGACCATCACGTAGTTCAGGAGAAATATTAACAATTCTAATGATTTCTTTTTTTTTAATAAATAAGACAAACTAAAATATTTTTCAATTATATTTTTTAATATAATGAGAGAAAAGGAAATATATACAAACGGACTCTATGACTCTAAAGATGTAAACATGACTGGAATAAAATAAAATTTGATAATAATAATAAAAAAGCCTCCAAAAATGTGACAAATAAATGAAACTAAGAACTAGTAGACTGCGCTAAAAATTTAATATTCAATAGTCTTCTTGCTTAAACTGATATCATCAATTGTCTGCATCTCTTGGCCTCCACTGTCTCCCTAAAGTCTCATACAAATTCTGAAACACTGTCGGCAATTGTAGAATGAGGACACGTGCTTGTTGACCAACTTCCTCATTGTTTAGATGACGATGATCATCATGAACATATGCTACTTTTTCGTCCAATCGAAGTACCTGCTCTCTAGCTTGTCCCATACTCATGTGACAATTCTACAACCATATCTGGGTAGTGTCGAGGGCATGCCCCATCTGAGCCTCACGTCCCTCATATTCTTCAATGCGACAGTTTAACACACCTCTCTCATTCATCCACTGACTCCGCTCTTCCTCAAAATTTGTGTGCTGATGACCTATCTTCTACCTTTTTTGTTTCTTCTAATTGTGTATAAAGCTGACTCTTTGAGCGTATCCAGTAGGCCCTTTCTGTTTCAAACTGCTCTTTCTGCTGATCAAACTCCAGTTGTTGCTGGTGCATATCGTCTTCAATGATACTCAAGTCTTCTTGCAACTTATGTATTTCAGCATTTTTGTTCGCCTCCACTCTTCTGACTAAACCAATGATATTTGCCAGTTCTTCTTCTAAGCAGGCTGTCTCATTTTTAACATGCTTTAAATCTTTATCCACGACCCACAAAGAATATTGATAATCTTTCTCAATGTTTTAACGAATATGAGCGACTTCGACCTGATGCTGGGCTTTTTGTTTGGCTATAATCATCTGAGCATGCTCCAATCCTCTTTTAACTTTTCTATAGTTCTTTGATCATTTCTCCTCCTGTTCGGCCCCTCAAGCTTATCTCTAAACGACTAAGGATCATGAAACCAAGTAATATATTCAAGGATCACCTTTCCACGATCTCGGTCCTCTACCATCTCATTGAACTCTGAAACTTTACTTGCATACCAAATTTTCATAATTTCCCCTTCGTCATGAGGTGGATATTTACCAAAATCATAACAGAAGTTGCTCATATCTCGTATTGGTGGCACCTCTTGTCGTCATGCAAGCTTGCGCATGACCCTAAGTGGAATATAAGGTTGAAAACCATCCAATCCTATAAGTACCAAATAAGAATGGTATGCAAATTCACAAATGACCTCTTTCGAGGAAAACCAATCGTAATTTCATGTGATCTGTTTGGAATACAAAGTAAGAAGTAGTTCTTTCCAGGCGTTAATCCCTTCAGGTAAGTCACATTTGTCAATTCTTTTCTGATGATCAAAAGTGTGATTGGGCCAAAACTCACTAAAACTAGAGATTGTAGGATGACGATTAAAATGCTCCAAAAACCATATTTGTAGCAAAATGTTGAAGCCATCAAAGTTTCTTGCGCCCAATTTACATCCAGTTAAAGCACGAAAAATGGAAGAAAGAATCACAGGGACCAAATTATAATCATCCCCTTTTGAGGTCAGCACCTCAACTGCACCTGCCAACCAGATGTCAGTGCGTCCTTCCCTTTCCGTAAAAACAACACGCCCCAAAAAAGCAACCATAAATGCAAACCTTCTGTGTATCTTCCATGTTTCCTTGTCTTCCTTTGATTTCAATTTTCCAGATTCCTTTCCAAATTGCATTGGAGGCCCTACAAATGAAACAGAAATCCCAACTTAACCCAATTGCCTCCTAAACCTTCATAAGGTCCACAGTTTATATTCAAGAGTTTCAGAAACTTACCCTCATTCACATTTTTTGGCGCTATGGGTCTCTAGCGGCGAAGATTACGGCCCCAACCCTGGAAATGGGCGATTTCCTCCAAGGTCGGAGTCATCTCACAGTCACTAAAATGGAACACATTATTTTCAGGATCCCAATGCGGAATCAAAGCTTCGATCACATCCCTATTAGGCTTGATCGTCATCATGTGAACCAAATGTCCTAAGTATTTCTTTATCTGGTTTCGCTCATATTCCTTAAAATCTCTCCACCAATCCCACAATAATTGTGGTATCTGATGAACACTGAGAAAATCCAGTATCTCTTCTGACATGAGCCTCTTTTCAGACTTACCTCTTTCCCACTCATGGTGTACCTGTTTATCCAGACACGAGGTTACGTTTTAGTTAAATATGCTATTGACACAAAAATTCCGATTTCTCGGGTTTGAAAGAAAAAAAATTAAATAAAAACCAAATTGTGGGATTAAAAAAAATTAAATTAGTAATAGTCATTAAAAAAACAAAAGGCCCAACTAACGTTTTTTTTGTTTTGTAAAAAAACTAATAAAAAATAAATCTGGCTTCCCATATCGCATTTTCGATGCAAGTTTAACGGCTATTTCGACAAAAAGATCGGATACAAGGGTAAAACTGGTTAAAAACTTGACAAAGTGACTATATTATCATTATTTGAAAAAAATAAAAATAATAACTAATAGTGCATAAAAAAATTTTTTGCTCCTTTTTTATGTTTATTTAAAATGGGGTTGAATCCGATGAAGGTTGCTTACGTATCTCACATACGGTGAGAATCAAACACGAAAATAATTAAAAAAACTATTTTGAAAATTGTTAGTTTATATATTCAAATCTTTCAAAATTTTATTTTAAAAAAATGGTATTTTCTGAAAATTTTAAAATTTCCTCTTTCTTTATCGTTGTTTAATTCTATTCTAAAGCCGGTCAACATTTGAGTGAAGCCTACCAAATGACGTTACATATATCACATAAATACATGTTGGTTCGAAAAATTGGTACCTGTCCTAGACGGGCCCGGCCCTTGTGCCGAGCCCCGCTAAGTTCAATGCACATGATGCAAATAAAGCGTAACCTACTAGGGATATTCATTGCTTGTGGCTTGTTCTTCTAAATTTTAAAAATCCTAAAGGAGATGGTATGGCTTACCCGGGTGGACAACCCGAGCTGAGGAGCGTCAAGCGTCACCAATAGTAGAACAGCACTAGCTAGATAACGGCTCTCCCGCCTAAACATGTGTGACTAAATCCTTCACCAGAAGCTGGTAGGCTAACTGGCTTTATCTCAAGACAGAAGTTTCGTGATGCTAGTAGGAAAACACAATATAACTACCTATCAGAAGACTCAGGGGGGGTTATTTTATACTAAAAAAATAAATAAAACTTCTAAGAAAAATAAACAAAACTATAACGAAGTAAAAAAAAATTCTTTAGGCACTCCTCCTAATCAAAACTGAAAGAAAGAGAAAGAATAAAAAGAACTCGTCTTTGTTATTATTTTTTAAGGTCGCAAACAATCAAGCGATATACATTAGATCCAACAAAAGTTTCAGTTGTCATGGAAATCTATTAAAGATTAAAATAAACTCATCAAAGAATCTAGTAATTATCATAGAAGTCGTCCTCTTTTAAACGATTTTTTTTTCAAACTTCATGCTAAATAATATTGAGAATGCATAAATTGAATATGGTTAAAACTTCTCAAATTCTTAAATATAACATGACGCAAAAGATATCAGCAAAAATATCTAACCATGTATGATCCAAATATTAAAGAGATAGAGATGAACCTTTTTTCTGAAGATTTCAACAAAATTACGGTTACAATCTACTGATTTCTAAAGCTAGCAATACTAACTTTTTTTAGAACCACGAACACGGAATCGCGAACGAAATCATGAACTCCGTCTCGAAAATTCTCTTCCTTTCTTTCACGTTCAACCTTTTCGTTCTTTTAGTTTGTCTCTTCTTTTTTTTTTTTTTGGTTGCCTTTTTTTCTTTCTTTCTCTCTGTTTTCTTTCTTTCTTTCCAGTATTCTTCCGTTTCTTCTTTGCTTCTTCCTTTTTTGTTTTATTTTTTTGCTGCTTTTTTTTTCGATCCTTTCTTTCCTCTTTTATTCTTTTCAACGTTTTTCTCTCCCTTTTTTCTCCTTTTTTTAGTTTATGATATATTTCCTTTTTATAAAGGGAATATGAGTGGTATGTAAAGGAGTTAGAGTTGGAGTTGGAGCGTGAGAATGTAGTTGAGAAGATCATGGTGAGTAGTTAGGATAATATTTGTTTGAATTTTTCAAGATTTATCCCTTTTTTGTTATATTATTTATTATTCTTATTATTATTATTATTATTATTATTATTATTATTATTATTATTATTATTATTATTATTATTTGCTTTGCCCCTTTTTTTGCCTTTCGTTAGTATTTTTTTCTTTTTTGTTTTTTGGTTTAATAACTTTTACTTATTCTGTATTAATGAAGAAATTAGAAAGTAAAATGCATAGTTAAAAAATATTAGTTAACTACCTTACACTTAAATATTATATACATAAGAAAATTAAATATTTACATTGTAGTTTAAATTATACTAAGAAAATACTATAGCTTACATTTAAAATTCTAATTAAATTTTTTTAAAAATTTTCTTTTATTTAAAACTAGGAGTAAAACTTATACTCTAACAATTTGAATATATAGTTAGTATATTTTTTTAAAAAATAAAACCTATTTAGAGTAAGATAAAATTTTTAAAATATTAAGATTAGACGTAAAAGGAATATTTACAATAAACTAGTATAGAATTTGGGTGTGGTCAAAAATTAGGTGTTCACAGAAACGTCTGTACTTATCTTCGAGAGGCAATAGAAGTATTAGGTAAATTCCACTTTTTTGATTCTTTATCATGCGAATTGTTAATTTCAAAATCTGAGCCTTGGCCTTTCTATTCTCTCACAGACGGTGAAGACACGCACTGCTGGATCAGATGATTAAACACCTGCGCCCTTTGCTCGAGCCGCAAAAGGCCGGGGCTGGACTACAGCCAGGGTAGAGGCTAAGGAGGGGAACATGTTGAAGCCAAAGCACCTACCCGAGCAGCGAATGAGGGGCCACCAGTAGCTCGGTTAGGAGACAAGCACCCGAGGCGCCTGTTGTTAACTCTAGACTTCAGGAGACCCTAACATAGTTTTGAGCATGTTCAACACTTTAGCTCGGGCACGATTGATCCCTCTTGTACAAGCTACATCTCATGCTCGAGGAGGAGCTCAAACTCCCGCGGCTCATATCCTAGAGCAGCGGGATCACATTGATCAGGCCTCGAGTGTCATGTTAGCACAACCCGTAATTCCGTTTCAGCCTGAGGTCAGGACAAGGGCATGTAAGGAGGAGCAGAGGAGACACGAAAGGTTCAAGAAGTATGATCCTCCAACTTTTAGTGGCACAACTATTGAGGATGCTAGGGTTTTTTTGATAGAAGTTTCATCGTATTCTTCGCATCATTGGTATTATGGAGGTAAGTGATGTATCCACCCGGCCTGTCGTTTTGAGAATGATAGCCCCATTTACCCCATCTATGCTTATTTATGTGTTGTTCAGCTGTGTTGAGTTATATGGAGTTGGTAGGTTTGGGTTCGGAGTAGTTTTTGAGTGAAATGGTCACTAAGTCTCTTAGTTAGAAAGCTAAGTTAGAAAAGTCAACCGGAAGTTAACTTATGAGTAAACGAGTTAAGATTTGGATTTTTATGATTCAATTAGCTTCCTTAGGTGATTTTAGACTTAGGAGTGTGTCTGAAATATAATTTAATGGTTCGTGGTAGAATTAGGCTCAAATTGACGAAAGTTAGAAGTTTAGAAATTCTTCGGCTTGAATTCGAGGTGATTTGATGTTTTGGTGTTATTTTGGGTATTTTGGAGGTTTGACTAAGTTCAGGTAGTGATATATGACTTGTTGGAATTATTGGTTGGATTCTCGAGTGTTTCGGGTGAGTTTTGGATATGTTTGAGTTTCCAAGCATAAATGATATCATATTGAACAAACGAGCTCCTATTTCTTTTTTGATTGAAGCATTAGATCCGTATCGTAATTACGGACCCGTAGCAAAAATAAAGGTCTAATTTGGACATCGTATGTTGATTTTATGGCTATTTTTGTAAGAATTAGGTTGCTAGATTTTTCAGATTAATTACGAAATTGCCACTAGCAGCGTATTTAAAAACTTGCACTATTTGCAAATATTAAAACCTACAAATCCCATTCATTATAAGGTCAAATTGAGTGAGTCAAAAGCCTAATTTGATTAGAAGTTTACAAGGAATCTATTGGAGGCATAAAATATGAGTTTTGGGACCGTTTGGCATGATAAACGAGGCAGAATAACTGGAAGAAAAATATATAAAGCTAGGGTTTATTCATTCAGTCATATTTTATGTTGGGGAGCTCGAATTGGGCGATTTTGGAGGCGATTTTTACCATATGGATTGGGGAAAGTATTCTACTCCGTTTTGATTATATTTCATAAATTAATCTTCATGTTTGGGATTTAATTGATGATTTGAAAGTGAAACTAAGGGAATTAGGGTTTGAGTTTTGGAGAGTTTTAAGTGAGGATTTGAGGGACCAAACGAAATCCGATTTTGATAAATTTTATTTGGTTAGAATTGGGAGAGGACGAGGATTATTATTCTAGAATTTATAACTAATTACGAGATTTGGTTCCGGAGGCAAGGTTTTGGCCGATTTCAGATTATTTTTATATTTTTTAGTTTTTATTGTAGAATTCGATTCTTTAGACTATGTTGATTGTAGTAATCTGATTATTCGGAGCTTTTGGAGACTGAGTCCAGAGACGAGGGCATCCCGGAGTAGGATTTTATGTGATTGAGATAAGTAGCAACTTTAACTTTGGCTTTGAGGGTATAAACCCGGAGAAAGTAATATCATGTGATTGCTTGGTGGTGATACCCATGTTAGGTGACAGGCGTGTGGGTTTGCAATGCGAGGGATTGAGACTTGGACCGTCCCATGAGGCCTAATAGCTATTATTTGTGATTATGTGTTTACTTGTTGTTGAACTTGTCTGTCTTCATGGTAGAGATAAGGCTTAGGTTTTATTCAGGCTCACATGATTTTTACTCAAACATAGAAATTATAATAAATGTTTACCTTAGTCTCTATTACTTTCTAATATGCTGTAATACTTGATGTGGGTCGTGCCCCCTTAATGGTTGATGATGGTGAGGCTAGTGAGGTACATGATTGAGTAAGGCTAAGGACTTGGTTTGAGGATATTAATACTATAGCGCGTGAGTTGTCCGCGTAGCACGTGAGTTGACCGTGCGGATCCAGGTATTGTTATGATGGCACGTGAGTTGTCCCTGCTTAGCACTTGGGCTTTGGGAGCCCATACGGAGTCTGCACGCACACCCAGTGAGCGCAAAGTGTTGAGTGTATTGAGTATTGAGTGCTGAGTGCTGAGTGATTGAGTGACATTGCGGTGAAGTTGCATTTACCTTTATTATTGCTGCATTTATCTGTTAAATTTCTTTGTGATATTTACGGAATTATGAAATTTACTGGTTTATCTTTAAATTGTGAAAATAAATAATTGAACTGTTTACTTAACTCGTCACTACTGCTCAGTTCCTTAGTAATTTCTGTTACTACTGAGGTGGTAGAACTCATAGTACACCCTGCACTTTATGTGCAGATCCAGGTGAGTTAGAGTGCGACGATCATTGATTTCAGGCCGGCTATCTATGGAGATTGCAAGGTAGCTGCCAGCGTCCACATGACCTTGTTAGTTCTTTTGTCATTTCTTCTTTTGGACAGTTAGACAGTTTATATATCCTAGTTTATAGTTTTAGAGACGCTCATGACTTAGTGACACCCCGATATTTGGGACTCATATTTTTTGTATTTTATATTATTTATATTTAGAGTTGGTTTAGTTTATCATGAATTAAATTATTGAAAATATTTTATTAAATTCTTATAATCAAATTAGTAGTAATATTTTTGGAATTGGCTTGCCTTGTAACACGATATGCGCCATCACGACCATGGTTAGATTTTGGGTCGTAACAAGTTGGTATCAGAGCCTAGCTTACATAGGTCTCACGAGTCATGAGCGGGTTTAATAGAGTCATGTGGATTGGTACGGAGACGTCTGTACTTATCTTCAAGAGGCTACAATACCTTTAGGAAAACTTCACTTTCTTGAATTCTTATCGTGCGGTATTGATTCATTTTGAATTGTAACTCTTTGAATTTCTTCTATGCATTCGTATGCGCACATGAGCGCTCGATATTAGTTATGCATTGACGGATTTTGAATCCCTCGGTGGGTACGTGATGAGTATGATGTGACCGCGAGATGAGTTCATATTGTTTGAACTGCAACGAGAAGGTACTGCTGAAGGTTTCACCTATTTGAGACTCGAAGTATGTTTTTAGACTCGTACGAGGGCGAACATCTGCTTAAGAGTGGGAGGATGTAACGACCCGGCCTGTCGTTTTGAGAGTGATAGCCCTATTTACCCCATCTATGCTTATTTATGTGTTGTTTAGCTGTGTTGAGTTAATCGAGTTGATAGGTTTGGGTTCGGAGTAGTTTTGGAGTGAAATGATCACTTAGTCTCTTTGTTAGAAAGCTAAGTTAGAAAAATCAACCGGAAGTTAATTTATGAGTAAACGAGTTCAGATTTGGATTTTTATGATTCGATTAGCTTCCTTAGGTGATATTAGACTTAGGAGTGCGTCCGAAATATAATTTTAAGGTTCGTGGTAGAATTATGACGAAAGTTGGAAGTTTAGAAATTCTTAGGCTTGAATTCGAGGCGATTTGGTGTTTTGGTGTTTTTTGGGTATTTTGGAGGTTCGACTAAGTTCAGGTAGCGATATATGACTTGTTGGAATTATTGGTTGGAGTCTCGAGTGTCTCGGGTGGGTTTTGGATAGGTTCGTGTTTCCAAACATAAATGATATCATACTGAACAAACAAACTCCTATTTCTTTTTTGATTGAATCATTATATCCGTATCGTAATTACGGACCCGTAGCAAAAAAAATGGTCTAATTTGGACATTGAATGTGGATTTTATGGCTATTTTACTAAGAATTTGGTTGCCAGATTTTTTAGTTTAATTATGAAATTGCCACTAGCAGCGTATTTAAAAACCTACACTATTTGCAAATATTAAAACCTACACATCTCATTCATTATAAGGTCAAATTGAGTGATTCAAAAGCCTAAATTGATTAGTATTTCACAAGGAATCTATAGAAGGAAAAAATATGAGTTTTAGGGCTGTTTAGCACGAGAAACGAGGCAGAATAGCTGGAAGAAAAATATATAAAGCTAAAATTTGTTCATTCAGTCATATTTTGAGTTGGGGAGCTAAGATTTGGGCGATTTTGGAGGCGATTTTCACCATATAGATTGGGGCAAGTATTCTCTACTCCGTTTTGGTTATATTTCATAAATTCATCTTCGTGTTTGGGATTTAAGTGATGATTTCAAAGTGAAACTAAGGAAATTAGGATTTGAGTTTTGGAGAGTTTTAAGTGAGGATTTGAGGGACCAAATGAAGTCTGATTTTGATAAATTTTATATGGTTAGAAGGCAGAGGACGAGGATTATTATTCTAGAACTTTTAACTAATTCCGAGATATGGTTCCGGGGGCCGGGTTTTGGCCGATTTCAAATTATTTTTATATTTTTTAGTTTTATTGTGGAATTCGATTCTTTAGACTATGTTGATAGTAGTAATCTGATTATGGTTAGATTCGGAGCTTTTAGAGACTGAGTCCAGAGACGAGGGCATCCTGGAGTAGGATTTTTCGTGATTAAGGTAAGTAACACCTTTAACTCTGGCTTTGAGGGTATAAACCCGGAGAAAGTAATATGATGTGATTGTTTGGTGGTAATACCCATGCTAGGTGGCGGGCGTGTGGGTTTGCACTGTGAGGGATTGAGACTTGGTCCATCCCGTGAGGCCTAATAACTATTATTTGTGATTATGTATTTACTGTTGTTGAACTTGTCTGTCTTCATGGTAGAGATAAGGCTTAGGTTTTATTCAGGCTCACATTATTTTTACTCAAATATAGAAATTATTATAAATGTTTACCTTAGTCTCTATTACTTGCTAATATGCTGTAATACTTGAAGTGGGTTGTGTCCCCTTAATTGTTGATGATGGTGAGGCTAGTGAGGAACATGATTGAGTAAGGCCAAGGGCCTGGTTGTGAGGATATTAATACCATAGCGCGTGTGTTGTATGCGTAGCACGTGAGTTGACCATGGTGATCCAGGTATTGATATGATGGCACGTGAGTTGTCCGTGCTTAGCGCTTGGGCTTTGGGAACCCTTTGGAGTCTGAACACACCCCCAGTGAGCGCAGAGTGTTGAGTGTATTGAGTATTGAGTGTTGAGTGCTGAGTGATTGGGTGACATTGCTGTGAAGTTGCATCTACTTTTGTTCTTGCTGCATTTATCTGTTAAATTTCTTTGTGATATTTATTGAGTTATGAAATTTACTGATTTATCTTTAAATTGTGAAAATAAATAATTGAACTGTTTTACTTAGTTTGTCACTACTGCTCAGTTACTTAGTTATTTCTGTTACTACTGAGGTGGTACACCCTGCACTTTATGTGCATATCCAGGTGAGTTAGAGTGCGACGATCATTGATTTTAGGCCGGCTATCTACGGAGATTGCAAGGTAGCTGCCAGCGTCCGCATGACCTTGTTACTTCTTTTGTCATTTCTTCTTTTGGACAGTTAGCCAGTTTATATATCTTAGTTTCTAGTTTTAGACGCTCATGACTTAGTGACACCACGATTTTTGGGACTCATTTTTGTATTTTATATTATTTATAATTAGAGTGTGTTTAGTTTATCATTAATTAAATTATTGAAAATATTTTATTAAATTCTTATAGTCAAATTAGTAGTAATATTTTGGGAATTGGCTTGCCTTGTAACACGATAGGCGCCATCACGACCATGGTTAGATTTTGGGTCGTGACAGGTTGGTATCAGAGCTTAGGTTACATAGGTCTTACGAGTCATGAGCGGGTTTAGTAGAGTCTTGAAGATCGGTACGGAGACGTCTGCACTTATCTTCAAGAGGCTGCAAAACCTTTAGGAAAACTTCACTTTCTGGAATTCTTAGCGTGTGGTATTGATTCAGCTTCAAGTGTAACTCTTTGAATTCCTTCCATGCATTCGTATGCGCACATGAGCGCACGGTATTAGTTGAGCATCGACGGATATTGAATCCCTCGGTGGGTACGTGATGAGTATGATGTGACCGCGAGATGAGTATTTTGTTTGAATGTGACGAGAAGGTATTGCTGAAGGTTTCACCTATTTGAGACTCGAAGTATGTTTTTAGACTCGTTCGAGGCGAACATCTGTTTAAGAGGGGGAGGATGTAACGACCCGGCCTGTCATTTTGAAAGTGATAGTCCCATTTACCCTATCTATGCTTATTTATGTGTTGTTTAGGTGCGTTGAGTTATATCGAGTTGGTAGGTTTGGGTTCGTAGTAGTTTTGGAGTGAAATGATCACTTAGTCTATTTGTTAGAAAGCTAAGTTAGAAAAGACAATTGGAAGTTAACTTATGAGTAAACGAGTTTAGATTGTGATTTTTATGATTCGACTAGCTTCTTTAGGTGATATTAGACTTAGGAGTGTGTCCGAAATATAATTTGAAGGTTCGTGGTAGAATTAGGCTTAAATTGACGAAAGTTGGAAGTTTAGAAATTCTTAGGCTTGAATTCGAGGTGATTTGGTGTTTTGGTGTTGTTTTGGGTATTATGGAGGTTCGGCTAAGTTCAGGTAGTGATATATGACTTGTTGGCATTATTGGTTGGAGTCTCGAGTGTCTCGGGTGAGTTTTGGATAGGTTTGGGTTTCCAAAGATAAATGATATCATATTGAACAAACTAGCTCCAATTTCTTTTTTGATTGAATCATTAGATCCGTATCGTAATTACGGACCCGCAGCAAAAAGAATGGTCTAATTTGGACATCGTATGTGGATTTTATGACTATTTTACTAAGAATTAGGTTGCCAGATTTTTCAGTTTAATTACGAAATTGCCACTAGCAGCGTATTTAAAAACCTGCACTATTTGCAAATATTAAACATACACATCTCATTCATTATAAGGTCAAATTGAGTGATTCAAAAGCCTAAATTAATTAAAATTTTAAAAGGAATCTATTTAAGGTATAAAATATGAGTTTTGGGGCCGTTTGGCATGATAAACGAGGCAGAATTGCTGGAAGAAAAATATATAAAGATAGGGTTTGTTCATTCAGTCATATTTTGAGTTGGCGAGCTCAGATTTGGGCGATTTTGGAGGCGATTTTCACCATATGGATTAGGGTAAGATTCTCCACTCCGTTTTGGTTATATTTCATAAATTCATCTTCGTGTTTGGGATTTAATTGACGATTTCAAAGTGAAACTAAGGATTTTAGGGTTTGAGTTTTGGAGAGTTTGAAGTGAGGATTTGAGGGACCAAACGAAGTCAAATTTTGATAAATTTTATATGGTTAGAATCGGGAGAGGATGAGGAATATTATTCCACAATTTTTATTTAATTCCGAGATATGGTTTTGGGGTCCAGGTTTTGGCCGATTTAGGATTATTTTTATATTTTTTAGTTTTTATTGTGGAATTCGATTCTTTAGACCATGTTGATAGTAGTAACCTGATTATGGTTAGATTCGGAGCTTTTGGATACTGAGTCCAGAGACGAGGGCATCCTGGAGTAGGATTTTATGTGATTGAGGTAAGTAACATCTTTAACTCTGGCTTTGAGGGTATAAACCCAGAGAAAGTAATCTCATGTGATTGCTTGGTGGTAATACTCATGCTAGGTGACGGGCGTGTGGGTTTGCACTGTGAGGGATTAAGACTTGGTCCGTCCCGTGAGGCCTAATAGCTATTATTTATGATTATGTGTTTACTTGTTGTTGAACTTGTCTGTCTTCATGGTAGAGATAAGGCATAGGTTTATTCAGGCTCACATTATTTTTTCTCAAACATAGAAATTATTTTAAATGTTTACCTTAGTCTCTGTTACTTGCTAATATGTTGTAATACTTGATGTGGGTTGTGTACCCTTAATTGTTGATGATGGTGAGGCTAGTGAGGTACATGATTGAGTAAGGCCAAGGGCATGATTGTGAGGATATTAATAGCATAGCGCGTGAGTTGTACGCGTAGCACGTGAATTGACCGTGCGGATCCATGTATTAATATGATGGCACGTGAGTTGTCCGTGCTTAGCTCTTGGGCTTTGGGAGCCCCTCTGGAGTCTGTACACACCCCCAGTGATCGCAGAGTGTTGAGTGCATTGAGTATTGAGTGTTGAGTGCTGAGTGATTGAGTGACATTGATGTGAAGTTGCATCTACTTTTGTTGTTGCTGCATTTATCTGTTATATTTCTTTGTGATATTTACTGTGTTATGAAATTTACTGGTTTATCCTTAAATTGTGAAAATAAATAATTGAACTGTTTTACTTAGTTCGTCACTACTGCTCACTTCCTTAGTTATTTCTTTTACTACTGAGGTGGTTGTATTCGTAGTATACCCTGCACTTTATGTGGAGATCCAGGTGAGTTAGAGTGCGACGATCATTGATTTCAGGCCGGCTATCTATGGAGATTGCAAGGTAGCTGCTAGCGTCCACATGACCTTTTTACTTCTTTTGGACAGTTAGCCAGTTTATATATCTTAGTTTATAGTTTTAGACGCTCATGACTTAGTGACACCCCGATGTTTGGGACTCATTTTTTTGTATTTTATATTATTTATATTTAGAGTGTGTTTAGTTTAACATGAATTAAATTATTGAAAATATTTTATTAAATTCTTATAATCAAATTAGTAGTAATATATTGGGAATGAGCTTTCCTTGTAACACGATAGGCGTCATCACGACCATGGTTAGATTTTGGGTCGTGACAAGTGATGTCGCCCAAACTCACACCATGAATATCGTTAGTGAGGCGGTCGAATCAATAACAAAAACCCAACGCAAGTCGGGGTCGAATCCTCAAAGAGTTAGAATTGGGTACAGCTAGTGTAATTGTATAATGTGCCTCAAATTGCACTTCCATATTCTTGTTTGTTGTTTCTATTTTTACTTTAAGCCATTGATTGTATTTATAAAACTAGGAAACAATATTTTTGATTTTGGTTGTTTTTCAAATAAGTGGAAGAAACTCACAAGAGAGGATAAGGATGTAGGCATTAATTTGATTCCATATAAGGATTCTATATTTTGGTAAATTTTATTACATTATGAATATGTTAGTTTTTAATATTTTACCATCAAAGCAAATTTTGATTGTTTTGTGCATGTCTTCAAAACTTCTCCTTCTGCAGGAGAAGTTTGAAATTAACTTGGACGAGCATTACACCAAAGATAGCTGTGAGGATATTCTGAAAAATAGAAACCGATAATGGCGCTACAAATTTAGAAAGCTATTTGAAAATGCAAGCTCCAAGGAAGAGGCTCGTAAAATTGAAGTGCCATAGTTGACCCCGAAAAATTGGAGCGGGCTCTGTGATATGTGGGCGAATCCAGAGCATAAGGTAACTTCTATTCATATTTGTCTCGTTATATCTTTTTCTGGCAAACAACATTCGCGATTACTCAAAGAAAAAGGTATTTTAAGTAATTAAGTATATGAACAAACAAAATGTACATAAGAAAAGAACTTGCACATACTTTTAAGTATTGCTATTTTTCATTCATAATTCAAATCAAGTTAGTTTCTTGTTGCTAATGTGCAAGTTTTTTTTATTGCAATTGCTGAGTATTCTAGAGCTTGTTTAATCTATTTATTGCTGTCGAGGCTTTGTTTGTGACTCCTTATTGCATTTTTAGTTTTCTTATATGGCATTTCGTAAACCGGTTAGCTTCTTTTGCTTTGTTGATATCTAGTTTCCTCTTGTGAGGATCATCTACCGTATTGGCTCTGAACTCAAATTTGCGCTGCGATCAATCACTTCTTTAACCACATGTTTCTATGTTAATGCAGTTTATAAGTGTTTTGATAACATAACTTAGCACTTAAAACTAGACATATAACTTGGTTAAATATTAGAACTTGACTATTAAGCTCTTATTAAGTTTTGGTGTGAACTGGAACTTGTAAAAGATGCTAAAATCTTATTAGATCTCATTTTTTAATTTGCAGCCCTAAAGTTAGTGTTGATACTCAATAAAACTTACCTTTTCTAAGAAAAAAGAAATAGAAAACTTGATTCTCATCAGACATTCCATCAACTATACTTTTATATCTGAAGATTAATGTACCCATAGATTTAACCAGTGTTGTTAAAAGCGCCGCTTCCTCGCTTAAAGCGAGAAGCGATGCAAAGCGAGGCATCTGGTACTTCTCTGATATGAAGCATATCAGGTACACAAAAGTGATCACTTTCACTGAAAAAGCGATAAGCGAGGAAACGAACAAAGCGACAGAAGCAAGTGCTTCTCTTTATAGCTGGGCTGCCAACGTTAATTAATTAAAAAAGCTCTCTCTTTTTTTAACTTCAAGATCATCAAGTTTGGTCCCAGGTATGTGATCTTTTCCTCCTTCCCCTCCTCCTCCTCTTCTTCTTCTTTTTCTTTTTCTTTCATAGTTTCAATGTCCAAATAACAGCGAAATTCTAGCGAATTTATTTTCCCATTCAGTTCTTCTTTTTCTCATTCTCCTCTTCTTCTTCTTTATTTTCTTACACTGTTTCAGTGATAAATTGCAGGGAAATGCTGCCTATTTTTTGTTTCAATTATACGGTCATTTTTTGGCATATTTACTGTCATTTTTTCATATCATTCATTCCTAATTGTCTACACAATATTTATTTTAATTTTTTTTAGAATTTCGCTTCACTTCAAGAAAGCAAGCACTTTAAGCGAAAAGGGGCTTGTCGCTTTTCCTTGTTCACGCTCTTCACAACATTTGATTTAGTTAATATCTGATCTCTTCTCATACGGAAGGCATATCTTCTTTGTAAAGTAGTTATTATTATTCTATTTATGTTTGAGTTTTTCGAACTCGGAAAGCATTCTGCGTCAGTTCTTCCTCTTCCTTTCTATTTGATTTTTTTTGCTTGAGTTTTATAATCCCTGCCTATATTAGAAAGTCAGATATGTGGGATGAGGATTGCTAAAATGGGAGAAACTTATCATTTGTATAAAAAACAGAGAACCTGCTTAAAGTGTAATATTTAACTCTCTAAAACTAACCTTGCCTCATATGTAAATATTGTCACAACCAGACACCCAACCTATTCATAAATAAGAAGTATTAATCTGTTTGTATATGTTATACATTTATCTAGATATCATGCCTTCCAGTTGCCCATGTAAAAAAATCGTGCTTCTATTAAAGTCAATAAAGATCTGAAGCACTGCACTTTTTCCTTCTTTGTCTGGTTTAAGTTGTCGACAATATGAAATAAACTAGAGATGCCGCATTTAGGATGTTTGATTGAAATCTTTTTGTATTAAAAATAGTTTACATAGTTAGATGCGTATTTAGGGTCTTTGGTGGAGTTACATATTTGACTTTTGATCAATGGATGGACCATGGGAATATGAGAAAGGGTCCCCAAGGATCAAGGGGAGTCTGCCGTAAAACATTGAAGCCTATTTAGTTATTTTTAAGTTTGAGCTGTAATTTATAGTGAACAAAGTCATGGTGAATTGTTAATTGAGAGGTGAGGACGTTTCTGTACAACTAGTTTCTTTTGTATCTCTTTACTTTTCTTTAAATCTTTTCAGCATGCTTTAGTTAAACTTTTAATTATCAAATATTAGTATCACATCTAGGATCTTAATAGCAAGGAAAGCCAGTTCTATGTCTGCGTCATGTATTCTACAACAATTGTTAATAGTAGTATTTTAAGGCTCTTAAAATATATTGAGCTTTCTCATATAAAACTTTTATGTTTTTCTTTTCTCTGAGTTTATTTTTGTATAAAAGGACAATTAGAATATAAAAATTCTATCTTCCTGTTAGTTGGGAAGCCATAACTACTCTCCGTTAGCTGTCTTATGTTGCTTGTCACATTAATTTCTGACTCTGCAATGTTTTGTCTCACAAAACTCTCAAAAATGGTTGCCTTGACAGGAGTTGGTATAGGTAAAAAGCTTTGGTCTACATACATTCATTATCTTTTATTGAGCCTGTAATTTAATCATGTCAATGTGGTTAAGGTTCAATCACCCTACAAATTCATTACTAAGATGATATTTTAGTAATATTTGATATTATTTTCATATTCTGTAGGGTGTGAAGAAACATGAAAGGGTAGAGAAAAATATGATTGAGTTCTACAAATGCACTCATTACTCGAGTGAAAAAAGATGGTCATCTCTACAGGATGAGACTAACTAGGGAAGTAATATTTTTGTAACATGTCACATATGCTCATTCTATCTTATTATTAATTTAAATGATGTAATATTTTATGTCGAACAAAATGAGAGATTTGAGAGCTCAGTCTATTTCAGAAGAGAATTCAATGACTATTGATGAAATTGTTGATAATGTACTTGGTACAAGGTCAGGATATATTAAAGGCCTTGGCTATGGTCCAAAGCTTAATACAACTACATCAATAAAAAGAAGGACATCAGAATTAGAAGACGCTCTTAGGAGGGCAAAAGAGGATGCTGCTAGTGCCCAATATGATTTACAAGAACGCTTGAATGTAGTTAAAACTACGGTAGCAAATCATCAGATACAGATACAAACATTAACTTCGGAGTTGGGTACTGTAAGGGCACGCCAAGAGGAAATATTAAACGAAATGAAACGTCATTTTATTGGCTCATCACCATAAAGGTAAGAAGTATTACATCTTTAAATGATAAATTCAATTATAATTCTTTTAGCATCTAAGTGAATATCTTTTTTAATGATACAACGAAGATTGAGCTCCACCAGATTATCATTTTTGGGTACACTAAACTTCACACTATTTAATTTTTTTCTCATTTTTATTTATTTGTATCACAATTCAATTATTTATTTCACCAATTAAACTCTACATCTAACGAGAAGTTATAGTTTATACCAATTATATTTTATTTATACCATGATACCATAAAGCATTAACTTATATTTTAATTTTTTTCTCTATCTTTTATACAGGTATATGAAGCTAACTATTGGATCAAGACAAATTGCAAATGAAGTGTCACTGCATTCCTCCACTTCTCAGTCCTAGTTTAGGAGTAATATTTCTCAGTTAGACTTTTATGTTGGACGTATTAACTTTAGTTATGTTTCTTTTAATTTAAGGAGCTTTTATTTCAATATAGTTTTAATATTAGTTTTATGATCAATGGTGAATATTTTGGTTACCTTTGATTGTTTTTATTTTTCTGTTATTACCTTGATTATTTTATTATGTTATTTCAAATTCGTATAACGATAATCTAAAATAAATACGAATATAAACGTCATCAAACATTTGTTATTATGGTAAAAACATTTTACTTTTGTATAGTTTGTAGGAATATCACATTTTCATCACGAAATAAATTAAGTTCGTCATAAATTCACAATATTTAGTGAAAAAAATAATTTATGTCCCAAAATAATCTTTTTATTGACTACGAATAAACTTTGAATTTTTTGACAATTGTAATTGTCACTAATTATGATAACTTATAGTGACAACTTCATTTTATCGATAAAAATATTTTTTTTAGTGATGATATGATAGTTTTAACTACAAAATATTTGTCACTACTTATATATTTAGGGACGAAATATTTTTTTGTAGATAAAAGGTAGTCTGTGAGTAACAAAGTTTCGGTTTTTCAACTATGAAACACACACATCATTAGAGACCTTTGACGTCATCAGTAATTAAACTAAATTTTTAGAGAGGAGGCACTTTCATCGACATTAATGCACTTTTTACAGACGAAATCATACTATTAAATACTATTTTTTTTTTACTTTTTATGACAAAAAAAATCCATCATAAATATTATGTATTTGGGGACGAAAAAAGAATTTTATATTTAATACTTTATTATTTGGCGACGAAACACAAAGTATCCTTTATGTGTTATTAGCGATGGTGTTTTAGAGACGAAAGATTGACAAAAAAATTGTGTCACGAAAAATCTTTGTTGACGAAAAATGAATCATAGTTGACAAGATAATTCATCATTGTTAATCAAATTTGTTGTAATGGGTGTGACTTCCACCTAGGTAGTTGCCTAACGGGTTGTAAACTCTAGGACAAATTTGATTAGTTGGGGTTATATTATAACAATCACACGCAATTTCCATTCTATACATCTTGGTAGTTTGAGTGATTTTTCCCAATTTGGTTTTTTCAATCCAAATGGGTATTGCACAAATCAAGTGATATATGCTCAAGTCGGGTCTTACTATCTCTAGTGTTTACCCTTTCCTTGGGGCTATCAATTTCATAAGTTCATCCCAATTTCTTGTTAGCCAAGTTTTTCTAGACTTAGTCTCTCTTTCTCAAGTAGAGACTAAGTCAAATAGGCATGAATCAATATTTACAACAATTAATTCTTGAATACAAGTATGAACAAGGCTAAATATCACTAATCCAATCACAGACACACCCTACATCAAACACCCATTAAGTACCTACACTAGGGTTGGTCCACAACCCTACCTAACAATTTAGCTACTCCTGAAAATTGAAGAAACTAAAGAAGAAATTAAGATAGAATGCATAATAATTGGTTAGAGAAAGAAAATCCAATGTTTAAAAGTTAATCTAGTACAAAATTGCTCAAAACAGTATAGAAAATGGCTCAGGTGTTCTCCCCTAAATTAAACTTAGGGATTTTTACATATACATACCATATAGCAAACCTTATTACCACCCATATTTAAGGTTTGTGTTTATTACATTTAAGTATACCACCTTTCAATTTATGTACCAAAATTCTATTTAAGGTTTAATTATCAACTTATTAATTATAGGCTTGATTTATGGAACTGAAAATCTTTTCAGATTTTATTGTACACGTTTCTTCTCTCTCTTACAAACAAAACCCACGATTTTCTCCCATTTTTTAATTACCCTCCCCCCACGTTTTTTTACCAAAATCGATCTCTCTCTCTCTCTGCTTGAATTTCATCCGCTATTGTCGAAGCTTGAACGGTTTCAGATCGAGAAGTTCTTCTCAATCCACCATACTTTCAGTCCATAAAATTGTATCAAAGCCAGAAACCCTCTACAAAACCGATTTCTCTCTCTCTGCTTTGAAGTCGGATAACATGTCAGTTTGTATGTCCTTTGGCGTGTAAATAGTCTTAGGATCACAATACTTTGGAACGACAATGCTACCAACTATTGTTGCAGTACATTTGCGTTGTATGAATGTTTCGTCATTCGGCAGCATGTGTGTTATCGGCTAAAACTTTTTATCTTGAACAATGAAGAATCATGAATTGACGTTGTCTTGAAATGCCATTTGCATTTCTCAGCTACACATACAAGCCAGTAGCTACAAAAAAATCTAATTTTCAGAGATATTTATTAAAAACTACAATTAACTACAAATTGACTACAATTAACTACAAACTTACTACAATTAACTATAAAGTGACTACAAGTAACTACAAACTGACTACAATTAAATAAAAACTGACTACAAGTAACTACAAACAGACTACAATTAACTACAAACAATTAACTACAAACTGACTACAAGTAACTACAAACTGACCACAAGTAACTACAAACGGACTACAATTAACTACAAACTGACTACAAGTAACTACAAACTGACTACAATTAAATACAAACTGACTACAAGTAACTACAAACGGACTACAATTAACTAAAAACTGACTACAATTTAACTATAATTTGTATAAACAAACCTATCTTCAATAATCTGGAATCTGGAAGAACTACAATTTGATTGACTATCACGCTGTAAATTCTGATTTTCGGTATTTGATGCAGAAGAATGAGAGATTTTCGAAACTGAAATCTGGAAGAACTACAATTTGATTGACTATCACACTGTAAATTCTGATTTTCAGTATTGGATGTAGAAGAATGAGAGATTTTCGAAACTGATGGCTACGTATGAGAGATTCACGCAGAGAGATTTGCACTGGGATTAGATCTTTTAAGGTTTTAAAAAGATCATTTAATTAAGAGAGAATCAACATTAATTGGGATGCTTAAAATCTGGCGCTATTTTAGGCTATAAAATCAGCCAGATATGGTTTGGTACATTTTTGGTAACGAAAACATGAAATATGCAGGTAATAACCAAATAAGGCACAATAATGGTAATAAGGTTTGCTATATGGAATATTTAGGTAAAAATCCCTTAAACTTAACATAATAATGACAAAAAGTTCTATTTATACTAAGCTGAAAATATCTGACAAATATGCCCCTGCGAAGGTTGTGCGGCCGCATAATTCTGGTGCGGTCCATACAATGAGCTGTTACGGTCGCATAATTATCGTGCAATACACATTCCTAGAACTTGGGGTGTGGTATTCGGGGCTTCTGCGGTCCGTATCAAAATGAGTGCGATCACACTTCTGATTCTGCGGCCGCAGAAAAATAGTGTGGTCCGCGTTCCAGCTTGACTCTAGAATTCCTATCTCTCTGATCTTTGTCTTCTACAGATCGATAATTTTTAATGGGGACGCACAATTATGGTGCTGTCTGCATGCCTTTAGCTGGCCCAAAAACTAACTCTCTGAATATCCTCTATGCGGCTGCACTAGAATTGTGTGGTCCGCACTGTTGGCATTTTTGCCTGTTTTGGTTCTTGTTCACTTTTGACTCCATTGTGAGTTGATTTTGACTTCTTTTGGCTCGTTCCCCAATATTCATGTATAAAAGCATATTTCATTAGTTTTTGGGAATACCTTTAAGGATTTTTGAGCTAAAACGCTAGTAAAGGAGAGCAAATAAGCGGTCAATATCCCTACTTATCAACTCCCCCAAATTTAAGCTTTTGCTTATCTTCACGCAATTAAGTTAATTCCCACCTCTACTAGAAAAAATAATATTTCAGTTGTCCTAAGGTGAACCATTCACATATCAATTGGGACCAACAATTATCCACAATACATATGAATTATCAACAACATAATGGTTTGACTTTTTGAGTGCTATAGTTCTAATGTGACACTAGAGCATCTAGAGTTGACTATATTCATCACGGAGACTTTATCTTTTACGTAGGTCATTGTGGATCCCAAACTCATCCTCCCATACTCTCCATTAGAAAATCTCACTTTAGAGTGTAACACTCGAAGCAAGGATTGTGAAATGTTCGCTCATCTCTCTCAAAAGAACGTCACAAGTCCAGCTTTAAGTACCATTAGCTTTCCCCTTATGTAAATCACCACTAATGTAAGCTCACTCAACTTGAAATTATGTATGGCTTTTGCGGGATGTAATGAAGACTTTTGGACCAATGTAGGACTTGCTGGAATAGAATGGTTTCATCTTTCCTTAAGCATTCCATTTTCTCTTTTTGGCTCATACTGTCTCTACTCTTTGACTCATTTTAATCTTCCTCGGGTGAACTATAAAGACGTAACGTCAAGCTTTCTTGATGATGACATTCATTTTCTCTTTTATTATTTACTCCATGCCTTTCATCATTGTTTTCTTTGAATTCCTTCAACTTTCTACCTTATTCACTTTCTTTGTGGAATTTTTCTTTCTATTCTTTCTTTCTTTGCTTTGCCTTCCCTTTCTTCATTTTTTTCTCTTCTTTGTACCTTTTATCACTTTCAAACTCCTTGTCTCTCCCTCAAAGTTATGTTTTTGCCTTTTTTCTTAAGAATGCTAAAGAAATAGTGGGTGATACAAGAGGATCATTACAAAACAAATAAATACTTGTAACATGGTTATTGAAAGATTAGGCTTTGGCTCAAAGGGATTGACTTGGGATACCACATTGGTAGGATATGTAAGATTTTAAATTTCAAATTGGATCAAGGTGATCCTACAATCAGTACTTAAGCCAAGTGACACTTAGAATTTTACCTAAAAACACTTTCATGGAAATTTTTAGACCATTAGCACGGGTACTTGGACTTGTAACTAAATGTATCACCTCTGACGCTTCTGGATTACTACAAAGAAAGGAGCCGAGGTCCCACAACAACTAGCTAAGATTAAGAATCACAAATAGCTCGATTTGAACCACTAGATGACTACTTAAGTCAGCACAGAGTCAAAAGGGCACCAGCTAGAGCTATTGTCTCCCAACAACTTGTTTTTAACCATACGATCATAGGTAAATGTGTTGGTACCAAGTAAAGCATGCTTGAGAACCTTTTATTCATTACTACTATAGTTTCCTAAACGTAAAAGAAAACAGGCTCAATCCCTTAAGAAGATTGTCACACCTTCCATCGTTGGGAAGAGCCACCTGGTTTTAAATAAACCACATTTGTAAAGAACCATGGCATTAAGAAAACTCAAGGCTTATAGTTCACTCAAATGTAAAAAGAAGTAAACAAATTAAATAGAACCTGCTAAAGTAAATAAGAAGTTATAAAACTAAGGAAAAATAAACTAAAGAAGTTATGAAGTAGACTACAGAAAGAAAAGTAAATATACAAATCGAAGTCAAATGAATATATACATAAGGGAAATTGAATATGTACATCATGGGTGAATATATACATCACCAAATAGAAAATAAAGATAAAAGAGGAATAGTATTAGAGTTATTACAGCCCAAATCCAAATTTCAATGTCAATCAATCAAAATAGACCCCTCCCCCCAAATGAAAATAAGCATTATCCCCAATGCTTAACAAAAATAAGAATAAAGAAGGGTAGAGAGTTAAGAGAACTCCCTATGTGGTCTCAATCTGCATGGGATCTGCAGTACCCTTGGTCTCCAGTTGTGTCTACTCATCACCTGGCTGATAGAAAACAGGGTTGGTGAGCATCTAAATTATCTCCTTAGCAGGTGGGCAGTCGCAACCAGCTCCTCAGACTAGCGGGCTGCTGCTAGTGCCTCAGGTACTATTGGTGCTGCTGACTCCATGAGTAGGTCCAATGGTAAATCACAGGAAGATGTAATATTTTCAATCTCTTTTCTCAGCTTTTCCACCGACATTTTTCATTCTGAGACTTATGCATCTTCTTGAAATGTTTACCCAAATCCACATTGACTTTCCCTTGTGCCACCCCTTTAGCCATGATAGTCTTCTGGTTCGCCAGTATATTCTTTAATGTTTCCTCCACTGACGGAGGTACCTGTGGATCTTCTGGAGCTGAGGACTGTGCGGCAACAACATTAGATATATCAGTCAGCTTTGTAGTAGTTGCCTGCATTCAGTTTTTGAGACTCGCCAATGTCTAGGAGACTCGTAACACAGTTTGAGGATAAGTAGATGAAGTCGACATTAATAATGGCATTGATAGTCTAGCAGAAGCAGATGGTCCTGCAGAGGAAGATGGTGGCATGTTCATTATGCCATGGCTGGCTGCTGTTGAAGGTATGACAGATGATGAAAGCTCAACAGCCGAATCAGTAACTACAACCATTGGCTCTTCAGACTAGCCAGCGGAGGTAGTAGTCTTACCCGTGAACTGGGGGTTGTCAGCTCCCTAAATGTGGTACCATGAGAAAGTATTATTGGCCTTTACATCAGTATCATAATGCTTCGGCTCTACCCCTTGATCCTTGAAGTACTTAGTGAGGAAGTTCGGGTACAGATAGGATCATTTACCCTTCTGGACAGCTAAAGTTATGTTGGTGGACATGATGGCAGTACATTTATCGAATACCTAGCCATAATTGAAGCCACCTAGACTGTATGGGGAAGTTGGATTTGGTTCAAATTGAGGCATGGATCAGTGCGGCTACACACGAATGTTTGCCACCCTTTTGCTTAGGGTGTACCGGACAATTCGAACCCCTGGTGTGAGCCAAAGAGGTGTTGATCCTCGGATTTCCTGAATGTCAGCTTGCCATGAGCGAGCTACATCATCCATATTCAGCTTCTATAAGTATTGGACTGCCTCCACTTCCTCAAGCCCCACATATGAATTCAATGCGTATGAGTCGAATCGCACTTTCAGATTTCGCACTTTTGTCACCTTGGTACCTTTTTTTACGTGAGCTACATTTGCATCTAGGACACTGTGGGTCAACCATTTTGATTGGCTCCAACCCTAAACCACTATATAATGTCAAAGAGTGGTCGATGCATCTTTTATCCGAAAGATCGAGATCGATATCCAAAAGGAGCTAATATTGGTTTGGAGTTGGGTTTCTATCCAATTTAGCTATGCGTGTTGTTCTTAATTGCACTTCTAAGCATTCTTTATTTTGTGACTATTCTACATTTAAAGCTATTTGTTGCTGAAAATAAACTAATTACAATGCTTTTGTAAGAGTTTTCTCAAGTAATAACAAGCACTACGGAAGTGACTTACACCTAGGTGTGTATCTAATGGGATCTAAAATTTAAGACAAGCTTGTTATATTTGGGGTCTTGATATAACCATTACACATAATTACTCGCTCCATTCCTCTCGGTAGTTTGAGTGACTTTGCCCTAATTGGCTTTCTCAAGCCCAATTGGGTGTTTAAACAATACAAGTAAAATTGGCTCAAGTCGGGTATTACTATCTCTAGGTTTAACCCTTTAATTGGGGCTATAAAATCTCTTGAATGCATCCCAGTTCCTTGTTTGCATGAATTTCCTAAACATAAGACCATCTTTCTCAAGAAGAGTCTAAGTTATAAAGGCATGAATCAGTATTTGCAACTACCAATTCTACAATTAAAGCATGAAACAAGCTAAATATTACTAACCCATAAACAATTGAGCCTTAAAATAGAAGATCCATTAAATACCCACACTTGGATTGGGGCACAACCCTAGCTAATGAGTTTAGCTACTCATAATCAAGGTATATATCAAAGATGGATATGAAATATAAGCCATCAAAGTTGATTACAAGAATAAAATCTAAGAATAATAGCTAAAGATGTTCTAAATTTAATCTAAGTAGTAAAATACGGCTATTCACTAGCTCCTCCAAAACAAAAGATTATCTAAAAATTTGAAAAGATCTATCTATACGCAACTGAAATTACTAGATAAAATGCCCCTACAGAGGTTCCGCTGACAGCATAATAATGGGCTCCTCAGCACTTGAACTTTCGCGCCGCGCAAAAGCAAATGCAAACTGCGGTTCTTCTCTTATGGACTGGGATTGGACTTGACTTTGTTGGGAGGTATAAGTAACTACCTAAACATTGTCTTCAACCATGGTCGCATAGTATGTTCGGGGAGCGCGCTCTTCATTTGAACTCAAATTTCTAGTCCTCTAATTCTCAATTATGCCCTCAGCGCTATTTGGATCACGACCGCATCATGTATTTCGCTCCCGTGCTATTTCACCGCAGGCAGCGGTGTCTGTTTTGCCCAAAATTGCCTTCTCTGAACCTCAATTCCGCTGAGAGTGTAATTATGGTCGCCTTAGCGGTGGACCTTCCACGATCGCACTATTTCATCGCATTCAGCTCAGCTTTGAACTTGTGCAGGTTTAACTCCTTTATGAGCTGGTTATGACTTTCTTGCCTTATTTTGACCAAACAGTGCAAACAAGCATAATAAGTAAGTTTTCAGGATTACTTTTACACATTTTTATCCAAAACCTATGCAAAAGAGAGCATAAAATAGGCTTGAATCCATAGTTATCACACTTCCATCCTTTTCACTCCTTGTATTTCCTAAGGACATTGGGATTGTTCTTGTTCAAATATTTCATAAGAATTGCTGCTCAAGAGTGAGCGACCTTTGCGGCCACCATTCTCTAAATTTTGCAAAGGCATTGGCACTGACAAATCTGTCTTCCCATATCCCTGGCCTCCTTGACCTCTCTAAACCTTGCACTGCAATATCTCCCTATATTCCATTGTCCGGGATATCATCATCATCATCTAAGTTGATTGGAGAAGGTGGGCCATGTGAGGAAGAGGGCTCAAAATCTTGACAACCCTCTTCTGAACCTTCGATGAACTGGCAGCTAAAGATGACTCATCCACCAAATGAAATCTACCCGGAATTTGTTATGATTGGGCTTCCGGTCATGCTTGTACGGTGTTACCCTCAGAAGCATCCCTGGATGGGTGGTATTCACTGGTCTCGGAGGGTTCAGGGGCTCTATTGGCTGTGGCTTTCTTGCTTATTACTCTTTGAAGTGCTAGAGAAAGGTTGTTTCTGCCTCAACCTCGATCTTGGGAGGGTTCTGCCCTCCCTTTTGACATATATCCCCTTCCACATGTTCGAACCATTATCTATAACACATAAGTGATACAAATAAATTAGAATTGAAGATCATAATGTATACAAAAGTATTATTCAAAGTTGCAGGAAAATAGTCTTAGAAGGGGCAGTGCGAACCGCACAAAAGTGAGTGCAGCCGCAGATTGCCAAGTGCGGACCGCACAAAAATGAGTGCAGCCACAGACTGCCAAGGGTGGACCTCACAAAATAAGTGCGGTCGAACAGTCCTAGGTTCAGACTACTGGGGTCTCTGTTGTTTCATCTGTGTGGGCCGTACAAAAGTGAGTGTGGCTGCACAAGTCCACTGCGGACCGTACAATTTTGAGTGCAGACACACAATTCATGAACATACTTTCCCTAACTCAGAGAGTTGCGAACGGTACAAAAGTGTGTGCAGCCGCAAAGCTCAAAGTGCGAATCACACAAAAATGGGTGCGACCGCATAATTTGAATTTAGCCGGCACTAGTTTAGGGTTCATGCAATCTTGATCACAAATTCGACATGATTTTAGCCATCAAACATCATTAGTTACTTACATGGGCCCCAATTAACATTTATGATGCTACCCATATGATGCTAAACAAGAAGGACCATCTATTGACATAATTAGGCATGAAATTAACCCTAGATTAAAGAACAAAAAAAAGAAAACGTGGAAGAATCAAAAAGATGAAATTAACATACCAATAATGAAGTGCAGATGAGATTCAACACTGATGATATGAGGTATGATTTGAGAACAATGGGGATATGCACTGTGCTAGCTTAGTTTCAAGGCTTAAGGATCAAAAAGTGTAAAACGCTAAGAAAGGCTCTATTTATACTTTTGACCTATCGGGCCCAGACCTACCTGAGTGCGGCCGTAAAATTTTGAGTGTGGTCTGTACTCCTTACCTGCTCCTGTGAAGAATTATTGCGGAACACACAAATGTGAGTTCGACCGCAGAATCAGTACGGACCACACAAAGAGGTGTGCAGCCGTAATTTGTAAGGACTTTTGATAGGCCAAACTTCAGAGACCACGCATTTTTTATCTTCCAGGTGTGCGACATCACACAGAATTGTGCGGTCGCTGGGTGTCAGTGCAGCCCGCATAATTCTGGTGCGGTCTGCACTTTTTGTGACACTTAGCCATATTTTCTTGCACAATCCCTACAATGCGCACCCATTCCTGCATCCCTTTCAAAAATAGTTAGCATAAAACAAAGCCTATCTAATCTAAATAATAAAAACAAAATGAAAGAAATAAGACATTGGTTGCATCCCAAGAAGTGCCTGATTTAATGTCGCGGCACGACGAAGATTACCAATCACCTGAAATGATGAACCGCCACAATGTGGCCATCATCAACCTTGCCGAGATAGTGTTTGGCCCAGTGCCCATTGACTTTAAAAACCTCATCATTCTTATTTTTCAAATCTAGAACACCAAATGGGGTTACACTGACTACTTCAAAAGGGCCACTTTATTTTGATTTCAACTTGCCCAGAAACATCCTTAACCGGGAATTGAACAATAGCACAAGATCACATTTTTTAAACTTCCTATTGTGGATGTACTTGTCATGGAGGTATTTCATTTTCTCCTTGTAAAGGGACAAACTTGTGTAGGAATGACATTAGAACTCATCAAGCTTCGAATGTGCCACTCTTAGGTTTGTAGTAATATCCCACTCAAGGTTCAACTTTTTCAAGGCCCACATAGCCTTATGCTCAAGTGCTACTAGAAGATGACACACTTTCTCAAAATCCAATTGTGGAGACATCCCAAAAGGTATCTTGTAAGCCATCCTATAAGACCAATCTGTCTAGTGGCATCAACTGTTTTTCAAATAATACTCTTGATCCCCCGGTCGGTGACTTCAACTTCCTCGCTTGCTTGAGGATGGCAGGGGGTTGAGACTTTATGCGTGATACCAAACTTGGTGAGTAAGGTATCAAAAGCCCCGTTGAAAAAAAGTGAACTCTTATCACTAATAACGGCCCTCGGAGTACCAAACCTTGTGAATATGTTCTTTTTCAAGAATGCCACCACACTTCGAGCTTTATTGTTGGGTAAAGCCACGGATTCAACTTATTTTGAAACATAGTTCGCAACTACCAAAATGTAAGTGCTCCCACAAGATGTCACGAACGGTCCCATAAAATCAATACCCCAAACATTAAAGATGTCAATCTCCAAGATGGTGAAGAGGGGCATTTCATTCATCTTAGAAATCCCACCGACCCTTTGGCATTCATCACTACGCTTGACAAGATCACTAGCGTCCTTGTAGAGAGTAGGCTAATAGAATCCACAAATCACCACATTTGTAGCCGTTGTAGCTCCACCATGGTGACCACCATCCAGTGAAGAGTGGCAAGCCTCAAGAATTTCCATTTGTTCTTCCTCCGGAACACATCGCCAGATCACACCATCAGTGCATATACGGAAAAGATATGGCTCATCCCAATAATAGTCCAAGCTATCCCGATTGAGGTTCTTCCTTTGGTTTGAAGATAACTTATTCGGTACAATGCCGCTCACAAGATAATTTTCTAGATCGGAAATGGCTAGGGGTTCTCGTCGGGAAATGAATCATTGATCTCAAGGCCATCGTGTGGCCTCCCCCCTCCTCCAATCGGGACAAGTGGTCCACTACTTGATTTTCACTACCTTGCGGTCTTGAATCTCTAGATCAAACTCTTGCAATAGAAGCACCCACTGCATCAATCTTGCCTTAGAATCTTTCTTGCTCAATAAATGCCAAAGTGCCGCATTGTCAGCGTGAACAATTACCTTTGTAACCAGCTAATACGGGCAGAACTTCTCTATAGCAAAACAACATCAAGTTGCCATTTTTCGGTCATTGTGCAGTTGACTTGGGCATCACTCATGGTCTTACTAGCATAGTAAATCGGATGAAAGATGTTCATTCTTTTCCCCAATACCGCTCAAACCGCTACATCGCTAGCGTCACACATAAGCTCAAAAGGAAAGCTCCAATTTGGGGCGGTGATAATAGGAGTAGTAGTCAACTTTATCTTAAGCAATTCAAAGTCCTTCATAGAATCTTCACTGAAATGGAACTTAGGATCCTTCTACAAAAGTTTGCATAATTGGTTTACCACCTCAAAAACGTCCTTGATGAATCGGCGGTAGAAACCCACATGATCCAAGAAGATCCTCACTCTCTTCACGGAAGTAGGGGTTGGAGTTTGGAGATCACCTCAATTTTGGCCTTGTCGACCTTGATACCATGCTTTGAAATTTTGTTTCCAAAGTAATGCCTTCCTCAACCATGAAGTGAAACTTCTCCCAATTCAACACCAAATTTGTCTCCTCACATCTAGCCAATACCCTATCCAAATTGTTCAAACAATCTTAAACGAATTCCCTACCATGAAAAAATCATCCATGAAGACCTCAAGAATATCCTCAACCATGTCGGTGAAAATAGACATCATACATCGGCGAAAAGTCACAGGTGCATTACACAACCCAAATGGCATCCTTGAAAATGCGAAAATAACATATGGACATGTGAAAGTGGTATTCTCCTTGTCGTCGGGAGAAAGTAGAATTTGATTGTAGCAGAAGTATCCATAAAGGAAGCAATAGAAAGCACATCTGACCAACCTATCAAGCTTTTGATCAAGAAGTGGAAGCCGGAAATGATCAATTCATTCTTGTTATTTGTTACCATAGTCATGCCCCCTTTCTTTGGGACATAGTGCACCAGAGAGGTCCACGAGCTATCAGAAATGGGGGAAACAACCTCAGCATCAAACCACTTGATTACCTCCTTCTTCACCACCTCTTGCATTGCTTCGTTTAGCCTCATTTGATGTTCAATGGACGGTTTGACACCCCCTCCAAAATAATCTATTGCATGCAGAAGACAGGGCTTATGCCCCGTATGTCTGCCAATGTCCAACCAATTGCTCTTTTATTCCTTTGTTGCATCTTAATCAACTCTACTTGCATGTTAGTTAAATAAGAGGAAAGATAACCGGTAAAGTTGAAGAAGGGCCAAGGAATTCATATGTGAGATGTGGAGGCAATGGCTTTAACTCTAATGTGGGAGGCTCCTCAATTGACGGCTTTATTGGACGAGTCTTCCGGTTCTCAAGATCCAAGGATAACTTGCGTGGTCTATATGTGTATGACCACATTCCTTGCAATTCATTCACACATTAAACATAGCTATCACTCTCCTCATCATCACCAAGATTGAGCAACACAACTTCCAATTTGTCCTTAATATTCATTGTGTCACAGGTATCATCAACAATCACGTCCATCACTAAATCCACAAATGAACAAATCATTGCTATTTGGTTTCCCCATATATTTTCACGCATGGAAGACTACTTTTTCATTACCCACCTGATAAGTGAGCTCACCGGCTTCCATATCAATAAGAGCCTTCCCCGTAGCAAGGAAAGGTCTACCCCAAAATGATAGGAACCTCATAGTCCACTTCACAATCAATAATCACAACGTCCCACCGGGAGGATGAACTTGTCAACTTGAACCAACACATCATCAATAATACCCAAAGGCCTCTTCACTTTTCAATACACCATTTACAACCTCATATATGTGGGTCTTGGTTTCCAATTCCAAATGTTTTGAACACCGAATAGGGAATCAAGTTGATAATTGCCCCGGGATCACATAAAGCTTTGGCAAAATTGGCTTTTCCAATAGTGCAAGATTGGCTCTTCCAATAGTGCAAGGGATTATGAAAGCACCCGGATCTTCTAAATTAGGAGCCATTGAGTGCACAATTGCACTCACTTTATGTGTCATCTTAATTGTTTCACAATTAATCATTCTCTTCTTGGTTACCAAGTCCATGAATTTTACGTATCCCAACATTTATTCTAATGCATCGACCAACGACACCTTAACTGACAACTCTTCATCATATCACTAAACTTTTTGAATTGGTTCTCACTCTTTTTCTTTGCAAGCCTTTGAGGTATGGAGGAGGAGGACTTGGCATTGCTGCCTTAGGCTTTGGTACTACTAGTTCTAGCATGTCAATCACATGTTCCTATACGTGTTCACTTCTTCTTGCGTCTCCTCCACACTTTTATCTATATCAATTCTCATTTCTTCATTAGCTTGAACCACATTTCTTGAGATTTTATATTCTTGAACCACAAAAGCTTCATCCATAATTCTTCTTTGATTTGAGGTGGTTGCATCTCCACCTTTTCCCCTTCTAGTAGCCACGGACATAGCATGTCCCGTATTATTTCCACCCTTCAGATTTACCACCATATCACTAGGTAGTTCCCCCTTAGGATTAGTGTTCAAAAATTGCGAGATTTGGACTAATTAAACTTCCAAATTGCGGATAGAAGTGTTATAAGAGGCTAATTGAACATTAGAGTCGACATTATTCTACATCATTTGTTTAAATATATTTTCAATTCTACCCATATCATTTATAGAAGAGCTTGGACCTTGAGAATGATATGTAGGTGGATTGCTCGATTGCTGGAACACCGGAGGCCTTTGAAAACCCGACCCCCGATTATTGTTGTTGTTATTGTTGTTTTTCAACCCTCCTTGGTTATTACCTCCCCAATAGCTTTGATTGTTTCCACCCCAATTTCCTTGATGATTACCTCCCTAATTGCCTTGGTTACCTTGATTATTCCAATTGCTTTTATTATCATCACCACGACTCCAATGACCTTGGTAGTTTTGGTTGTTCCAATTTCCTTGGTTTCCTTAACCTCTATTGTTGTTGATTTTGTCCTTGAGTATTGTTTCTTTGACCTTGATAGTTGGCATATTGAAATTCTTCTTCTTGATCATTGAATGAATCACCTTGATCATAACCACTATCATATTGCATGAAAGCATCTGTTGACCTTGTTGTCGTTCTTGTTACCATAATATTCATACCTTCCATTGCATTCATTTGTTTTGGCCAACTTATTAAATATGAGCTATGGCCAATAGGTTCATTGTGGTTGTCAAATCTACAATAACTTGCCATGATCATTTGCTCCTTGTATAGGTGAATGACATTAGGGTCACCTTGCAGAACATTGGCTCTACTTTGCCATGCCGAAGAGGTATCCTCTATCTCATCAGGAATTTCACAAGCTTCGACATAAGGCGTGTTCATGAAGTTCCCTCCAGCGAGTTGATTTACCATACATTGATTTGTTATGTTGATACTTCTGTAGAAGATTTTTTGTATCACGGCCTCGGTCATATCATTATTCAGGAACTATTTAACCATGGTATGATATCTTTTCGAAATCTTATGCAATGGCTCCTTAGGTTCTTTCTTGAAAGCAAGAATCTCATCCCGAAGTGTCACCGTATGTCCCGGAGAGAAGAATTTAGAAATGAATTTTTCTGCCAACTCATCCCAAGTGTGGATGGAATGATTGGGTAGTCTCTCGAACCATTCCAATGCCTTTCCCCGTAGAGAAAATGGAAATAGTCTCAACCGCAGTGCATACTCAGGACATTTGTTTGCTTTCTCCCCCATTAAGTATCGACGAACCCTTTGATATGCTAGTAAGAATTATGATTCGAAGCCCTGGGGAGAATCCCCGTTGCTCAAGTAGTGTAAGCAGCACATTGGTGATTTGGAAGTTTCTCGCCTTAATGCGGGGCATGACTATAGCACTTGCATAACACTCGTTCGGTAACTATTGGTCAGCTGCTGCTCTTGGTAGATGTGGGGGAGGTACGAGAATATAATCTTGAGGCGGGCGACCTCGTCTATTTGCTTGAGGTTCAAGAGGAACCTCCTCAACTTGGTCATCATCCACATCCTCCCCTACTGGAAATTCCTGATGAGCTCATTATTGAGAGCCATTTTCGTACCTAAAAGAAATTCAAAAACAAAGTTAGTGACTTGGAAGGAAAAGAAGACAAATCACATAAAATCTAGATATATAGCTAAATCCATTTAACTCCTCAAAATCGGCGCCAAAAATTGATGTCGCCCAAACTCACACTACGAATACAGGTGGTGAGGCGGTCGAGGCAATAATAAAAATCCAATGCAAGTCGGGGTCGAATCCTTAGGGAGTTAGAATTGGAATTAGGAATACACCTAGTATAATTATATAGTGTGCCTCACCACTTCCAAATTGTTGTTTGTTGTTTCTATTTCTACTTTAAGACATTGATTGCAATTATAAAACTAGGAGTCAATAATTTGGTTTTGGTTGTTTTTCAAATAAAGGATCTAGGGTCGTGACTTTCACCTAGGTGGTTACCTAACCGATTGCAAACTCTAGGGAAAGTTTGATTACTCGAGATTGTTATATAGCAATCATTCACAATTACCCACTATATACCTCACGGTAGTTTGAGTGATTTTGCCCAATTTGACTTCCTCAAGTCCAAATGGGTATTGTAAAAATCAAATGATATATGCTCAAGTCGGGTCTTGCTATCTCTAGATTTGATCCTGAAACTGTGGCTATCAATTTCTTGAGTTCACGCCAATATTTTGTTAATCAAGTTTTCCTAGACTTAGTCTCTCTTTCTCAAGTAGAGACTAAGTCAAATAAGCATGAATCAATGTTTGTAACTGTAAACATTGAGATTAAACCGAAAAATCATGATAAATGTAGAGAGAGAATCTAGAGAGAAGGACGAGCGTTTGAGAACTCTCTAGAAGATAGAGAGAGTTTATTAATCAGAACAGAGAAAGAAAATGAAATCCGTGTCCGTAAAATATCTACACCTAGCCTATATACAACTTACAGATATCGGGTCGGGTCGGGTGATCCGGCCCAAAGTTAAATAACCTGTGGGCCCAGATACACAAATCATCATAGCCCAATTACAAAAGTATACCAAAAATATATGATGAGTATACAAAGAATATACAAGGCTATACAAGGCTATATCATGTATTTTCTCTTATCTCAACACCCCCCCTCAAGTTGAAGGGGGATACCACCTACAACTTGAGCAACAAGGGATGAAGTATAGTGCCAGGTAAAGGCTTGGTCAGAATGTCAGCGAGCTGGCGAGTAGTAGGGACATGGAACAGTTGAATAAGCCCATTCTGGAGCAAATCGCGCACAAAATGACAATCCACTTCAATGTGTTTAGTCCGTTCATGAAAAACAGGATTCTTGGCAATGTGAATGGCTGCCTGGCTGTCACAATACATGGAAAAGGGAAGAGAGACAGAAACACCAAGATCAAGAAACAAACGAGACAACCAAGACAGTTCAGCAACAACCTTACTTAGGGCCCTGTATTCAGCCTCAGCAGAAGACAGAGAGACCACTGGTTGTTTCTTAGATTTCCAACTAATCAAAGAACCACCCAGAATAATACAGAACCCAGTAACAGACCTCCTTGTATCAGGGCAAGCATCCCAGTCACTATCAGAATAACCAATAACATTGAAATTATTGCAATCCGAATAAAAGAGACCCAGAGAAGAAGACCCATTGAGATATCTCAAGACATGAAGAGCAGCAGTTATATGGGGGAGTCTGGGGCATTTGAGGAATTGACTCAGATGTTGCACAGCAAAACAGATGTCAGGCCTAGTATGGGTCAGAAATAAGAGCTTACCAACAAGACTCCTATACTGATCAGGAGAAGGGAAAAGGTCACCAGAATCAGCATGTAATTTTGCATTAATGTCCAAAGGACAGACAACAGAAGAGACATTGACATAGTCAAACTGTTGCAGCAAATCACAAATATATTTGTGCTGATTAAGGATCATCCCACCAGGAACAGATGACATCTGAATGCCTAAAAAATAATGTAAGGACCCTAGGTCCTTAATTTTAAACTGATCATCCAGAAACAGTTTCAGAGCAGCAATTTCATCACAGTCCTCCCCGGTAATAATAATATCATCCACATAAACAGCAACAATCACAAGGGACCCTGGTGTACCTTTGATGAATAGGGAATAATCATTCAAAGAATGCCTATAGCCTCTGGAGTATAGGGCAGAAGATAACTTGGCATACCATTGTCTGGAAGCCTGTCTGAGCCCATATAGGGATTTTTTTAACTTGCAAACAAGGGGAGCAAGAGGCAGAGGGGGCAGAAACAGAGGCAGGAGCAGAAACAGTTAAACCTGGAGGAAGTTTCATATACACCTCCTCATCCAAATCACCATGCAAGAAAGCATTATTAACATCAATTTGAAATAAATTCCAATGTTTTTTCACAGCCACAGCAATAAGACACTTAGCTGTGCACATTTTAACCACAGGAGAAAAGGTGTCAGTGAAGTCAATACCTTCAACCTGAGTATCACCTCTAATAACAAGTCTGGCTTTATACCTTTCAACAGAGCCATCAGCCTTGTATTTTATTTTATAAACCTATTTACAACCAATGGGTTTCTTACCAGGAGGAAGAGGGACAACATCCCAAGTATGGTTAGTGTCCAAAGAATCAAACTCCTGTCTCATGGCAGCTTGCCATGCTAGAACAGATGCAGCCTGAGAGTAATATAGAGGCTCAGATTCCAAAGAGGAGGAAGATGAACCAGAGAAGGCAGGGAGTTGATAGACATAATCCTTAAGATAGGAAGGAGGATTATGATGTCTTTGAGACTTTCTGGGAGCAGGAACAGAAGGAGAAGAAGCCAAAATAGGAGGTGAGATGTCAGGATTGAAAGAAGAAGGGAAGGCAGAATCAGTAGAGACAGGGACAGGATAAGGCACTTGCACAGATGTGGGAGAAGAGGGAGGAGAGAGGAGTGTGGGAGAATCAGAATCATCATCATGTTTTCCAGAAGGAACAAAGGGAAAAGATAAAGCAGAAGGATGAGCAGAAGAAGACACAGATTTAAAAGAAAAACATGATTCATGAAATATGACATCCCTGGAGACCAAATACTTCTTTGAAGTAAGATCATATAATCTATAACCCTTTTTGCCAAAAGGATATCCCAGGAAAACACAAGGAATGGCTCTTGGCTTTAACTTGTCCCTTTGAGGGATTGGGACAGTGGCATAGGCAAGGCAACCAAATGTCCTCAAGTGAGTATAGGTTGGAACTTTCCCATACAAGATTTTATGAGGAGACTTATTATGAAGTAATCTGGTGGGTATTCTGTTAAGTAGGTAGGTAGCAGTCAACAAACAATCCCCCCAGAAAGATACAGGCATGCCAGATTGAAAAAGCAAAGCCCTACAGGTTTCAAGGAGAGTTCTATGACCAGAGAAAGAAATGACTTAAGCATAAAAAAGCATTGCTTTTGGATCCCATTAAGTGTGTCCATGTTGCCCTAGAAAAATCATCAACAATTGTAAGGAAATATCTACAACCAGAAGAGGTTGGTGTATGATAAGGTCCCCAAGTGTCCACATGAATCAGTTGAAAGGGTCTAGAAGTCTTAATGGAACTATCAGGAAATGGAAGCCTAGTCTAGGACAGACTGAACATGGAAAAGGTTGTTTGAGATTAAACCGAAAAATCATGAGAATGTAGAGAGAGAATCTAGAGAGAAGGAAGAGCGTTTGAGAACTCTCCAGAAGATAGAGAGAGTTTATTAATCAGAACAGAGAAAGAAAATGAAATCCGTGCTCGTAAAATATCTACACCTAGCCTATATACAACTTACAGATATCGGGTCGGGTCGGGTGATCCGGCCCAAAGTTAAATAACCTGTGGGCTCAGATACACAAATCATCATAGCCCAATTACAAAAGTATACCAAAAATATACAATGAGTATACAAAGAATATACAAAGCTATACAAGGCTATATCATGTATTTTTTCTTATCTCAACCGTAACCATTAGTTCTTGAATACAATCATGAATAATGCAAAATATCACTAACCCAATCACAAACAAGCCCTAAATCAAATACCTATTAAGTACCCACACTAGGGTTGTGCCACAACCCTAGCTAGAAATTTAGCTACTTATGAAAATTGAATAAACTACAGAAGAAATGAAGATAAAATGCATAATAATTGATTAGAGAAAGAAAATATAATGTTTAGAAATTAATCTAGTACAAAATTTCTCAAAACAGCAAAGAAAACGGCTTAGGTGCTATTCCCTAAACTAAACTTAACCTCAAAATGATAAAAAACTCTATTTATACTAAGCTGAAAATATCTAATAAAAATACCCATGCGACGGTTGTGCGGCAGCATAATTCTGGTGCGGTCCGCACAATGAGCTGCCGTGGTCGCACAATTATCCTGTCGTTCGCATTCCTTGAACTTGGGGCTTGGTACTTCAGTGCTTCTGTGGTCTGCATCAAAATGAGTGCGACCGCTCTTCTGATTGTGCGGCTGCACAAAAATAGTGTGGCCCGCATTCCAGCTTGACTCTAGAATTCTCTTCTCTCTAATCTTTGTCTTCTAAAGACCGCACTAGTCCTTTTGCGACCGCATAATTATGGTGCGGTCCGCATGCCTTCAGCTAGCTCAAAAACTAACTTTCTGAATCTATTCTCTGCAGCCGCACTGGAATTGTGTGGTCCGCACTGTTGGCCTGTTTGCCCTATTTTTGTTCTTGTTAACTTTTGACTCCTTTATGAATTGATTTTGATTTATTTTGGCTGATTTCCTAATATTCTTGTACATTAGTTTTTGGGAATACCTTTTGAGCTAAAACGCAAGTAAAAGAGAGCAAATAAGCGGTCAAAATTCCAATTTATCAATAAGAAGGATTGCTTTTACTATATTTCAGCTGTCGGGAGCAGCATATCGATGGTGGCAGACTTACAAGGAGGGTAGGCCAACTCATGCATCTTGAGCTCAATTTTCAGAGATATTTTTGAGAAAATTTATTCCCTAGACCCTTCAGGATGCATAGCGCACAAAGTTTTGCATCAAGGGACTACGTAAGTGTCAGGGTATGTCATCACGCCATTTTAGGGGGAGAATTTTAAAATCATAGTCATAGAAGGACTTCTGTCATTCATGTGTCACGTAAATTTCAGATTTTATTTTTATATACACACAAATAGTGTATTTTGACAAGTTTAGGAGGTTATTTACTCTTTTCCTAGGTTACTACAAGGTTTAAGTTTAGAAAGTTACATGATGTTGATCATATTAGCCTGATAGTATAAAAAATACATATTAATTTTTATCAATTAAAAGTTAAACATATTCAGTTTTACTACTAGAAATTCGGAATTTGACTACCAAAAAGCAACCAACGGTTGTCGCTAGTAGCCAAAAATCGATCAAAAAGCGACCAAAAGTACCTGGTCGATATTAGCTGTCTTCTTTACATTAGGGACCAAAATTAGTCGCTAATTAATGACCAACTTTGATCTCTCAGATAAAAGGACCAAATTTTTCGGGCAAAGTATATAGCGGCCAACTTTGGTTGCTCAAATATTTGAATATTATAAATTATGTGACCAAAGTTGGTCTCCAGATGTAAATAACGTTTTTCATTTTTATTTATTGTAAATCATAGCAAGCGACCAACTTTGGTTATATTAATAATTTTTATAATTTTTTATTTAAATTGGCGACCAAAATTGGTCGCAAATGGCAAGAATTATTATTTTTTACTATAAGCGACCAGCGTTGGTCGTAAAATTACCATAAATTAATTTTTTAAAATAAAATAGCAATCAAGACTGGTCGTTACTGTCCAGAAATTTTTTTTTAAGTGAAACGCGACCAACTGGAGACCAAAGTTGGTCACTTTGTTTGGTATATTTTTGGCAAAAACTGCCCGTTTTAGCTGCTACACCACCTGCCAGCTTATACCAAATATCCTAAATAGCCATTTTATACCAACAACGACAACAAGAACAATACTAAAAAGCAAAAAAATATAAAGATCAATAGAACTAAAACATTAAGCTAACAAAACTAAGTTAACGCTTATTAAAATCTCATTCGAAAACTAGTTCTATTGTCTAATTCAAAGTATATAAAGTACTCAAGGAGTGTTCTTTCAGCATCCTCGTCCGAAAGTTGGATTGCCTCGGCCGACTCATTAGGTGGCTGATTGGGTATGAATTCCCTCGTATCAACTGTGAAGTGAACCTATAAGAAAAATTCTATTGAATTAATATTTCAAAATTTATATAAAAGTAAATAACTCCAGCTGATGCCATTAATGTAAAAAAGACATCTAGAATAGATCGAGCTAAATGTTGAATCATAAGTAGGAGGGAAAATACTTAATGAAAAGTAAAAAACTTATATGTATAGTCGAGGCTCGACCCTCGACCCACCTTTCTGAATCAGTCTCTTTCTTCTTCTTCTTTACAATGCGAGTCTCATTGTATAGCTCATCTTGCTTCATTGGCATCATAAAGCTGTCTGGTGACTTTGGTGATTATCCTCATGGTACTATTACTCGGGATGAACTTGAATACAGAGAATAACTTGGATATAGTAGCTGACATGGTGTATCTTTTGATCATTTATTGTTCTCGTTAGCAACAATGATGATGAGAAGGCAATGGCATGTGTTTCAAATAGTGATGGTGTAGGCAGGAATTTTAATATTTCCTAATTAGATAAAAGAAAGATTATAGAGGAATTCACTACTTTATTTTTCAAGAAAAAAATAAGTTTAATTGAGAGTGACAAGGGTGATAGTGATGTAATGTTTTCCATTGGTCATGGCAGTTCTTGTAAAACGGGGATTATAAGACTATGATGAAAAAGATTATAGGAAGTTTTATTCTCAACGTTCTTCCAAATCTGATCCGTATAAGCTTAATGGGATATTGGTGATATATTCTTTGGATTCAGACAATGATTTGACTGACAAAAGTATGAAAATACTAATCAAAAGAATTAAAGCTAAAACGTTTTTCTTGGTAGAGAAGGATGCTGAAAAACATTTTAACCTTAATTCTTTTGATTAGTATTTCAGTAATTTCAGTAAATATTTGACCAAGCAAGTCTAATCAATCCAGTCAATATTTTAATTAATTTTTATTTTATTATTTTTGCTAGTTTAGCGATCAATATTAATTGTTTTTCTTTATGGACCAACTTTACTCGCTATTTGTTGGTCGCTTTTTCCCAAAATTTTAGTAGTGGTTTACTGAAAATAAGAACTCAGTAATAGTTTTGCAAAGTATATATATCGTTGTTTGAGATTTCAATATTTTTTAGGAACCGTAAATAAGTCCGTCCGTATTATTTTCAGAAAAAAAAAACCTTTTCACCAAAAGGAGCGAAATGACTTCTTTACTTTTGGTGGAAGCTGTCGTTTTCCTTCAAATTTATCTCAAGTAACACATTATTTTAATCAATACTTAGATATTATTCTAACATTATTTCACTACTTTAATTAAGTAACACTTAGAATTTTTTTTCTTTAATACTCCTGAATATTATCCAGTTTGCCGGCATTACTATCTAATCTCTAATAAATGGGTTTTTCGTAAAACATTATTCTCTCTAACCAAAAATCAAAAAATATTTTTCACAAAATGAATTTCGTTATGACAAAACATATCCTAAATCGAGTGGTCAATTGTGAAGTTTTTTTATTTAATTATCCAGTATTCGAAATCCATTTACCTTCGGATTCGAGCAGCGTAGGATCTATTAAAAAGGTAGTGCTCATTTTTCAGGAATTTCTCCATTCACAAAGTTTGAATCGGCGATCTCTTATTAAGTCCCGTCGATACAATCACTTTCCTTATATAATGTTCGAATAATAAAATATTGAGCATAGTAAAAGAAATGATTTGTTCGTACTAATAATCTTGGTATTAACAACAAATATTCAAAATTATTTACATAATTAAGAATGAAAGAAATAAAAGTTTTACAATATATTCCATGCACTTAATATAAAAAATAGTTATTTAAAATACAGATCTTTTAATATTTACTATTTATTTTTAAATATTATGTTCAATTATATTATTATTATTATTATTCCGAGATTATATATGCTAGAAAATTATCTTTTTTATTTTTTATTTTATAAATATTGTTGCTTCTACAAATAAGTCTATAATGTAGATGAAAAAGAGATAAAACTATAAAATTAATAAAAGTAACAAAAAATGATAAAAGTTGATAATTTAGAGGGTAAAAACGATATTAGACAACTAAAAGTTTGAGATATTTATTTGTAAGACAATACAGCAAGTTTTTTTGACCTAGCTATCTATGGCATAGCCATTGACGGTAAGGGGAAATTCTGAAACAAATAAGCTAGAATGACTTAAAATCTCTTTTGTACTAGTTACAACATAACTGCCCTTTGGGGACATTCGATAAAACTAGTTACAAACGTGACTAAATAGAAAGGACCTTAGCTTCCACTGTGTAACATACATAAATGTGAAGATCACTTCTTTTATTATAGTATTTCATAATTACAAAATAAATGCTACCAAACTCAAGTGCAAAGAAGTAGTAAGAAGGTCAAAAATATACTCATGGTTATTAATGTCTTGCCTTTAATTTTCATAATATTGGGTGCTAGTCTTTTGCGCTTTTCCTTTCTTACTTATTTTATGTTTCGATAAATGTAGGACCACAAACATTTTTCCCCTTTCCAAAGAGAGAAACAAACGAAAAGAGGAAAAACAATTAAGATATGTACACTGACGGTGTAGAGTATTTTTATATTATTAATAATATAATTTAATCATTTATAACGAGTTTTTTCTCGACTTTCTAAGTTATTATAACAAACTTAATATGCAGAATAACGTGTTGTTATAGGTCAACTAACCTTGTAAACATTATTTGCACGTCAGAGTATAAAACGTAAACTCGAAAAAAAATATGAAGGGGTGAGGGTGGGCGCCGGGGTGGGGGTGGGGGGGGGGGGGGTTAGGTGGATAGCTCAAAGCATGGCGTGGGCAATGCAAGTTGAGGAATTATTAATGGATGATCAAGATAATGAATGAAAGAACATGAACAAAAAACATCTCCTGCAGGAATAGGGCCGTAAAATAACTCAGGCAGGTATATCAGATAGATTTGTATTTAATGCGATGAATTATAGGAGCATATTCTATTGGAAAAGCCATAGTAACGGTGACTAACAAGTGGAATTAATTCAGCATGGCCATATATATATATAGAGGGGGGGTTATTAATTAAGATGTGCCGTGTACATCAAGGGCAGAGTAAGAAGCCGACATACGAGTAATTTGATCGAACCCAATATCTTTAATTTAAACTCTGTTTATGTATTAGGAGATACGTACAAAAATCAAATCCAAAACCGAGTTACTAAAATCTGATATCGCTATTATAAAATTTAAAACTCGATAATATTATCTGACTCCTCATCTAATGTATATTATTATTTCATGGGATGTCATACGTACAACTGATCATATTCAAGAAATTTATCCTTGTATTCAAGTATAGCCAAAATTTAATACACAACTAAGAAAACGAAAAGAAAATGAAGTTTTCTACCAAAAAAAGTTATAAGAAGAGTTTTGACTAGAATTTTGTTGGCTGTATGCTCAATTATTGATAAAATTAAACCCTAGAATGAACAAAATCTAATAATACTAGCAGCCAGACATGGACTCTAATTCTTTGCCATAAGCTAAAAAAGAGCAGAAATCCATCTGTTTCAAACCAAGAGAAGGATATCTCTGTCTCTATCATATATCTCGGCATTCAATGTTTTTTTCTCCAATCTTGTTTTTTTCTATTCAGACTCTCTTTTCAAGTAAAGGTCCAACTTGGTATGTCGTAGAGTCAATTTTCCACAAAAAAAAAAATCATAACTTGATTATACGATGACAATTAATTAAGTTAATATTTGGCTGCGTTAAATTATTGAAATGTTGTCCTCACAGATAATACTAGTATTTATAACATATGGTTAGAGTGGTACAACTGCTCTTTCACGATCCCTACTTTAATCAAAAAATAAAATATCGCTACTGAAGAAAAATTGCAAAATTACGATCAAAAGAGCAATTTTACCTTTTAAGTGCCACACAGGAGATATTCGCACTAGGCAAATTCGGTACAATAAACTCAAAATATAACTCTGGTGAGAGAAATTGGTCTCAAATTTTTCATATGGAAAATCGCTCACCCAAGCATTTCCCTTAGCTATTTTTTTTAATCTATGAACACGTCTTCCCATGCCCATTTGTTTAAATTTGGACAAACAGTCACACGTTTTATTTGAAGCAATGTCACATGACTATGTGGTTCTTGTGCTGGACTAGCTAGCAAATTTTGCAATCAAGATAGAACAAGTTGATTTCATTTGACTACACAAAATAGATTGGTTTTAACATATAGTACCGACCAGGGTACGTGGTGCTTGACCCCTCTGCCCACTCTTATAGACATATTTGCATGGCTCGTTTTGCTTAATGTCAAGAAACGTATCTATTTTGTTCCCAAAAAATGTGTTTGAAGTAATTGACTGAGATCTTAATTAATTAGTTGTTGGTTGGCCTGTAGTATATGATGTGAAGTGTCATTGAAATAGCAACTTGGGACAAAAATTGGTTGTCAAGGACGTACAAGAGGCCGAGATAATGGAAACTACTCTAAAAGGATCGTTTGTCTAGCAAATGGTTGCTGTACCGACCAATTAATTACGAATTATGTAGAAGATTCTAGTTTATACTTATATTTTGTTGGGATTTTGCTTAAAAATGAGAAGGGTCATTATCCCACATTGAAAAAATGTTTAAGAGTAGCTTGGAGGCTTGCATATATAAAGGGGCTTAAGTTATGTTTTCAAATGTACCAAACCGAATGCATTTCTAACACTGTTTGTTAGGAGTATGTACTAAGGTTTATGTGAATGTAAGAATTTTTCACATAGTGGTTGGTTGTTGTCTTTTGACAACGGTTGTGGTTTTTTCCCGATTTTGGGTTTTCACATTAAATTCTTGTGTTGTTTTTATTTCTCAATTTTTCTCTTTACAAAAGGGGCGGAGATCTCGGGGTTTACGGAAAAGGGTCAATTCTTTTCTTTTCCCAACAAGTGGTATCAGAGCGAGGTCGCCTAACTTGAGGGGGGAATCTTAGTATGCTCTGTGGTCGCAGCTTTGGCTGATCTTCCACATCAGAAAAGATTTTCCGGTTCAAGAAGCTTGTAGGAGGGGAAGTTGGTGCAATTGGAGTATCGAGGCTTGTGGTGAATTCTGGCGGTTAGTATCTAATCTGGTAATGTGGAGGTACATGTCTAGGTAAGCTCTGGCGAGGAAAGACTTGGTAATTAAGTGGTCACGCCGGACCCACCTCTCTTTCCTGGGAACTTACCTGGTGTGCTGTTCACGAGCTACAAACGAGGTTCTAAGCAAGTGTTTTTCATCTACGGATATTGGTGAGCGATACAGTTACAATGGGAAGCATCAAGTTTGATATTGAGAAATTTGATGGAAGAATCAATTTTGGTTTGTGGCAAGTTCAAGTCAGGGATATATTGATTCAACCAGGTCTACACAAGGCCCTGAAGGGAAAATCAGAAGCAGGTTCTAGCAATTATTCATCAAGCAAGAGAGATGAAAAATGGGATGATTTGGATTTGAGAGCTGCAAGTGCGATACGGTTATCATTGGCAAAGAATGTCCTTGCAAATGTGCATGGAATTGCGACGGACAAGGAGCTATGGGAAAAGTTGGAAAAGCTGTATCAAACAAAGGGAGTCTCAAATCGGGTGTACCTGATTGAACAATTTCATACATTACGTACGGGTGAGGGTACTAAAATCTCAGATCATTTGAGTGTTCTCAATGGGATTGTCTCTGAGCTTGAAGCTATTGGGGTGAAGATAGATCAGGAGGATCAAGCCTTAAGACTCGTCTGGTCTCTTCCTTCGTCTTTTGCGCACATGAAGCCAATATTGCTCCATGGGAAGGAGCAGGTGGATCTTTCAGAAGTTATTAGCACGCTCATCTCTGAAGAAAGAAGGCTCAAAGGAGATGGGAGGGATACTTCTTCTGAAGGTGTGTATATGTGCTACGGGAAAGGAAAGAAAATGAGGAACCCCATGAAGCGGAATGTTGTTTGCTGGAAGTGTGGAGAGCCTGGACACATGAAGAAGGATTGTCCAGCAGGTGGAGCAGGTTCGGCTACAGGCTCCAAGTCAAGTGATGTTGTTAATATGGTCTTTGATAGGGACCCATATGACCTTATATAACCTAAAGACATGTACATCCTTATGGCATGCCGCTATTTTCCATGGTGAAGGATGTGAGATTAATACCTGAATTACACACGGGCATTGGTTTGACAAGAATGCAAGGTGTGTGATGAAACAGTTATGTCGATAGCTGATGGACTTCCAAGGAGAGCCAATAGTGGAGGTTGCACCATAATAATCAGCAAGGTGTTTTTCGACATGAGGCGAAGTGGAAATTCTTAGAATGGTTTATTCTAAGTGGCGATACTCTTTATGGTGAAGTATGACAGGTGTTCAACAATGTGGAGTATGACGGATAGCTGCTGCTATGATCATTTTTAATCAAGGTGGAGTTTGTTGGGATTTTGCTTAAAAATGAGAAGGGTCATTATCCCACATTGGAAAAATGTTGAAAAGTAGCTTGAATTGTGGAAAAATCTAGTGGGCACTTTAGAATGAATTATTTTTGAACTGTTCTTTGAGGTTGTAAAATTGAATCCCTGTTAGTTCCTCTCTCGTATCCCTGTCGAATTCGTGTGGAGATTGAGGAGGTAATTGTGTTGGACTGTTTGAAGGAGTGAGACTCTCTAGAGGACTCATTGGGCTCGAGTAGGGGGAGTGGATTGAATGAGTCCGGTGGTTGGAACGGAGGTGTATAAATCTGACCCATGTGATGAGGTGGATAGAAGGGTAGGAGATTGACTCTTTGGTCCTAAGTCGGGCTCATCAGAGTCATTGGATATGGCCACTGTTGATGAGTGGAACTTGAAGTCTGGTGTTCCATTAGAAGAGGAGTCTGGGTCGTGTACCATTGATTTTGATTGAAAGCTTCCATTTCCAGCCTCATTCTTTCTATCACTATTTATGCTAAATTAGTTGGATTTTGGACTAGTAACACCACCTCTTGGTTGTTTAGTTGTAGAGTGAATATTAGAGCATATTCCTGTAGTCCCAAGTTCAACCAAGATTGAAGTGGAAGGTGCGTGGACATGAGTTGGTATGTGTAGATTAGGGGTAATGTGCTTTGAGGCAGCTAAGGCCCCACCATTGTTAGTTGAGGGAGATGAAAAAAGGGTTGTTGGTTTGTATACTTGCCCTCAGAAATTGACTCTGGCTCGTGCCTATGAAGGTTGGTCTCTTCATTGAGAATCGGAGTTGGTAATTTCTGTGGTTCAGCAAAAAGAGTATTATTAGTTTTTGTTGTTTGGATAAAGTAATGGTAGATATTAAGCAGTGAAGGAAATTAGGTAGTGGGTACTTCATGATGATCTTCATATAGAAACTCATCATATTGTTTGCACGGATTTTGGGGAAGCCTATAATCAAAAGTAGATAAGGTTACTGTGGCATGCAAGATGGTATTGTATTATTTTAAGTTGGGGCTAATATGCCAAGAATATAAGAAGGTCTTCTGAGTTGTTTAAGCCTGATTGGGTTGAGGATGTAAGTAGACGGCGCAATAAAGGTCATTCATAAAGGCGCACGACGGCGCAATTGTCACAACCCGAATTACGCACCTTCGGGATCGTGATGGCACCTACTAGTGAGATCTAGGCAAGCTAAACCTTGACCACATATTTTATTATCAAATTACTTGTTTAATAAAATAGAGAGTTGATAAAATAAAAATTACAAAATTTTAGATAATTAAACGGAAGATAACTAGTAAACATCAGAAATCTGTGAATATTATAGTTACTTAAGTCTCAATCACCCAAAACCTGGTGTCATAGTGTCACAGCCTATTTAATATTTACTACATACAAGTTCTGAAGAAATAACAGTACAGTGTTTATGAATAAGGAAAATGAACAAAAATTAGACACAGAGGGAGACGCCAGGGCCTGCGGATGCCTGCAGGTCTACCTTGGATCTCCGGGTGGATAGAAGGAAGCCTCCAACTAATGATGTTGTCCGGTACCTGGATCTGTGCAAAAGAGCATAAAGTGTAGTATCAGCACAATCGACACCATGTGCTGGTAAGTGTATAGCCTAACCTCGACGAAGTAATAATGAGGCTAGGACCAGACTACCAACTAAACCTGTGCAGTTCATATATATATATATATTATACAATGGAAAAAATGCAGGAATTTAACCAGTCAATATGGGAGGGGGAGCATATTGTGTAAGAGATAACAACTCCGCATAAAAATTATCCAATTAGGGAAAAAACAATATAACTCAGACATCAATGAAGAATCACAAATCAATAAGTGCACGGTATCACCCTTCGTGCTTTTACTCTCATCCTCACTAGGCAATGATGTAATAAAAGTATGTACGACATCACCCTTCGTGCATTTACTCTCATCCTCACCAAGCAATGATATAATAACAATGTGCACGGCATCGCCCTTCGTGCTTTTACTCTCTTTCCTCACATATATTCAATATAATTGTCATGGAATGGTACATCGTGCGGCACGATATCACCCTTTGTACTTTAACACTCTTTTCTCATAATAACAAACAATACACGGCATCACCCATCATGCCTTAACACTCTTCCTCACCCAAACAACAATCACAAACAAGAGGGCAAGGGAGTAAACAAATAATAATAGAAATCCCTGTAAGGGAACAAAATTTAACAGTTAAATCCCGGCAAGGAAACAATACCAATAAAGCTTAGAATCCCGGCAAGGGAGATAATCAACATAGCCAGAAACATCCCGCTAAGGGAACAATTTAATAACTCTTTCCCTTTCATTTACTTTCACATCAAAACTCGTTTTACCACTTGAGCCAATGCTCCAAAGGGTTAAGTCATCTCATATACTCTCACAAATTTGTAATATCCTCATGCCAATGCTCCTCGATGTTCATGGGCCACAATTTCTTTCACCAGCTTTTCACAACATATAGAAATCATCACCAAGGCATGAAAGAAACAATGAAATCATGATATTCACAATATAAAGACTCATGGTCATGCTAGACACCAACGTATAGATACTCATCACCATTCCTATACATTGTACTTAACAATGATCACATTGCAACTAGGACTCTACTCCTAATCTCTCAAGCTAAGGTTAGACCAATCACATACCTCGATGCCTTGAACATAACTCACGTCTCAATTATAGCTTTTTCCCTTGGATCCACCGCCAATTCGTTCGTATATAATCACAATTCACTTATTTACATCAATAAACACTAAATGAATCAACCCCAGTACATGAAAATGAGTTTTTCAAAGTTTTAACCAAAAAGTCAAAATTGCCCCCCGAGCCCATGTAGTCAAAACCCGAGGTTCGAACCAAAGCCCGATTACCTATTCCCCCATGAACTCATATATATAATTTATTTTGAAATCGGACCTCAAATTGAGGTCCAAATTGAAAAACCTAGGTTTTATCCACAACACCCAATTTCCCAATAAAAATTCTTGATTTTAAGTTGAAATCATGTTAAAAGAGGTTAGTGATAGAAGAAAACTAGTTAAAAACAACTTACAATTAATTTGGAGAAGAAGGGTTACCTTAAAAATCACCTTTTATGTTTTAGGGTTTTGAAAAAATAAAAAATAAATGAGAATCCTGTCTATTTATACCCCTGGCAGACCCCTTGTGCGGACCTCACTAAACGGACTGGCGCCGCACAGTCTACCTGAATACCTGCAGTCCAACACCCTGTGCGGACCGCATAAAGGTAACCACGACCGCACAGCCTCAGCCGCGGACCGCACAAAGGTGACCGTGGCCGTGGTGGCCCCTCCGCGATCGCACGCGATTTCTCATGAACCGCACATGAGGGTTCATATGCCTACAACTTCTTGAACCTGCAATATCTGATTTCTAAGCCTAAGGCATCCCAAAACCTACCCCGAATATTACCCGAGCCTTCAAAACTCCAACCCAAATATACATCCAACTTCAAATACATTCTACGAACATATTCGTGTAATCAAACTACCATAATAACATCACGAACATCGATTAAACCTCAAGATCACTGAAATTCTCAAAACTTCTTTAACCAACAAATTTCCCAATTAAGGTCCGAATCACGTCAAACGACATCCATTTTAAACCAAATTTCACAGGAATGAATCAAGTATTATATAAGTCATGTACCGGGCATCGGAACCAAAATGTGGGCCCAATACTCTCATTTTATAATCAGTTTTCATTTCCAATTTTCTTAAACATTTTAGAAAAAGCAATTTCTTTTAAAAATTCATTTCTCGTGCTTGAGACCTTAGAATTCGAGTCTGGGCATACGCCCAAGTCCCATTCTTTCCTACGAACCCTCGGGGACCGTCAAATCACCAGTACGGGTCTATTTGCCAAAAATATTGATCAATGTCAAATTTATTCATTTTAACATCAAAACGTATCAAAGTTTTCACGAAATTTCATATATAAGCTTTTCGGCTAAGCGTCCGGACCGCGCACGCAAAACACGGCAACTCTAAATGAGGTTTTCAAGGCCTTAGGGACACAGGATTCAATTAAAAATAGGTGATAACCCTTTGGGTCGTCACATTCTCCACCTCTAAAATAACTATTTGTCCTCGAACAGACGGAAGAAGGAAGTACTTGAGTTGGGGAAAAGATGTGGATAACGGCTCCGCATATCAGACTCAGATTCCTAGGTCAATTCTTCAGGAGGCTGACCTCTCCACTGACCACGAACAGATGGAAAACTCTTGGATCTCAAATCTATCGATCTAGTATAGCCACCGGCTCCTTCTCCTGAGACAAGTCCAGTCCAGTGCTGAAATCTAACACGTGGAATGGATCTCCGTGATATTTCCAGAGCATGGATACATGAAAAACTGGATGCACAACTGATAAGCTCGCCGGCAATGCAAGTCTATAAGCCATCTCTCCCACTCGATTAAGAACCTCAAATGGATAAAAGAACCTAGGGCTAAGCTTGCCCTTCTTCTCAAGTCTCATAACGCCCTTCATAGGTGACACTCGGAGCAATACATGTTCACCAACTATAATAGCCACATCTCGAACCTTGCGGCATGTATAGCTCTTTTTCTTGGACTGAGCTGTACGAAGCCTATCCTGAATGATCGTGACCTTATCCAAGGCCTTCTGAACCAGATCCGTACCCAACAATCGAGCCTCTCCCGGCTCAAGCCATCTGACCGGAGATCGACACTGCTTACTATATAAGACCTCATAAGGAGCCATCTGGATACTTGGCTGGTAGCAGTGTTAGTAGGCAATCTCTACTAATGGAAAATATTATCCCACAAGCCTTCAAAGTCAATGACACAAGCTCGGAGCATATCCTCTAAAATCTGAATAGTCCGCTCGAACAGACAGTCCGTTTGGGGATGAAATGTTATGCTCAAATCAACCAGTGCCCAACTTTCACTGAACTGCTCTCCAGAAGTACAAGATAAACTGCGTAGCCCGGTCCAAAATGATAGATTCAAGCACACCATCAAGGCGAACAATCTCCCAAATATAGATCTAAGCTAACCTCTCAGATGAATAGGAGATTTCCACAGGAATGAAATGCACTGACTTAGTCAGCCTATCAACAATGACCCAAACTGCATTGAGCTTCTTCCGAGTCTGTGGAAGGCCGGTAACAAAGTCCATAGTGACTCGCTCCCACTTCCACTATGGAAGCTCAATCCTCTTAAACAAGCCTCCGATGCTCATATTTAACCTGCTGACAATTCAAATACCGAGCCATATATGCCACAATATCCTTCTTTATTCTATGACACCAATAATGCTACCGCAAATCCTGATACATCTTTACGGCGCCTGGATAAATAGAATACCGTGAACTATGGGCCTTCTATAAAATCAACTCTCGAAGCCCATCCATATTAGGCACATAAACTCAACCCTGCAATCTGAAGACTCCATCATCACCTAAGGTAACCTGCTTGGCACCTCTATGTTGTACCGTGTCTCCATGGACACAAAAATAGGGATCATCAAACTGCTGATCATGAATACACTCCAATAATGAAGAACGAGTGATCGTGCAAGCTAACACTCGACTAGGCTCAGAAATATCCAACCTCACAAATCGATTGGCCAAAGCCTGACATCTAAAGCAAGCGGCCTCTTACTGACAGTAATGTAAGAAGGCTGCCCATACTAGCTGAATTCCTACTCAACGCATCGGCCACCATATTGGCCTTCCCCCTATGATACAAAATGGTGATATCATAATCCTTCATCAACTCCAACCACCTCCTTTGCCTCAAATTCAGCTCCTTTTTTTAGACAAGTACTGAAGACTCTTGTGGTCAGTGAACAACTCACATGCTACACCATACAAATAGTGTCTCCAAATCTTCAACACGTGGACAATGGCTACCAACTCTAGGTCATGAACTGGATAGTTATTCTCATGAATCTTCGAATTTCGTGAAGCATAGGCAATGACCTTGCCATCCTGCATCAATACTACACCAAGCCTAGTAGGGGAAGCATCACAATAAACAGTATAAGGTCCTGAACCTATGGGCAAAACCAACACCGGTGCCCTAGTCAGAGCTGTCTTGAGCCTCTGGAAGCTCGCCTCACACTCATTTGAACATCTGAACTGGTCACCCTTATGGGTCAACCTGGTCATCGGGGCTGCGATAGACGAGAACCTTTCCATGAACCGACAATAGTAACCTGCCAATTCCAAGAAACTCCGAATCTTTGTAGCTGATGTTGGTCTAGGCTAGTTCTTGAATGTTCAATATTCTTTGGATCAACCTGAATACCCTCTGCAGAAACGACATGACCCCGGCATGCAACTTAACTCAACCATAACTCACACTTCAAAAATTTAACATATAGCTGACTATCCCTCAAAGTCTGAAGAACCACCCTGAGATGTTGCTCGTGCTCCTCCTGGCTGTGAGAATATATAAATATTTCATCAATGAAGACTATCATGAAAGAGTCCAAATAAGGCCTGAACAACCGGTTCATGAAGTCCATAAAAGTTTTTGGGGCATTTGTAAACCCGAATGACATCGCCAAGAACTCATAATGCCCGTACCGAGTGCGAAAAGTTGTCTTAGGGACATTGGAAGCCCTAATCATCAACTGATGCTAGCCAGATCTCAATTCAATTTTTGAAAATACCTTGACACCCTTAAGCTGATCAAAAAAATCATCAATCCTAGGCAGTGGATTCTTATTTTTGATTGTTACCTTGTTCAATTGCCGGTAATCAATACACATTCTCATCGAATCATCCTTCTTCTTACCGAATAATATTGGCGCACCCCAAGGCGATACACTGGATCTAATGAAACCCTTCTCGAGCAAGTCCTGCAAGTGTTCCTTTAACTCTTTCAACTCAGGCGAGGCCATACAATATGGGGGGATAGAAATGGGCTGGGTTCCTGGAGCCACATCAATGCAAAAGTCAATATCCCTGTCGGGCGGCATGACCGATTGGTCTGAAGGGAAAACATCGAGGAACTCACGAACAACGAGCACCGAATCAATAGAAGGGACCTCAATACTAGAATTACGAACATATGCCATATAGGTCAAACACCCCTTCTCGACCATACATTGAGCCTTCACATAAGAGATAACGCTACGGGTAAAATGACTAGGAGTCCTTCTCCACTCTAAAAGAGGCATACCTGATAAAGCTAAGGTCACAGTCTTGGCATGACAGTCCAAGATAGCATAGTAAGGTGATGACCAGTCCATTCCCAATATGATATCGAAGTCAACCATGTCTAAAAGTAACAAGTCTACACGAGTCTCAAGACCTCCAATCACTACAATACAAGAACGATGGACACAATCGACCATAATAGAATCACCTACCGGTGTAGACACATAAATAGAAACATCCAAAGCATCACTAGGCAAGACAGAGTTTGGCGAAAAATAAGATGACACATACAAATACGTAGACCCCAGAATAAACAACACCAAAGCACCTCTATCAGAGACCAAAATTGTATCTATACTTGCTAGTTCCAGTATAATATCTGGAGACTGGAGCACCAGTATTTCAAACTCCAGTATATTATACTGAACCACTATACTTGCTGGAACTCCAGTATATTTATGCTGGAGTTCTAGTGTATTTATGCTGGAACTCGATCATATTATGCTGGAGTTCCAGCATACTTATCCTGGAACTCTAGCATAATACATTTGAAGTATTTTCTGGGTTTTGAATAGTGTTTTCGCTCAGATTTATCTTTACATGAAAAGTGGCTAAACTTCGATTACTTTTGAAATTGAGCTATTTTTAAACGACCAATTTTAAATATGACTATTTTTGAATTTCCCCTGGTAACTAAAGTAAACTAATTTCTCAAGGTCCTAGGGGAAGAAAGGAGGGGTATTATTACTTTTAACTCGCACCAAAAAATATTTACATCAGGTAACCTATATATATACACGACTATTATTTTAACAATAATTATACAGTATCATTTTCTTAAAAAAGGAATTAAGAAGGGTTAAAATGGTTAAATTGTGAAAAGTGGTGAAAATTGGATAGAACTACTTCAAAGAAACTTCAATTAATAAGAAATATAGTCTTTCTTTTAACTTCTTATCTAAAAAATATCTCCGTTTTTTCCTCAACATGTCATCTAAAAAGTCGAAAAGAAAATTTTATACTCTTAAATGTTCCACTAGAAGAAGACTTGATTTTGTTTTCTTTTCGCCTTTGAAGGGATAAAAAAATTATCGGGAGGGACGGAAGTTTTAGAGAGAGGAGAGAGAAGCTCTGGCGACTAGCAAGCGAGACACCGCCTGCCGCCGATCACCACCCGCCATACCCAATCGACCTTACTAATACTTTGCCACTGTAAATATGACGAGAGTGATAATACTGGAAAGCGGAATACCACAACAATTAACCCCAATACCCCTACTACACTGGTTTCCTGGTATGGGGAGTGCTCCTATAGTCATGAAGGCACCGCCAGCGAAGGAGGTCGTAGGTGGAACGACGATGGCTAGGAAACTTACGTACTCAAATGAAACCCAGAAGCAATCAATGGCGGAGGTAGTCAAAGGTAATAGGCTTCAAAATCAGGGCATGCAGCTTAAGTTCTATCCTCATATGATGAAAGATGGAGTGAAAATCGCAACATTGAACCCTAAGGAGATAGAGATTCAGAACCAGAAGTGGAGGTATGCTTTAATCTGCTATGTTTTAGGAGGTAACTCGTCATATAAGGAAATGTTAAAGTATGCTTGTGGCGTCTGGAATGAGGTTACAACGCCTACAGTGCTGCTGCATGATGATGGGTACTTCATCTTCAAATTTGAATCTATGGAGGATAAGAACCTAATAATGCAACAAGGACCAAATACGTTCAATGGTAGGCCTATGATTCTGAAGGAATGGGATCCTAATTTTCAGATTCAAAATGAGTCTATGAGAATTGTCCCAATTTGGGTCAGTTTCCCTGGGCTGCCAATCCAATGCTGGGCTGAAGAGAACTTAGGCAGAATAGCAAGCTTAATTGGTAAGCCTTTATGTAGCGATAGATTAACTTCTGAATGTGAAAGAATCTCCTATGCGAGAGTTCTTGTGGAAGTTGATATCACTCAACCTCTGCCTGAGAATGTCTACATTGAGATACCAGATGGAAGAAGGTGGCTACAAAATGTGGAGTATGAATGGAAACCAACCTTTTGTCTAGAATTCAACTCATTTGGGCACAAAAATGGAGATTGTAAGAAGGAGGAACAACAGGCTGAAGGGATCCAGAGGCAGAGAAAGAGGAAAAAGAAGACAACCCGATTGCAATGGCAACCAAAAGCTGTAACTGAGGAGAATTTAGAGGTGCAGCAGAATGAAAAACCAACAGAGTTACTTGCAGTAGAAGTTCAAATGAATAATAAAGGCAAGCAGATTGCAATTTTCCAAGGACCTAAAGATAGAAAACAAAACAAAGAAACCAACTATGCTGAACTAGCCAGGAGAAATACATTTGAAGTACTCACTATATTAGAGCCTCCTGATGGGAACCAACAGAAGGGAGAATGCAGCCTGGAGCCAGGTCTATTAGATCCAGGAGGCACTACATCCACTATTTCCCCATGATTATTGTATCATGAAATATTAGAGGACTAAACAAGTCCTACAAACAAAGAGAGTTAGTCAAATTCCTGAGGACTAATAGAGTTGATATAATAGCTTGTCTAGAAACTAGAGTGAAATAGCAAAACTCAATGGCAATCTAGAAGAAGCTGGGAGGTGAGTGGACAATAAGGAACAACTATGCATATGCTCCTAATGGAAGGATATGGATAATGTGGAAAGAAGTCAATGTTCAGGTGGTACTTCTGGAAAGCACTGATCAACTGATCCATTGTCAGGTGAAAGATAAGAATTCAACTTTTTCTAGCTACATCACATTTGTATATGGCCTACACACTACCCAACACAGAGCACCACTATGGAGGTATTTGAGAGCTGTCCAACATACTGGCCCTTGGCTTATAATGGGGGACTTCAATAGTCTTTTAGGGTCGAGGATAGGATAAATGGTCAACCAGTGCATCCTTCAGAGATAGCTGAATTTCAGAGATGTATTGATGACATTTGAGTGGGGCAGCTTACCAAAAGAGGCAACAAATTCTCATGGATCAACAAAAGGAATGCTGAAGCCAGAGTCTATAGCCATATGGACTAGGCTTTCGGTAATGATGAGTGGTTCAATTCTTACACAAGGGTGGAAGCACTATACATGTTACCTGGGTGTACAGATCACACCCCTATACTGATAGACACTGAAATAATTAAAATTAAAGTGAATAGACCATACAGGCTACTACTAACAGTTATGCAACAAAAAGAATACAAGGAAGCAGTTCAAAGAGTGTGGAGTCAACAAGTCAAAGGATACACTATGTCTTCTATTTGGAGAAAACTGAAAAAAATTGAGCAGCAAACCAGAACCATTCATCAGGAGCACTCATCTGTAGAGAAGAAGCTGCAACTGATGAGAGAAGATCTGAGGGTAATTCAAGGAAAACTGAATGAAGATTATTTCAATGAAATAGTGATTGAAGAAAAAAGAAATTGTTAGAGAACATTGAAAAGTGGGAAGTAATTCAAAAACAAATAATGAGACAGAAGTCAAGAGCAAACTGGATCCAACTGGGTGATAGCAATACAATACTTCCATGCATATATGAAATCCAGACAAGCAAGAAACAAGGTGAGCAGCATTCTCAATGACAACCAGATGAGGATTACTGATCCACAACAGATCCAGCAAGAGTTCACTCACTTCTTTCAACAGTTACTGGGCACAGCAGCAGATCAGCTTCCTGGAATAGACATCACTGTGGCTAGAGATGGACCCTGTCTATCATTGCACCAACAATATCAATTGTTAACTCCAGTAACAAGGGAAGAGATCAGCCAGATAGTACATCATCTTCCTAATGACAAGGCTCCTGGAATTGATGGTTACCCTGCAGAATTCTTTAAAAAAATTTGGCCAACTGTGGGTGAGGAGGTTATAGAGGTAGTGCATCAATTCTTTCAAACTGGAAAATTATTGAAAGAGATTAACTGTACAACTGTTACATGGATTCCGAAAGTGAAAAATCCCAACTATGTGAAGGAACTTAGACCCATTGCTTGCGGCTCAACACTGTACAAAGTTATTGCAAAGATCCTTACAAACAGATTCAAACTAGTTGTGGATTATCTGGCGGGGCATGCACAATCAGCTTTCATAGAGGGGAGAACATCCTAGACAATGTTATTATGGCTCATGAACTGATAAGACCTTACACCCAAAAGGCAGTATCTCACATATGCATGATCAAAGTGGATATTAGGAAGGCTTATGACTCTGTTTAATGGGGGTTTCTGAGGGCAGTGTTGCTGGAATTTGGTGTACCTTACAAAATGGTCACTTTAATTATGGAGTGTGTCTCCACAGCAAGCTTCTCTCTACTAATCAATGGAGGTCTCACCAGAAAGTTTGCAACAAGAAAAAGATTAAGACAGGGAGACCCAATGTCTCCCTACCTGTTTGTCTTAGTCATGAAATACCTCAACAGAACATTGAAGAAACTAAGCAGGAACCCAGACTTCAACTTCCACCCTAAATGCTCCAAGTTACAAATCACTCATATATGTTTTGCAGATGATCTTTTGATGTGCTGTAGAGGTGATGAGATCTCAATGAAGTTACTGCTGAAAGAATTTGATAACTTCTCCCAGATATCTGGACTGCAAGAAAACTTGGAGAAAAGCTCTTTGTACATAGCATATGTCTCACATGAAGTCAAGGAGAAGTTACTGGCAGACTTTCAACTAACAGAAGGGAAATTCCCATTCAAATACTTGGGATTCCCCTTATCAACAAAAAGGATCACAATCACACAATGCTTACCTTTGGTTGAAAGAATAGTGGACAGAATTAGATGCTGGTCATCCAAGGTTTTATCCTATGCTGGAAGACTCCAACTGATCAAGAGTGTTCTATTTGAAATGCAAACCTATTGGCCCAGGTCTTTCTCCTTCCAAAGAAGGTCATCAAACTGGTTGATGGAATATGCAGAAACTATTTGTGGACTGGCAATCATGAGACAAGTCATAGGGCTCCAATAGCATGGGAAACAGTATGCAAACCAGAGGCAGCTGGAGGTTTGAATGTCATTTGCTATGCGAGGTGGAACAAAGCAGCTTTGTCGAAGCTGCTATGGGCTTTAATGTTAAAGAAAGATAAGCTTTGGATCAAATGGATCCACTGTCATTATATAAAGAAAAAAGCAGTTAATACCATGAAAACACCAAAGTAGGCTAGCTGGTTGGTAAGGAAAATATTTGGAGTAAGGGAATGGCGGACACATGATAGTGCAGCAATGCAAGCATGCTACCAAAATGGAAGCTACAGCATCAGGAAAGCATATATACACTCTACTCCACAGTATCCCAAAGTTCACTGAAAAAAATTAGTGTTGGTGCCTGGACTACTGCCAAAACAGATGTTCATATTATGGATGACATTGCATAGACGATTGGCAACAGTTGACAGGTTAGAAAAGTGGGGTATCCACACTGACCAGTCTTGTTCACTATGTGGGAGAGACATTGTAGAGACACACGATCACCTGTTCTTTGACTGTTCTTATTCCCAAAAACTGTGGCAAGGATTGTTAAAGTTGCTGAACTTCAACAGATTGATAAACAACTGGGAACTAGAGGTGCAATGGGTTTCTGCTAGAGTAAACAACAGAAAGCCAAGGAAAACCATTCTAGGAGTGGTGTTTGCAGCAGTTGTATACAATATTTGGATGGAAAGGAATGAAAGAAGATATCGACAGTCGAGCAAAGAAGCTACAGACAGAGCACGACAGATCGCAATCCAAGTGCACATCACTGGACTGAAGAAGCCAAAATGGCAGCCTACCCTACAGTACATAAATTGCTATCCTCAATGTACTCCTTGGCAATGTCCACATTTTTGTATGTTAGGAGTTAGTTAAACAACTTTTTTGGTCGTAGAGTAGCTAGTTGATCAAGTTTGAGATTTGCTCTATAGTCCCAAAGAACAATTGATGTACATTTATACTGGTTGAAATACAAATTTTCCTTTCGACCAAAAAAATAAAATTATCAATGGCAAAATAATTTTTAGCCCACTACCGTTTATATTTGTTAACTGTAAAAGTGTATGAATTTATATATATATATAGATATATATATATATAGATATATATATATATATATATATATATATATATATATATATATATATATATATATATATATATATATATATATATATTAATGTATATATATAAATATAATTTTGACTATTATTTTAAGAGCGGCTATATAGTATCATTTTTTTAAATATATATATATGAACTTGACACTATTTCAACTAAGTAATCGATGTACATCGTATGATTAATTTGAACCATACCAAATTTAATATGAAGCTCAAACCGCCACATCTACTAGCTACGACTAGAAAAATAAGCTTTTGATATTCAACAGAATCAAAAAATCAAATTTTCTGCCAAAGCCTAATTATCCTCTCACTTCAACTCCATTAAGTATCAATATGGTGTTTATCAATCAAGTCAAAAAGCTCATCCCCAATTCCAAAACCAAGCATTCTTGCCATATCTTTTGTCTTCAGCCTTGGCATTGGAATCTCATTTTGCTTCAACCAAGAATACACAATAAACACCTTATTCATCACAAACAACTCCAATGCCTCTGGATTGAATACTACCCCCATTTTCATACTCATCTGTCAACAAAAAGAATTTTGAATTACAAAAAAAACTATGTCAGCCAAAAAGCATGAATCAAAAGAAAACCCTACCATTAATTTAATTGAAAGAGAGCTCTTGGAGCAACAATAACTATGGGATCGAAAGGTTACGGTTCAAAATCACCTTTTGCAATAAATAGCCGTCCAACCAACTGCTTAAACAAAATATAAATAATTCATGTATAATTTGTGTATAATCAGTGTATAGTCTATGTATATCGACTAATGAAAAGCAAACATTAAATCCAACCGGTTATTAATGTAAAGATCCCTAAATACAAGGTAAAGCGTACAATAGTCCTGATGATTCGACTCTTTTTGAGAACTTGCCCATAATACAAACTTAGTACATTGAACTATCTAGTGTTTAGTTTATTCAAGAATTAAATATCTGCTAGAATATATTAAGATAAATTGATTGCATAAAAAATTTACACTATCAATGTTCAAATACACTAATCGTAATTGTATAAATTTTTTTATATTTTATAAAGTTAAAACTAGAGAAAGGCAGCATTTAGTTTATTCAAGAAGTTTATACCTGATGAGGTACCAACATTGCTGCATAACGTGCAAGTTCTCCAGCTTTCCAATCCAATAAAACTGGCAGCCATGGATAAGTAGCATCTAGCCGAACGAACCATAGCCGTATATCTGGAAATTCTGATAATTCCCTAGGATCATATTTATCTTCTCTTTTGTAATTGATTGTAAAACCAATTGTCCTTTCCAGAAACTCCTTTGGCTTGGCTATTACAATTTTGCAACATTATTAGCATCATAACACTGCTAATCTAAAAAGGGTTTTTGGACACAGCTACACAAAAAAGCAAAATTATATTCTTATCTGTTTATTTGTCTTTCTACCCATAAATTAATTAGTTTTTATAGAGAATTTTTCTTCATTCTCTAATTCTTTTTTATTTCTATATTTTTTTCTTTCTTTTTTCCTTTTCTCCTTTTCTGTTTTCTTGTTTTTTTCTTATTTTTTTCTTTTTTCCTTTTCTAATTTTATTAAAATTCTTTTTCCTCTTCATAATATAATTTTATTTACTGTTTTCACTATTTTTTATTATTCTTTTTTTATATTATTACTAAAAAATAATCAAATTGTGTACCAATTAAATGTAGCTTATGCAATCAAAAAATATTAACTAACATATAATACCAGTATAATATATAGCTATACCAATAGGGTATACAATTGTATGCAAAGAGTTAAAAAAATTAATGTAATTATTAAACTAAAATAATATCGGTAGTCAATAAAAATTTCAAAAAATTCTAACAGGATCTAATTGTAAGAGTATACCGTTACATTACATAGCATACGATAATCTTTTTTGCATTTTCGATTTGCTCTCACGCTGGGTAAAAGTTTAAAGTAAATTAAAAGGGAAAAGGCAAGTGAATTTACGGGTAACAAATATACTATTATAGTATATTGTATACTATTACAATATACTGTTACATTATATTGCGTATTATCACAGTATACTATAATAATATATTGTATCTATAATAATATATTGTTGCAATATAACTATATACTCCTATAGTATACCGTTGGAGTATAGCTATATAGTCCTACAACATATAGTTGTGTTCTTCTTTGATTTTCAGGTGAAAATTTTGATCTCAATCACCTCAAATCAGCTCTAAATGGTATCAAATTTCAGTATGAACTTCCAGAAGATATTATAAGCAATATTTAACAACACAAACTTTGAATCAAACAAGAAATCTGCAGAATAAAAATATTAAAATTCACGAGCTTCAAGTCCAACAATAATGAATATTCAAATACACATAAAAGCTAGTACATCGGAGCACTGGTTTTCTTCGAATTCATACGCAAATTTTCCCCTAATGATAATCGCCGCAAGTCTTAGACATAAGCTAACAAAATTCTTAGATTAAAGCAGGTCAAATAACAAAGTACTAAAATTGAAGTTATTATAAAACTAAAAAGAAAAGCAAAGAATCCTAACTCTCTTAACAAAGAAGCAGTGGGATTAAAAATCGGACGCGTCTGAAATTAAAGAGTCCTTTATTGTAGTTGGTGAGGCAATGACAGCGCAAGTAGAATAAAGGACGGATAAATAGATTTGGGCGTATGCATCGAAATAGTAAATAGTTTGGGCCAGGACATTAAAGGGTAAATAATTTGGAATTGATAAGTATAAAGTGAGGTTTTCTCAATCCAAAATTAGAACAAGACTATGCTTTTATGACTTATAAGTTACGGGTTCAAGCTGTATTAGGGTAGATTGCTTGTATCACACACGTAATACTTTTTATTTCGAACTGTCTTTTTTTAAAATATGTTCTATGATTCTATTGGAAAAGATGAAAAAGAAGGAATCTATTTAAACAATTATCAAGTTTTTAATTACAATTTTGTTCTAACATGTATTTTCTCCTATTCTTTCTATTTATCACTTTAGTTAAAAAGAAATTGCTATTTTAAAAAGTCGAGAACGCATTAATTTTTTTAATTTTACCCTTACTTGTCTTGTTTGGAAAACCAATAGATAATTGACCATTTTATACCTATTTTACCCTTAATATTTTCCAATACTTATAATTTTTAATAGTCAAACTTAGTTTTTCAGTAATAATAATTAAAAGTGATATGGTAAAATTAGCACATTATTTGTTATTTCTTAAGGAGTGTGTCAAGTCAATATTGGACAAGTAAACTTACACGGATGAAATGCTTTGAAAAGTCGAGAAGGCATTAATTTTTTTAATTTTACCCTCACAGTCTCAAGAAGACGTATAATCATTAATTACCTGCTTAAATAAAGAAATAAAGATAATATAGTCAAATTAACCATATGATTAATAAGTGTGATACATACCAGATAAGGGTGATGATAATCCAGTTGCATTCTGAAATGGGGATAAATCAAGACGTTGAATAATTTCATTATCTATTACAACTTCGTATCTACCTTCTGTTGGTGGCATTGGTGGAGGAGCTACTTCTGTACCTGTTAATCAAAATTACATTTGTAACAACAACAACAACACACACTATAATTTCATTTAGTGGAGTCTGGGGAGGGTAGTGTGTACGCATACCTTATCCCTACCCTTGTGTAGAGAGGTTGTTTCCAAATAGACCCCCGACATCCTTCCCTCCAAGAACTTCCCACCTTGCTCTTGGGGAGACTCGAACTCACAACCTCTCGGTTGGATGTGGGGGTTGCTTATCATCAGAGAAACCCCTCTTGTCTCAAAATTACATTTGTAAGTTAATGAAAAAAAGCCAAATTATTTCTCAAGTAACATTTTCCAAATGGGGAAAACATGAAGCAAGATAATAAGGTGGTTATATTATCTTTATCTTTTTAGAATAATAATCATAAAAGATAGTGCTCAATCGGAACATGAAAACATAACGAAATATTAAGGGGTTGTTTGGTATTATAAATAGAGTAAAAACAATCCTGGATAAGAATTTTGTCTGGAATAATTTATATTTGTCAGATGGTGAAATAGTAATGTAGATAAGTTATCCTAGGATAAAGTAGTTGACAATCACAGAATTAATACAATATACCAAATAATTAATAAGAAACAATATCATATAACTAATTTTTCAAGATTAATACAATATAATAAAAAATAATAATGAGAAATAATACTAATTTTAGCATGACTAATTTCAATATAATAACAGCGTAACTAATTTTTATGGATAAATGTAACGTACTAAACAATCGATAAGAAATAATACCAATAACTTATTTTAGCATAATTGATTTCAGTATAATTAATTCCAGCATAACTAATTACAATATAACTTATTTTCAAACCAAACCGGCTCTAAGATATATACAATAAACGACATCTATTATGTCAATAATGCTAAAAGAATATTGAATGAACGAAATTGGGATATATGAATGAAGTAATTATCGTGCTTACTTTCTTGCTCATCATAAAGGGAGAGGTCAAAATTCCCAGAAGGATTGAATGCTACAGAAGCAGCAACTTGTCTCAGCTGGGATTGTTGATTAACATGTGAAGAAGAAGAAGAAGAAGTGAAAGAAGTTGAAAAATCTGAATTGGGTTTATAGGAAATGAGTGGAACAAAAGAAGAAAGTGTTTGTTTAAGAGGAGAAGAAAGTGTATGTAATGGTTTTGTGGAAGCCATGGATAAAGAAGAACGACTCTGTTTCTTGTGAATTTTTTGACAGTTAAATAGTTTTGTTATTTAGCTTATCATCTTTTTATTCTGGCCTTGTGTTTAAAATTGCTTATATCCATACTACCCGAGTATTTGAAGTGTTCTTTTCAAATTGCGTAATTGGGCTGGAACTATTATTTTTTTCTCCTATAGATTCGAAATTCGGATCATTCTTGCTCGGTTTAGTTAGGTTTTTTATTTACAAAAATAGCTGTTTTTTTATTAGAAAGTATACTCAAATTCGGTCAAAAACTATAATTTATATATAATTTTTTTATGGTATAGAATTCGGGCAAGAGCTACAATTTCAATTTAAATTTTTGTTTTACAGAATTCGGTCAACACATATACGACTTATATACAATTTGTAAACAAATATTTTATTTGTTTCTATTTTATGTATCGTTTACTGTATAGGGGTGGGTTGGATGAAGTGAAAATTAGCGTCGGGAGTTCTGCGTGACAAGAAAGTGCCACTATTACTAAAAGATAAGTTTTATAGACCAGTGGTTAGGCCTGTCATGTTGTATGAGATTGAGTGTTGGCCGGTTAAGAACTCACACATCCAAAAGATGAAAGTAGCAGAGATGAGGATGTTGAGGTGGATGTGCAGGCATACAAGAATGGATAAGATTAGGAATGACGACATTCGGTAGAAGGTGGGCATGGTCCCAATGGAGGACAAAATGGGGGAAGCAAGACTCAGATGGTTCGGGCATATTCAGAGGAGGAGCACTGATGTACCGGTAAGGAGGTGTGAGCGACTGGCTGTGGTGGCCACGAGAAGAGGTAGAGGGAGGCCTAAGACTTAGGATTACCGAGGACATGGCCGTTGACGGGAAATTGTGGAGGTCGAGCATTAAGGTTGTAAATTAGGAGAAGTTATGAATATTTTTACAACACACTAGAGTAGGACAAGCCAGTTAGGGGTTAGTCCAAGGATGCTACTGGTCATCTACTGATGCAGGGCTTTAGCTGCTGGTTATTATTATACCATCCATCTATTTCGTATTTCGTATTTCTTATATTGCTGTTATTTTATTATGAGTCTATTGATGATACTAATATACCGTCTCTTGTTGCTTTCTTGAGCCGAGGGTCTCCTAGGGTCTCTCTACCCTTCAGAGTAGGGGTAAGGTCTACGTACATATTACCCTCCTCAGACCCCACTTGTGGGATTATATTGGGTTGTTATTGTTGTTGTTGTTGTTGTTGTTGTTGTTGTTGTTGTTGTTGTATGTTATGTGTCATTTGCACACCTGACATACAATTTGCATATAATTTTTTTGTGGGTTCCTTTTCGAGTTTTAATCAAGAATTCTAACTGGAGAGAAACTTTGGTGTAACTGGTAAAATTACTGGTTGTTGCCATGTGATCAGAAGGTCATAGTCTCTTGCAGAAATATAGAGTAAGATTGTGTATAATCAGAGGCGAATCTAGGAATTAAAGGTGGCGGGTGCCAACATTTCGTTTAATGTACACCTTATTATAACTACGAATATATAGTTTATTTGAAAATTTTATCGGGTTAATTTTTAAGTTAATTTGGGTAATTTAATAAGCACTTTATTCGCAAATATAAAAATTCATCAATTTGTCAGAACCTACTTATGAAATTTCATTGGGTATATATGTTATTATTGTCGTATGAAAATTACATCTCAGACATAAGGAGCAAATATAATTAATATTTTAAAGGAGTCACGCTTTTATTATTAGTAATACAAGTAAAGTCAACATTTCACTAGGGAGTTATATTTTTTTGTATGCTAAAAATAAATTTACACAGGTAAAAAAATCATTAATAAGGAAACTTCACTGATCAGAATAAGAAAAATAAAAATAAAAACATATTCAATAGATAAATTATATCTCATAAGTAAATGCAGATAGATAAATTACAAAACTCAAAATTTGAAATCATAAATCTAATGCTTGCGAAATATTCATTATAATTTATCACTAAAGAGATTTAAATTGTGTTTAACAACCATAGAATAACAAAATTTCATGTTATAATAACAAAAAAAATTATAAATTAATTTTGATCTCAATTTAAATATCAAGACCCAAGTTTATTGATTTTGAGAGAAGAAAACTAAAAGACTTGAGATTAAGAGAAATGATTATATTATAAAAAAAAATTTGGAAGCGTTTTTTTGAGTGTTCTTGCTAAATATCACAGATAAAGTAATAAAATAGAGGAAAATAAAAAAAATAAACTACAAATATAAGATCGGGAGGTAGTCAAAAAGGAAAATGAGCAGGAGAAAAGAAAATAAAAAAACACAACGAAAAGAGAAAGTCAGACAAGGTTCAAGATAAATTCGAACTTGAATTTTATACACGAGAAAAGCTTTTAAAAAGATTTATCATCATGACACCTTTGTCTAATTTGCGGATGGGGTGACAGGATCATATATTTAACCTAGTTTAATTTTTTATACATAAATGTATAATAATTTACCAACCGAGCATGTGCCACACCACCCTGACCCATAAGGGTAGATCCTCCCCTGCGTATAATAGACTTTTATAATCCTACCCTTTTCTGTATCTAAACTCTTCTGATTAGCATGACAGTTCTTTCTTGTTTAAGCATGTCTATGTGCTTTTATATGTATGCTGAACCTTTCTTCAAAAGGCTTTCCAACTTATGATTGATTCAAAATTTTGTTTTTAGGTTTGATTGATTGTTACTTTTTTTCCTTAAGTAAAACCTTTCCTCACTTTTCCTAACTTGGTTCATTTGTACAAAGCCTGCAATTTTGATTTCTTGATTGATTTTCTTTCCTTACTTGCACAAATCGTGTATTGTCAAACCTTATCCTTAAATAGACCTTTATGTATTTACCCCTCTTGTACTGCTTTGGAAAAGTGTTTGATTGACCCTTTTCCTTAATTATTTTGCCTTTTTGAAATCAGAATCCCTTAATTAAAGGGAGACCTTGTGTAATTGATATCCAACTATTTTCTTACATATTTCTACTTGCTTTCTGCACTATAAAAGGGCACGACCTTTCTGCGCTTCAACACACCTTCAATTCAATCCTTTTAAACTTCAGACTTCACAATTCTCTTCTAAAACTCATAGCATTCTGATTGCTCGTTTGTACTTTAGCTTTACAAGACTACTGCTTTCTTCTTACTTGTTTCCTTGAAACTGGTATGTTCTAGTTTTAGCTCTCAGAATCACCCCAATATGTTTACTTACAGACTTTACATTTATGCCTACTTTACTGTTTATGTGAAGTTAAATATTAACTATGCATGTTCTTTCCTTGCATCTGTTTCTATTGTAAATCCTTGTACCCTACTTCCTTCTATGTGTTTGAGTTAAAGTTTTGAACATGGCAAAATCCAAATTGTTGCTCATGTCTGGACTTGACCCTTTAAGGGTCCTAACTCCCAAACAATGTGGCTAACAAGTTGGTTAGGGTGTGCCAGCACCTTCAATTGTTGGCTATGACCACCAGCCAGTCCTAGCTTTCCCCAGAATGCCCTCTATTGCACTTTCACTCATTCCTAGCTTCTAAGTTCTGTTCCGCCCCCCTTTCCGGTAAGCTATGATTTGGGACCTTGAGTTCCCTATGAACTTAGGCACTTGAGGGTTGGCATTTCCCCACTGCACTATATCTCAATTATGTAATGAATTTGGGTGTAAGCACTACCCGGAGTCCATAAGGCTCTTGGGAACTCTGAAACACCCTAAAAATGAGAAAGACTTTGGATTTGGATCTTTGGAGTTGGTCTACTGCATGCTTCAGGCAGGAAACCTGAATCAGGCTCTCCTTGGTTGGAAATATTTAGTTTTCTGATGTAATTTTATTTCTTTTTCCTCTTCTTTCTGAGCTGTAATAATTTGTAATAACTTATGGGGTTTTAGTGAAAAAGGGAGGGCAAACCATGCATACAAAAGGGTAGATGTCATGTTCAAAGGTTTATTATACTTCTGCAATCATATCCTGATTTCACTTCTGCATTTTTCACATAGCAATCCTATTTATAAGTTTTGCATTCTTTAGAAATACTGTCCATAGGTTCTGCATTTCATATGTAGATATCATGTTTATAGGTATTTATTATACTTCTGCAATCATGTCCTGCTTTCACTTCTGCATTTTAACATAGAAATCATGTCTATAAGTTCTGCATTCTTTAGAAATCATGTCTATAGGTTTTGCATTTCATACATAGAGATCATGTCCATAGGCTTCTGCACTTCTGCATTCCATATATATAGAAACCATGTCTATAGCTTTTACATTTCGTATAGAAACCAGGTTTATAGGTTTCTGCATTTCTACATATCACGTAGATAATATGTCTATAAGACTTCTCGAATTCTGCATATGCATCTATCACTCTAGCAAATGTGTCCATAGGTTTTAATAACTAACTACATATAGATGACCTGCCTATAGGATTTCTGCATGTTAATAAAAGTATTTTAAGATTAACAAACGCCTAGAAAGCATGCCTATAGGAGTAATTAACCCAAATACAAAACATTAACTCGTTTATAAGTCCAGAATCAGTAGTAACAATAACGACTGCAGAGTTTATTTTCCTCTAATGGACAATTCTTTCCCTTAAAATCAGTATAGTTCTTTTCTGAAACTAATAGATATCATGTCTATAGTGTTCGTTTGACACTTACGCAAGCCATACAATAACTTATAAATTGAATCAGATTCTATCAACTTCAGCCAGCAGGAAGGCATGACCCAGGCTTCTCATCTGAAATATGTAATAGATCAGTCTGCCACAACTCTTAAGTTTAATCAGACCCTTATCAGTACGTGTAAGACATGCTAAACTACATGCTCCCTTTATTTTTTCAAAGGAGGTTTGTCTGAGCCTTTCTATCTGTTATGTGCTTCTCCCCTATATTTTTGCTATATATGTATTTTAATTGTCGCCTTATAATTTTGTTCTTTGAAACCATAAAATCCCACACCCCTTCCCTTTAGGATTAGTAGTCTCAAATACCTCCGGGGCTCATAGGAATGGGGGGGGGGGGGGGGGTAGTAGCATACAATAGGAAAACGAGATCATTCCGCGTTTAATACCTTAACGGGGTTGGAAAGGGTATATATGGATATGATGACCACGCGATAACACTACGTGTATAAAAGGTTACCGGGTGTTGTGTGGGCTGATCCATTTATTTATAAACCTAGGACCCATCTTTACCTTACTTATTTATTCTCAGGATTTTAAAACCACTCAACTTTCAGTTGCTTTTAACTTCTTTTACTTTAATTGCTTGCAACAATTACATGAAAACTCCCTCTTTAATTGTTTATTTTCAGAACTTCAAGATTATTTTCTTCCCAGACTTCGGTTTGTTTAACCTCTTTGCTTGCAACCATTATGTGAAAATTACCTTGTATTTGTAATTCTTGCTTGTTTTACTTGTAATTTGCACTTAAAGTCACAATTATAGCATGACCAGGAACCACAGTAGTGGATATCGAGTGGTGCCTAACACTTTCCCCTCGAAATAATTTCAAGCCCTTACTCATTCTTTTGTTTTTAAATCAAAATTCTTCTTAGTGCCCTAGTGCACTTAATCATTAGGTGGCGACTCTTCAATTCCAACCCAATTCCCAAAAAGAAAAGAGTTGTTCGCCCAAATGTCATAAACCCGATTTCGCAAGAAAAATGGGGCATCAACAATAGCTCTTTGAATGTGCACTATACACATTTGAATTATTGTTATGTCGATTAACTTATTGATAGGCCCATAAACATGTATAGCGTTTTAATCAGGCGCTATATATGTATAGAGTTATAATTCCAAACGCTATACTTGACAGTGAAGTCGTCAGAGTATAGCGCACAGGTTTCCGGTGCCAATAGGTATATCGCCATTATTCTTTGCGCTATACCTTAACGGCAAAAGTTACCGTCAAGGTATAGTGCCTCCAATTTCGACGTTATATATAAAAATATGTCTTCTTCTTTTTTACACTTATCAACGTTACATTGTCCAGAAAAATAATAAAAAGGTTCCGCACTCTTTTTTCCTTGGGGATCTATTGCTCAGGTTTAGCAGTCTTATCCAGTAGGGCAACTGTTCATGTCTAGCAGTTCTATCTGTGTTGAGCCACCATTCAAGCACTTGAAGTACGAGTTCGGAACTAAAATATTATAAATTTTGATTCGAGATAGAAATAGATGGAAAAAATATTGAGGATCACATTATGTATTCATTTAAAATATACATTATACCTTAACGGTTAATTATTCCATTAAAATATAACGCATGAAATATATGCGCTAAATTTTGTATTTGCATCCATAATAACTGACTTTGTAGCGAATCATTTATATGCGCTATGTATAGAACATACCCCCAACCCTCACCTTCTTCATGATATACTTGTATTTGCTTAGTGTATTTGTGTCTTTGTTTAGGGGTCACTAGAAAATATCTGCCTCTCGGTTATCACCTAGCGTTGGCGAGTTTAATTTTTCAGTCAATATCTTCCAACTCTCTTTAACTTTTTTGTCCTTTATAACTTGTGGTTACCCTCTGGTGTAGCTTATATGTTTTAGAGGAGTCCGAAATTTTGTTAATAATTAATTTGATATAAAGTATATTTTTAATGTTAAAACAAAAAAAGTAATAAAAATAGGTAATTCATAGTATTATACTGTGAATTATTTTAACAGAAATTTTCTGTTAATATAATTCGCAGTATTGTATTGCGAACTAATTAAATTTTTTTTTTACGTAAATCGCAGTATTATACTGCAAACTACATTAAAAAAAAAAAATAACACCCCTTCTTCTTCCTTGGATCGACAGAACATACCACCACCACCATTAAAAATCCCAACAATCTGGTCCCCCATCCCTCTTGTTTTTTTTTAAAAAAAATTCGGGCCCACCCGTCACCTAAAGAGCAAGGTGTGAAGGTCCCACACACAAAAGAAGCTTTGGATTCCATCTTTCGGGTGAAAAAATCAATTTCAATAATATTCAAAAACCTTAAATCGAGGTATTTCAATTTAGATTATGGCGAAACTCGTATAGTACATGCAATATTTATATTGTTTAATGTGTTTCTATGTGAATTTATGTTGTGTTGCGTTTAATTTTGTATCTTTTATATACGCGGATTGATTTATTAGCTTTTGTGAATTTGTATTATTTTTTTGTTCTATTTGTATCGTTAATGTTATGTTCATACTATTGTGGATAAATTTGTATGCATAGCCTTTTAGCGTAGTAAAATATAGTGCCTTTTATCGTATTAAAATATAGAGTTTTTTAGGCGTAGTAAAATATAGAGTCTTTTAGCGTAGTAAAACATAGAGCCTTTTAGCATAGAGTATTAGTAGCTAACAAAATTCTAAAAATGCTGAAATTGAGACGGATAATAATTAAGGATAACTCGGTGCTACCGGGCGTAAAAAATTCACTCTAATTCAAAAACTTATAATTTAATTCTTTAAGGTAAAGAAAGTATAAAAATTATTGAAATTGAGATGCATAATAATTAAGGATAACTCGGTGCTACCATGCCCCAAAAATCAAGCCTCAAACCCATACATAATTATTCACTCCAATTCAAAAATTTATAATGTAATTCTTTAAGGTAAAAAAATTCTAATTGAAATTGAGATGCATAATAATTAAGGATAATCCAGTGCTACCGGGCCCCAAAAGTCAAGCCTGGAATTCATACATAATTATTCACTCCAATTCACAAATTTATAGTTTAATTCTTTAAGGTAAAAAAATTCAAAAATTATTGATATTGAGACCCATAATAATTAAGGATAACTCGGTGCTACCGAGCCCCAAATATCAAGCCTGGAACCCATGCATAACTATTCACTCCAATTAAAAAAATTATAATTTAATTCTTTTAGGTTACAAAATTCTTAAAATTGTTGAAATTGAGAGGCATAATAATTAAGGATAACTCGGTGCTACTTGGCCCCAAAAATCAAGCCTGAAACCCATACATAATTATTCACTCTAATTCAAAATTTTATAATTTAATTCATTAAGGTAATAAAATTCTAAAAATTATTAAAATTGAAACGCATAATTATTAAGGATAACTCGGTATTACCAGGCCCCAAAAATCAAGTATGGAACCCATACATAATTATTCACTCCAATTCAAAAAATTATAATTTAATTCTTTAAGGTAAATTTTTTTTAAAAATTGCTGAAACTGAGACGCATAATAACTAAGGATAAATCGGTGCTACCGGACCCTAAAATTCAAGCCTCGAACCCATACATAATTATTCACTCCAATTCAAAATTTTATAATTTAATTCTTTAAGGTAACAAAATTCTAAAAATTGTTGAAATTGACAAGCATAATAATTAAGGATACTCGGTGCATACGGGCCCGAAAAATCAAGCCTGGAACCCATACATAAGTATTCACTCCAATTCAAAATTTTATTATTTAAATCTTTAAGGTAACAAAATAATAAAAATTATTGAAATTGAGACGCATAATAAATAAGGATAACTTGGTGCTACCGGCCCCCAAAAATCAAATCTGGAACCCATACATAATTATTCACTCCAATTCAAAAATTTGTAATTTAATTCTTTAAGGAAACAAAATTCTAAAAATTATTAAAATTGAGATGCATAATAATTAAGGATAACTCGGTGCTACCGGGCCCCAAAAATCAAGCCTGGAACCCATACATAATTATTCACTCCAATTCAAAAATTTATAATTTAATTCTTTAAGATAAAAAAATTCTAAAAATTATTGAAATTGGCACGAATAATAATTAAGTATCACTTGTTGCTACCGAGCCCCAAAAATCAAGCCTGGTACCCATACATAATTACTCACTCCAATTCAAAAATTTGTATTGTTTAGTGTGTTTCCATGTGAATTTATATATATGTTTGTGTTTAATTTTGTGTCTTTTATATACTCGGATTGGTTTATTATCTTTGAGACCAAAAATAATTTAAATTTGATAATAATTTGTATTGTTAAATAATTTGTATTATTTATTTGTATTGTTAATGTTATGTTCATATTACTTTTTATAAATTTATATGTAGAGCCTTTTGGTGTAGTAAAATATAGTGCATTATAGCGTAGTAAAATATAGAGCCTTTTAGCGTAGTAAAATATAGAGCCTTTAGCATAGTAAAATGTAGAGCATTTTAGCATAGAGTCTTAGTAGCTAACAGTTGAAATTGAGACGCATAATAATTAAGGATAACTCGGTGCTACCAGGCTTCAAAAATTCACTCCAATTCAAAAATTTATAATTGAGTTTTTTAACTTAAAACAATTCTAACAAATATTGAAATTGACACGCCTAATAATTAAGGATAAGGCGGCGCTAGCGGGCGTCAAAAATCAAGCGTGGAATAATTAATTAAAAACAATTAATTATTTAATTTATTAAACTAACACAAATAATTAATTTTGTTTAAATTATAGTAGACAACATGGCCTTTCCTCTGCATGCGCATCCTAGACCTGCCGAGGATCAGCTATTAGTGCTGCAGAGTGACTATAAGTCCTCCTTTGTATGGGAGGGATAGCTGTCGATGCAGGTTCTCCGCCACAGGAGACTTGACGATTTGTGGGAGTTTATCGCGGCGCATCCTTTCAATGATCGCATAGTAGCGCGCCTCCAGCCTACGGGGTTATATACAATTTTTGAGCTTGGACGGATGCAGCTTGATTGGTCTCTCATCACAGCCTTGATAGAGTGGTGGCGACCGGAGACGTATACTTTCACTTGCCCACTGAAAAGGCCACCATCACACTGGAGGATGTTCAGGTTTTATACGGGCTACGTAGATAGACATGCTGTGGCACTGCCTGCATTAGAGGCATGAAGCGTGCCCAGTTTTTGGATATGATGGGGGAGTTTACTGGTTTTAGATCAGAGGGTGGTGCTGGGGGCAGTTACATTGCATTATCAGCCATTAGAGATCAAATGGTGTTTTTGCACTAGACATTACTGGCGAGACGGCGGATCTTTGCATTGATAGGTACACGTGGCCGGCGTTGCTCCTGTTTTTTGGGGTGTGTCTTGTTCCCCGACACTTCGGGGAGTAGAATGAGTATGCACTTTCTCCATTATCGTCAGCAGCTGGATGAGTTATCCCAGTACAGCTGGGGTGTTGTTGTTCTGGCATACCTGTATAAGAGCATGTGCCGGGCGAGCATAGGTCCAGTGGTGGATATATGTGGTTTTTTGCCCCTCCTACAGATGACAAAATTCCTGAATACTTTTTTCTTTAGGTTTGGGCTTGGCAGCGGATCATGCCGTTGCAGCCACCTTTACCATCACTTCTGCCCGGTGAGGATTATCCATTTCTCCCTCTAGTTGTCAGGTGGATTCTCCGGCGTGGGAACTACCGAAGGACCGATTTATCTGTATGGTGAGTGGTACTTCCGTCATACCCGGCTGATGGTCGGGAACCCTATTCATATACTTGGCGACTGTTATAGACCGTATGCCGGAGGCACGAGGTACTGGTATGTTCTTGTGGCTTATTAGTATGTTATAATTGTAATATATCGTTAGTTAATTATTAGTTTAACTGTTTCACGGGCTATTGGGCATCATCGGCTCTACCAGTTGGGACAGGAGATGCAGTAGCCTGCTGACATCCCTGAAGTGGTTGACTATGGACGGCAGGTGGCGCAGATGGCTCGTCTGACACTGTTGTAGGTGAGAGATGCAGAGAGGTTAGACCACGAGGCTTAGTATGCGGCGCCAGAGGCCTACAATCAGGGTAGGGAAGCTCCACGAGGCAGTGGTAGGGCACAAGGGAGGGGTGCTCCACGAGGCAGAGGTACCCCATGGGGTTGCGCGGAACGGCGATGAGGTGGTACCCAGCAAGGGGGCATTGAGGTACTTATAGACCCATCTGCTGAGGTACATGATGAGGACTTTGGATTTCAGGCGCTTGGAGATGATCAGCATGGTTATATGCCTCATGCAGTTGAACCTTCCAGTAACATGCCTTCGTATAGCCTTCAGCTATCTTTGTAAGCATCGCAGGTCACCCCGTCAGGGGCATTGTCTATCTTGGGTACATTCGACTGGGATGTAGATCAGTACTTCGCATGCCCATCTACTGCAGCTGAGGATCGGCCGACCCGGGACGTGGATGGTGGGCGCAGGTTGAGTTATCCCTCATCCCCCGCAGTTTATGCGGATCTACCACAGGCAGCGGTATGTTTGTATTACTTTAATATATCAATTTAAATTCTTTTCTTTAATGAGTTGCAATTAATTAATTTTAATGGTGTTATGCAGTCTTCTTCCCAGCCCATGTTTGAGGACACTACATGCGGTGACACATATGACGAGACCACGGTGAGAAAATAATTTTTTGCTTAAACACAAAAATCAAAATTATACATTTTCACATGCTAAGATTACTTCTTGTTTTGTAGGTTGCTGACGGATCGACGCCCTATTCTTCAGATCATGCCATTTGTAGTGTCGATGCTGCTGCACATCCTCGCATAAAGAGGCGGCTTGATGATGATGATCCAGATAGTGTGCCTGGGCGACAAGGAATGCGACTTAGGCCAACAGCAGCACTGAAGCACACAAGCTGCAGCACTCATTGATTTACTTATGTATTAACTTTGTGTAAATAGTGCTTTATGTAAAAAATGCTAACAATTATGTTTTAATAACAATTTTATTTTAATTGCATTTGAACAATAATTTTACTTAAACAGTACAACTCAAACACAAACCTTACATACCTAACACAAAAACAAATAGTAGAACTAATGAAATCACTTCACAAAGGAAGCATGAAGATAATCATAAACACTCAACACGTAAATATCATCGCTTAGTTACTACCTTCTAGTAATCTTTGCTTCATCCTCTCGAGTTTTTTTACCAATTTTTTTATCTTCTTCCACCACCTTGATCTTCACCTTCAAATCCTCAATTTGTTACTTCGACTGGCGCTCTCTGTCCCACTGCCTCGTACGCACATCATGAAGATAATACAACTTGTCTTTGTAGTATTCTTATTCACATGGTTTGTCAACCCATACCTCAAAATTACATATAGGTACGTCGGGTTGCCTATAAAACTTGTTCATACGACCCCAATAGCAGCGCCCAGCTTTTTCTCAATCATCGTACATCATACTTTTGATTCCACAGTTGCACTTTCGGGAACGAATGGGTCATTGAGACATTTCTTAAAGAGTAGTTTGGGTTTATGAAAAAGGTCGATTATAGGTTGTTGTTAAGTGCAGAGAATAACTAGAATACGCTCTTTATTTATAGGCAAGAAGTTGCAATATTTTTTTTTGAAAAAATAACAAATTTTTTCACATGGTTTTCAGCCTTTGCAAAACGACATGACAACTCAACGATACGTAGTATTATACTGCGATTTACAAATACAATTTCTGCGATTTACATATTAAATTATTCTGAAAAAACCAGCTTTTCTCACATGGTTTTCATCCCTTTCAGAACGACATGACAACTCAACGATACGTAGTATTAAACCGCGATTTACATATTAAATGTTTCTGAAAAAAACCAGCTTTTCTCATACGGTTTTCAACCTTTTGAGAACGACATGACAACTCAATGATACGTAGTATTATACCGTGATTTACATATTAAATTATTCTAAAAAATAGTTTTTGTCACATGGTTTTTATCCTTTTCAGAACGACATGACAACTCAATGATACATAGTATTATACCGCGATTTACATATTAAACTATTTTGAAAAAACTAGCTTTTGCCACATGGTTTTCATCCTTTTTAGAATGACGTGACAACTCAACGATACGAAGCATTATACTACAATTTACATATTAAATTATTTTGAAAAAAATAGCTTTTGTCACGTAGTTTTCATCCTTTTCAGAATGACATGACAACTCAACGATACGTAGTATTGTACCGGGATTTACGTATTAAATTATTTTGAAAAAAACAGCTTTTGTCACATGGTTTTCTTCCTTTTTAGAACGACATGACAAATCAATGATCGTAATATTGTCCGCGATTACATATTAAATTATTCTGAAAAAAATAGCCTTTGTCACATGGTTTTCATCCTTTTTCAAAACGACATGAAAACTCAACGATACGTAGTACTATACCGCGATTTACATATACATTTTTCTTTAAAATTTTAAGATGGGTGTTCTTTAGTAACAATAATAAGTTGAATATTTGAACAATTCTATGAAGAAAATAATACATTATGTAAATAAAACAACAATTTTATTTTAACAACATATTTTTTGTAACAAAATTTGAACAATATCTTTATTTAAACGTGTTGACATAAACTCAAATACGACAAATCTAGAAATACAAACAGTAACACTAATAAAAATACTACACAAGGGAAATATAAAGATAAACTACTATGCTTATGGCGTACAAGGCACTGCGTAATCACGATTTGCTTCCTACAATTAGCTCCAACCATTTGAGTTGGTGTTCCAGCCTTTTTTTCTCTTCTTCCACCGCATTGAGTTTCTCCTTCAACTCCTCAATTTGTTGGTTGGTTTGGCGCTCCTGCTCATGTTGCCTCGAACACATAATATGAAGATCATAAATTTTATCTTTGTAGTACTTTTGTGTACACTCTTCATCCATCCATACCTCAAATTCACAGGTAGGCTTGTCGGGTTGCTCGTCAAGCTTATTCTTACATGCCCAGTAGCGTCTCCACCATCAGGCCACCATTTGACAAACTACATTTTTCTCTGCAATAGCACCTTGGGACATAAACTTTTTGTTCCGACATATCTTATAGAGAAACTTAGGTTATTGTTAAGCGAAGAATATAAGTAGCATGCGGCCGTTATTTATAGTCAAGACTTCATACAAAATGTAGTAATGTTTTTTTTTAGCAAACTCCACTAAGCAGTGTCAGGGAGGCTAGTATTATATTGTGATTTACATATTAAATTATTCTAATAAAAAACTAGAGTTTTCACATGGTTTTCAGCTTTTTCAGAACGACATGACAACTCAACAAAGCGTAGTATTATACTGCGATTTACATATTTACTTTTCATGCAAAAAGAGCTTTTTCTTCGATCATTCAAGCTTTTGAACAAAGTTTTATAGCCTTTTGAGAACGATAAGACAATTAATAAAACACATTATTATCCCACACTTTACATATTTAATTTATTTTTTAATACAAGATTTTTTATACCACATTCTTGGTCATGTTTATTAACAACCATATCAAAATATAACGTTAAAATTTAAGATGTAACAACATTGTGGAAATTTATTTTATTGCATATATTTTGAAACAAACACAAGTACAGACATGTATTACAAAAAATAATTCAAAAATAATTTACTAGGGGCATCCTTGATAGTTGGGTACATTGGACGAACTTGCACCAGGATTACCACCGCAATGCACACTACCTCAAGGACATTTACGATGGTCGTGTCATGTTTGCGAGCATATGCCATATTTACGCGCATAATCTATGTCACCAACATCCATTTGGTTCCGTATGCACGTTCTTTTTTTCACTTGAAGCATGCACAAATAGTCCTTGTTACAAACCATCTTAAAAGGTTCCGGCGGCCAATAATGCTCAGCACCTAATGGCTGCATCTTTCCACTATACGCATCTATGTATGCAGCAACACTGTATTTCCTATCAATATAGTTCATTGCCCCATATCCAACTTGTTGAAAGCACTTCAGCGCATGTGCGCACGGCATGTGGTAGATGGTCTATTTTCCACATGAACACAATTTTCTATTTTCATTCAACATATGTAGATTATTCCCACGGTGTCCACTGATAACTATCTTAACTTCAAAACACCCGTTCATGATGGTACTGAAGAAATGAATGTCACTGTGCTCGCCTCCTGGACCTTTCAAATCTTCTCATGGATATTGGCATAAATTCAACACCCCGGTCCATCAATACAAAGGCAGTTTCATGCCTTTCAACAAACCTCTCCGCACTCTGTTTGAATGTCATGCGGACCATGGCAGTGACAGGTAATCCACGGGCAGACTTCAACAAGCGTTGAATGACTCCGACACATTGGTTTTGAGGGCTCCCCATTATCTGCCGCCATCAGCATGCAATGTCCACATGTGAAGCTCATTCCCCATCAACCAAGTATAGTCTCTTGTTTCTAACTGCCGGATCGCTTCCATGCGCCTCGTGAAATTGTACTGATGGTGCTAAGTTGCAGCCATCCACATTAAATCATGCAAGGTCTTGTCGGGAAATTTCTGATGAAAATTGCCCTTCAGGTTCTGCACACAGTAACGGTGGTATGCATATGGTTCTTTCCATTCAGGCAAGTGATGCACATAACTTAAAATACCACCATGCCGATCAATATTAGACAAATACCTGAATGTTGTTTGACGACGTGCTGCTTCAAGTGGTTCAAAAAAAGAGTCCATGTCACTTCTCTTTCGTTGGCACATATGGAAATATCTAATGGAAATATGTTCCCGTTGGCATCTACTGCAAATACAATCAAAAGCTTAATATCATACTTTCCATAGACGTGAGTACCGTTTATGGAATTAACAGGATGACAATGCACAAAACCATCAATTGCCGGTTTAAATGACCAGAATACATACTTGAAAATATATTCGGGTCTGTCCGGACTCCGCTCATGCCTCTATTCAACAACAATCAAGGTCGTATTCCCAATCCTTCTTCTATCCTTAAATCGAAAGAAGGACAAAGAGGAAGCGGCCTTTCCATATACGAATTATTACCCTAGACATGATAGCCGCATAAGGTATTCCGTTCTTTGATTTCGGATGTGGCGGTGTACACGTGTCTCCTATAGCGACTAGGCGGCGTAGGGAACTCTTTCTAATGAATGAATCCAAAGTGGAGGAAAGATCTAAATTCTATTCTTTAGCTTGTTCTTGTTACGCCGGTATAAAATATTATTAAAGAATTCGATTTATGTAGCTTCTCTTGCTTTGTTTTTTATATGCATGGCCTCATCGCGGAATCAAACTGAATGGACTTTCCAAAGGGCAAGCGCCACAAAGGAGGGGTTAAAGTGTTGCAGTGCGGCCATGTACCTAGGCAGATTTGAAAACGACTTATCCCAATTGCCAAAAATAAGTTCAAAGGCATGTTTGCGACCGAGATATGCCTTTTCTTTTGGTTATAGTACAACCATACTTCTGGTGGACGACTGTAATACACTCTTTAATCTTGAACCTAATGGACACTTCCAAATATGGAATCAAGACAAGAGAAATCAAGTCCACATCCAAGTTGAAGTGATTATCATTGTATGTGTCCATTTCACATCTGTGCTTACTAATAAATTTACCAACTTTCCACAAATCGGATTTCTTCTTGGTGGCACGCAACATCCAGTGACAACCCAAAAACCACATACGACATACAGCCTTGTATTTCTCCGTAGTTGACTCACTTACTTCCATCTCACGGCACTCTCTTACACTGTAGATTTTTACATTCCTAATTAGGCGAGCTTTGTCTGGGAAATACATGCCCTTTATCAGAACAGTTGGTCTAGACTCATCCCACATCTATGACCGTAATTCATCATCATCCCATGTGAGGGCATTCACGTTCGCCATGCTTGGCAAATTATCAAGGTAGGAAATATTCCGCTCATGAAATGGCACGTGGGACTCTCATACTCTTGGTCTAGCAGGAGCTGGACGAATATGCTCCTCGTCAGCTCAAGTTCAACATTCACATGCTCCCTCATCGGCTCAGGTTCAGCATTCACTTCCTCCTCATCCTCCTCCTCATCACGCTCATCATGGAAGGGTGTGTCATCCCCAGACTCATCTGCATTGTTGTCATAATCACTATCATCTTCCTAACTCTGCGCATTTGTCAAATCACGAGTTAATACGTCATCTATGGGCAACTGAGGTCAGGAGCTTCAAAAAGCTCGTTTTCACTGCACAAAAATAACAAAAAGATAAGTTACCCAAACCTCCAAAAAATACTTTAGACAACGCTATATCACTTTAGTTACAAGTGGCACTGTCTTGACGTTTCATGATGGATATTTTGTTGTAGGTCATGACTCCCGGATGGACCGTCGTGGTCCAATACTCCAGAACTACACATATTTCAACTAGGGGCGGGGTCATAACTTGTAAAATTCATATCCAGACGGTACCCTCATGAAAAATATGAGTGTTAATAAAATCCAGTTAAAACATAAAACAAACATCGCAAAAGCGTAGTAAAATTGAAGTTCACCAGTCCTGTTGTTGATTATATAAAGTCGAAAAATTATTTTGTGGCTGCTCATTCGCCGGTAGTGACAAGTTTAAATCAAGGCAAGCTCTTTCATCAGCAACCTGACCGGCAAAAACTGCTCCAGAATAACCACCCGATGACATGGGGTTATCCTTACTATGCACATCCTCATTACTGGAAATATCTTCCACCTTGACGTACATTTTCAATAATTTTATTATAATAAATTCCCTGTATTCATCAAGAATCTACAAAAAATCTCTAAGAGTTTCACCATGCTCGATGTTAAACTCTGAATAGTAAGCAAACCCTGCGGAGTCACTGAATACGAAAATCTACCTGTTACTTTAAGGTGAACCGAACGCCTCCTCTCACTCATTTTTTTACGTAACAACGATATCAATGTATCGTACTCCATAGTAAGAGGCAATTTAACATGACATTGTGGAGGTGAGTTATACCTCACAGAGTTATTCTCCACCATAATCTCACCCCCTAATATAGTGAAACTCTTATTTTTGGCACTTCAGACATTGTAAAAAAAATGATTGATAAGAAGAAGAGAGAAGTATGAACGTATGTTTGAAGTTAAATATTGAATAAATTTTCATTAAATTGAAACGCCTATAAATAAGGCAAGTCCGAGCTTGGAGTGTAGAAATTTCTGAAGGAATTCGTAGTATAATACTACATTTTATGTATTTGAATTATCGTTATGTTAGTTAAATTATTGGTGGGTCCAATTAATATGAATTCACAGTATAGTACTGCGACTTACATTTAAAAAATAATAATTTACCTAATTCGCAGTACAATACTCTGAATTATATATAAAAAAATTAATAGTTCGCAGTACTATACTGTGAATTAACTTAACGGCAAAATTTCCGTTAAATAATTTACAGTACAATACTGCGAGATACTTATTTTTGTAACCTTTTTTTAATATTAAAAATATATTTTATGTTTAATTAATCATTAATTAAATTTCGGACTCGATTTTAGAGATAATTATTAGGACTGGGTAGAGAGAAGGAGCAATGGGGTGTGAGAGAAATTGACGGCAAAATGAAATGACAGAAGGGAGATGGGATGGAAAAAGGCTTAGCTGACACATATTTTTGTGATGTGGCTGTTTTTTATTGGTCCTGAATTACATGTCAAACGTGGAAAACGAATGTTATGGCTTCGATTGATGGTGGTGGGATTTGGGGTATATTTATACACAACGCATATAATAGATGTGTTGTGCAATCAATTATTATGACCGTAAATATTGAGTATAGCATATATAATACATGTATTATATTTTAACCGTACTTTAATAAAATAACTGACCGTTAAAATATAATATATATTTTAAATGCGTTATATGTAATATAGTACTCAATACTTTTTTTTCACTTATTTGGATTTTTTAGTCAAAATTTACAATTGTTTCGGTGCGGTACTCCTCGAGTGTGAGGGCCTATCTTTGGTCCGGCAGTCCTATCTGCTGAAGGCCAATTATCTTGTCTAGTGGTTCCACCTACGAGGCCGAGTGCACATGCATAAATGTTTGAGCCTTTGTACTTATACCTTTTTAGCGAATTGGAAATTAAAATGTGGTAATTTTGGATTGAAATTATATAAATAAGTGTAAAAAAAATATCAAAGTACATATAACGCCATTAAAAGTAGTAATATATAATGACGATAATTGAGCCGTTACGGTATAGCGTCACTTTTGGTGGCTTATACATTATATTTCTGGAACTCTGTATAGTGCTACAAAAAGTGGCGCTATACATTTTTTTTTCTTAAACTGTATAGTGCCACAAAAAAATGGCGCTATGTATCCTTTTTTCTGGGCCCCCCAATAATTTCTGGGTTCAATAATTCAAAAGCGTATAAAGCTAACTTTTCTGGCGCTGTATACAAAAAAACTTTCCGGCTAGCCATTTCCTATATAAACAGGTTAGATCTGCATATCTTCATTCAATTTTTTTTCCTCTTGTTGGTTTCTATTGTTGTTAAATTCTCCAGCATTTTTTTATTATGTCTGAAGAGCGTAGAGTAAGAGTCTCATTATATTGGGGGGTGAGGTTGTGATGGAGAATAACTCTGTGGGCTACAGTTTACCTGCTAAGTGTCATGTTAAATTGCCACTTACAATGGGGTACGAAACATTGATATCGCTGTTATACAAAAAAATGAGTGTGAGAAAACGTTCAGTGATATTTAAAGTAACCGGAAGATATCTGTATTCTGTTACGCTGCAAGGGGTTGCTTTTTACTTGAAGTTTAACATCGATGATGATGACACTTTGAGTGATTTCCTGAGGACTCCAAAGGAATGCCGAGAATTTCTTGTAATCACAATGTTGAGATGTACGTGAAGGTCGAAGACGTTCCAAAAAACGAGGTTGTGCGTAGTAGAGATAACCCCCAGTCATCGGGTGGTTATTCTGGATCAGTTTTTGGCAGACAGGTTCCGGATGAAAGAGTTCTTCTTGATTTAAATTTATCACCGTCGGCGAATGAGCATCGAAAAAATAATTACGCCATGCTTTCCATAATAAAATAACTGACCGTTAAAATATAATATATATTTTAAATGCGTTATATGTAATATAGTACTCAATACTTTTTTTTCACTTATTTTGATTTTTTAGTCAAAATTTACAATTGTTTCGGTGCGGTACTCCTCGAGTGTGAGGGCCTATCTTTGGTCCGGCAGTCCTATCTGCTGAAGGCCAATTATCTTGTCTAGTGGTTCCACCTACGAGGCCGAGTGCACATGCATAAATGTTTGAGCCTTTGTACTTATACCTTTTTAGCGAATTGGAAATTAAAATGTGGTAATTTTGGATTGAAATTATATAAATAAGTGTAAAAAAAATATCAAAGTACATATAACGCCATTAAAAGTAGTAATATATAATGATGATAATTGAGCCGTTACGGTATAGCGTCACTTTTGGTGGCTTATACATTATATTTCTGGAACTCTGTATAGTGCTACAAAAAGTGGCGCTATACATTTTTTTTTCTTAAACTGTATAGTGCCACAAAAAAATGGCGCTATGTATCCTTTTTTCTGGGCCCCCCAATAATTTTTGGGTTCAATAATTCAAAAGCGTATAAAGCTAACTTTTCTGGCGCTGTATACAAAAAAACTTTCCGGCTAGCCATTTCCTATATAAACAGGTTAGATCTGCATATCTTCATTCAATTTTTTTTCCTCTTGTTGGTTTCTATTGTTGTTAAATTCTCCAACATTTTTTTATTATGTCTGAAGAGCGTAGAGTAAGAGTCTCATTATATTGGGGGGTGAGGTTGTGATGGAGAATAACTCTGTGGGCTACAGTTTACCTGCTAAGTGTCATGTTAAATTGCCACTTACAATGGGGTACGAAACATTGATATCGCTGTTATGCAAAAAAATGAGTGTGAGAAAACGTTCAGTGATATTTAAAGTAACCGGAAGATATCTGTATTCTGTTACGCTGCAAGGGGTTGCTTTTTACTTGAAGTTTAACATCGATGATGATGACACTTTGAGTGATTTCCTGAGGACTCCAAAGGAATGCCGAGAATTTCTTGTAATCACAATGTTGAGATGTACGTGAAGGTCGAAGACGTTCCAAAAAACGAGGTTGTGCGTAGTAGAGATAACCCCCAGTCATCGGGTGGTTATTCTGGATCAGTTTTTGGCAGACAGGTTCCGGATGAAAGAGTTCTTCTTGATTTAAATTTATCACCGTCGGCGAATGAGCATCGAAAAAATAATTACGCCATGCTTTCCATAATAAAATAACTGACCGTTAAAATATAATATATATTTTAAATGCGTTATATGTAATATAGTACTCAATACTTTTTTTTCACTTATTTTGATTTTTTAGTCAAAATTTACAATTGTTTCGGTGCGGTACTCCTCGAGTGTGAGGGCCTATCTTTGGTCCGGCAGTCCTATCTGCTGAAGGCCAATTATCTTGTCTAGTGGTTCCACCTACGAGGCCGAGTGCACATGCATAAATGTTTGAGCCTTTGTACTTATACCTTTTTAGCGAATTGGAAATTAAAATGTGGTAATTTTGGATTGAAATTATATAAATAAGTGTAAAAAAAATATCAAAGTACATATAACGCCATTAAAAGTAGTAATATATAATGACGATAATTGAGCCGTTACGGTATAGCGTCACTTTTGGTGGCTTATACATTATATTTCTGGAACTCTGTATAGTGCTACAAAAAGTGGCGCTATACATTTTTTTTTCTTAAACTGTATAGTGCCACAAAAAAATGGCGCTATGTATCCTTTTTTCTGGGCCCCCCAATAATTTCTGGGTTCAATAATTCAAAAGCGTATAAAGCTAACTTTTCTGGCGCTGTATACAAAAAAACTTTCCGGCTAGCCATTTCCTATATAAACAGGTTAGATCTGCATATCTTCATTCAATTTTTTTTCCTCTTGTTGGTTTCTATTGTTGTTAAATTCTCCAGCATTTTTTTATTATGTCTGAAGAGCGTAGAGTAAGAGTCTCATTATATTGGGGGGTGAGGTTGTGATGGAGAATAACTCTGTGGGCTACAGTTTACCTGCTAAGTGTCATGTTAAATTGCCACTTACAATGGGGTACGAAACATTGATATCGCTGTTATGCAAAAAAATGAGTGTGAGAAAACGTTCAGTGATATTTAAAGTAACCGGAAGATATCTGTATTCTGTTACGCTGCAAGGGGTTGCTTTTTACTTGAAGTTTAACATCGATGATGATGACACTTTGAGTGATTTCCTGAGGACTCCAAAGGAATGCCGAGAATTTCTTGTAATCACAATGTTGAGATGTACGTGAAGGTCGAAGACGTTCCAAAAAACGAGGTTGTGCGTAGTAGAGATAACCCCCAGTCATCGGGTGGTTATTCTGGATCAGTTTTTGGCAGACAGGTTCCGGATGAAAGAGTTCTTCTTGGATTACGCCATGCTTTCCATAATTCCCAATAAGAGTGGTAAATTTCATTTTTTATTTGTTTTAATTATGTATATTTTTGGATTATTGAATTTGTATTAACGCTTATTTATTTAATAGGGGGTACCAGCCGGATATGGATTTATAAGTGGCTTACCTGGTAGTCATCACCTAATTGAAAACGTCCATCATGGAATGTCATCACATTACGACTTGTATGTGAATTAATATAACCATATGGAAAACATTTTTAGTTCAGTAGCTTATATTTTTGTTCGTTGTGCAGTGAAAACGAGCAAGTTGAACCACTCGTACTCACTTAATTGTCCGAAAATGATGTATTACATCGGGATCTGGAAGATGCATAGAGTGAGGAAGAGAATAGTGATTACGATAACAATGCCGATGAATCGGGATATGAGACACCATTTGCTCGTGAGGATGGCGATGAACAGGATGAGGATGAAGGACTCGATTTGAAGAGAGACCCCCCTAGACGAAGAGTTTACGAGTTCGAAGTGCCGTTTAATTCAAGGGAGATTCCTTACATTGATAACATGCCAACTGTGCTGCATCTGGAAGCTCTCACAAGGGATTTTGATGAAATCCGGACAGCAATGTGGGATGAGTCTAGACCAACGGTGCTTGCAAAGGGGATGCTTTTTCCTCATAAAGCTCGCATAAGCAGGGCTGTAAAATGCATAACGTAAAAGAGTGTCGTGAGATGCAGGTATCAAAGTCAAGTCCGACGGTATACAAGGTTGCCGCAGGTAGTTTTGACCATGTGATTGGATGTTGCATGCGACCAAGAAAAAGACAGGTATGTGGAAAGTGTGTAAGTACATTCCCACCCACACATGCGAAATGGACACATACAACGGGAATCACTTCAACTTGTATATTGACTTGATATCTCTTGTACTTATTCTGCACGTCGAAGCGTCCATAAGGTATAAAATCAAAGTGTGCATTACAGTAGTCCATCAGGAATATGGCTATACGATTACTAAAAGAAAGGCATATCTCGGGCGCAAATGAGCGTTTGAAATCGTCTATGGTAATTGGGATAAGTCATTTGCAGATCTTCCTAGGTACATGGCTGTAGTGCAGCAGATTAACCCCAGGACGGTTGTTGAATGGAGGCTTGAGCGGAGTCCGGGTAAATCATAATATATATTCAATTACATGTTCTCGGCGTTTAAGCCAGCAATTAATGATTTTCCGTATTGCCGGCCCGTAATACCCATAGACGTAACTCATGTCTATGAAAAGTACGATATCAAGCTATTGATAGTCGTGGCAGTGGATGCTAATAGACAGATATTTCCCTTAGCTTTTTCTATTTGTGCCAATGAAAGCATAGAGACGTGGACGATGTTTTTGAACCACCTGAAAGAGCACGTTGTCAAACATCATTCAGGAATTTATCTAATATCTGATCGGCATGGTGGTATATTAAGTTCTGTGGAGAACTTGCCTATATGGCAAGAACCTTATGCATACCATCATTAATGTGTGAGGCACTTGAAGGCCAATTTCCAGAAGGCACATCCCAAAAAGGATCTACATCATTTGATGTGGATGGCAGCAACAGACCACCAACAATATAAATTTTGGAGGCATATGGATTCTATCAGGCGAGAAGACGAGGCATCCTATCGTTGGTTAATACAACATGACATGAAAGGTGGACGTTGCATGCAAATGGTGGCCGACGGTGGGGAATTCTTACTAAAAACGTGACAGAGTCCTTCAACGGGTTATTGAAGTCGGCAAGAGGATTTACCGTCATAGCCATGGTGCGGATATCATTCAAGCAGATGACGGAGAGGTTTGTTAAACGGTCTGCAGCTGCAACGGAATTGATAGAAAGAGGTGTTGAATTTATGCTAGTGCCTATGAGGAGACTTGTGAATTACAGACGGCAAGCACATTGGCGTTTCTTTTTGCAATATGATGACGAAAGAGGTATTTTTGAAGTTTGCACCGCTATCCATAATAATCGGGTTAATAATGTTCATACTGTAAATGAATCTACAAGGTTATGCTCTTGTGGGAAATGACCAATCTACCACAGGCCTTGCTCACATGCCAAGTGTTTTCAACGTGTTGTTTATGCGGAGACCAACTATATTGATCAATAATATAGTGTTTCCAAGTACCTAAACACATACAGTGGTCAGTTGCAGCCACTGGGTGCTGAGCATTATTGGCCTCCAGAACCATTTAAAATAGTGTGTAACAAGTCTTATTTGCGTAAAAGACAGGTGTATAAGAGAACGCGTATACGGAACCAAATGGATGTTAGTGATACCGTATATGCACGCAAATATGATATATGCTCACAAACAGGATACGACCGTAGAAAATATCCTTTGGGTGGCAACAATAATCAAGCTCGGAGCGGGTGTTCTTCTATAGTACCTAACCATCCATGAGTTAATGTTGTAGTAATTATTTTTTATGTATATGTTGCAATATTTATGAAATAAAAATTCCTGGTTTGTTAATTATGACTTCCATTTACCTATTTAAATAATAATTTAATATAATTTTCTGTATATTTATTTTGTGTGTGTTATCTTGTCGAACTGAAAAATCTTGCCAGCTGACGTAAAGTTGTCCCGTCAACATCGTGATATTTACGCAAAATATAGCGCCAATAAATATGATGATACATCTGTGTTGTCTTGTTGAACTGAAAAATCTTACCATCTGACGTAAAGTTGTCCCATCAACATCGTGATATTTAATACACAAAATATAGCGCCATTAAATATGACGCTATGTCTGTGTTGTCTTGTCGAACTGAAAAAGCTTACCAGCTGATGTAAAGTTGTCCCATCAACATCGTAATATTTAATACGCAAAATCTAGCGCCATTAAATACGACGCTATGTCGGTGTTGTCTTGTCGAACTGAAAAAGCTTACCAGCTGATGTAAAGTTGTCCCGTCAATATCGTGATATTTAATACGTAAAATATAGCGCCATTAAATACGACGCTATGTCTGTGTTGTCTCGCCAATAAATAACGGGCTCATTGTAGTCATTTTGTGTGCTCAAAGTTTACTAAAGAAAATATTTCATTAAAAGAAAGGTTTTTTTTATTAAAAGCAAATATTTCACAAATGGCTCAACCTCTTCGTCCACCAATGTGCTACTGTGGAACATCATGCTTGATGCAAACTTGGTGGGAAGGCCGTGATGTTGGACGCCACTACTGGTACTTTATGAACCAGTACTACAAGGTTCCTGGAGAATCTATGTGTGAATTTGATGAATAGGTTGATGAACCATGTTATGAGGAATGATACAGAGAACAACTGCGGTGTCTTCATAATATGTGGTTAAGCCAACTGGGAGTAGAAAAAGAAAGCAATAGAATTATTACAGAAATGAGAGAGAAACTGAATGAGGTGGAAGATAAAAATGGATAGCAGAATGGAATTATGAAGCACAAGAGGAACGAAAAAAATATAAATGGAAACTTGCGGAGGTGAAGGCGAAACTAAAAGAGATAGAAGAAGAAAAAGAACAAATGAATGAACGATTTAAGTGGTTGGAGCAGAAAATAAATAGAAACCGGGACTAAACATTAGCATGTATGTGTTTAGTATATTTTTCATATTTCATGTATTTTTATTATGTTGGCCTGTTATGTTTTTGTTTGTGCTATAGTAATGTTTTCCTTCTTTGTTGCACTAAATTTTATTTTAATTGAAGTGAAAGTTAAATTTATGTGCTTGTGTTGTTATACGAAATAATAAAACTAATGGAGAACTAAAAAAAGTAATGGACATATTCAATTAAATATTTTATTAATGTATACAAAAACATTATTTACACCAAATAAAAAAAAAAGGAAGGCTGACTCAATGTGTCCCGCATGTGGTGTGTCTAAATGTAGTCGTAGGCCTGAGGCGCACTCCCTCCAGCCCGGGTACGCTATCAGGATCATCATCATCAAGTCGTCTCCTTATAGTCGGATGCAGGCCAGGATGGCATGTATTGATGGTGCTGTCAGGTCAAGTAGAAGGCTACATAATAATATAAAACTTTATTTAGAAAACTACACAACAATTCACAACAATTTATAATCTTACCATAATCGTGTATGGATCCTGAATGTAGCCATCTGTCGCAGCATCGCATGAAGCCTGAAAAAAGGAAATTAATAAAATTAAAGAAAATAAATAAGTTATAGTTAAAACAAATTCAAATTCAATACTAATAAAGTCATACATGCGCATGTGATGAGGTGCCATGACTCGGTCGACGCCCACTAAATAAATCATGGGTCGGTCGATCCTCATAAGTTGTAGACGGTCCAGGGAAATATCTACCCCAATCCGCTCCTTGAAAATCCGAGCCTGTGATTAATAATTGACCCGATGGGGTCACCTGTGATGGCACTGGAGTGTCAAAAATTCCAAGGCTGTAAGACGGCATGTCTGTCTCATGCATGCCACCTGCCATATCTGTTACAACATCATCAGCACGAGCCTTATCGCCCCCTGCTGAACACCACCTCCTCTCTGCCCACGACCACATCGTCCAGCACCAGCAGATCGTAGGGCACCACCACCTCGTGGAATACCACGACCTCGCTGGTACGTGGCTGGGTCAATATAATCAACCTCGTGTGCCAAACGTTGATCCGATCGGGCTCGCTGTAGTGTTTGGGCAGCCACATCCATGAATCGGCGACCATACTCCTCCATGACCACAGGATCATGGACATAACTCTGCATTTGCTGCCCCATACGATAAACGGTATGCAATCCAATCTCCTCCACAAAGTAAAGAATGCAAACTACGTATTTTGAACAAAATTAAAGGTATATAATTAATTATAACAAAAGACATACCATATCCTCATGTCTCTTGGCGTATGAGACGTACCGACCTTCTTCCTGATGAACAGGGTTCCCGATAAAAAGTAGGGAAACAGTGTGGTACCATGCCATATAACCATCTAAAGGAAAGTGCTGCGGAGGTAGGGTCAAGTCCCCTCGCATGTCCCAAATATACAACTGAGCATTAAGCCAGTCAGTAAATGTGTCATCCACCCTAGACCGATCATCCCTCTCATTGTGTAAAGGATGCCATGCAGGCGGAGTTGGTATATGTTGGAAACACGTTCTCAATGCGATATACTAAACGTGTATTCTTTTGTAGGTTTTGATGAATGACAAACAAAGCACAAATTGATATATGGCGGAGTTCAAGTACAAGAGCACAAATGTTGAGATTGAAGCTCAAGACATTGTTTCTAATTGTTATTATTGAGTCATTCTTAAATGTGATCTTGATCCTATAACTTGACTCTATAACATGGCTTCTCTCATAAAACTATTTTCCAAAATCATGCATACTTATTTCTGTATCAAATAATTTCAAATGATGCATATTTACATTAGACAAAATGTTTTATAAACATGCCTCAAAAATCTGGGCTAAAATAATCGATTATGAACTTATGATAATCGATTGTTTCTGAGCCAAGACTGCATGACAATCGACTATGAATTAATGGTAATCGATTGTGAGTAAGACAGTGAACATCAGGTTTTTCCAAATCTGCATGATAATCGATTGTGATCAAATGCCAATCGATTGTTGTTGAGGTAAAGTTTTTCAATACTCAAAATAATCGATTATGAACTAATGGTGATCGATTATGTTGAGACAATGTCTTTCAGTGATTTTAAATTTAATTAAGTAATCGATTATGGCTTTAAATAATCGATTATCACTGAGACAGTAAGTTTCATGATTTTCAGAAAATAACAAGTAATTGATTGTTGCAAAGGACAATCGATTGTTGAAGCTGACCGTTATCAAATGATTTTCAAATACCTCAAAGTAATCGATTATTGGTTTTCATATAATCGATGTTTTGCTTAAAATCTGGAAATGATTTTTAGAACGTTGCTGAGGTAATCGATTATAGATTTTATATAATCGATGTTTTGCTTAAAATCCGGAAATGATTTTTAGAACGTTGCCAATATAATCGATTATGGATTTGGTGTAATCGATTATCTGTTTTTGAATTTTGCCAGTAGTCGATTATGGATTGTAAGTAATCGATTATGAAGCGTAAAATCTGGGATTGATTTTTGATCTGACTGGCAGATAATCGATTGTTGGGTCATGACAATCGATTATCACTGAGTAAATTCAGCAATTCTTAATTGGCAATTAGACAACGGTAAGACCAAGTTTTGCACCTATAAATACAGCTTCAACTCAGTGTTTTAAACACAACAACATACATTAACTGATCATTACATTGCTTTAAGCTTTCATTCAATTGTTCATCATTTTCTACTCATTTCATAAAGCTTTTGAGAGCCATATTATTGTTCAAAGTTGTTGTGATCTTGAGCGTATTATTTTACTCATATCTACTCATCAAGGAGTACCTTTGTTAAGTGAGTGTTCAAGTATTTCAAATACTTGTAAGAGAATTTTGATTCTCTTGCGTTGAGGAACTTGTGCTTCCTCTGTTGAAGTCTTTGGGATTGTATCCCCGAGCAAGTGAAGTCTTTGGGATTGTATCCCCGAGCAAGTGAAGTCTTTGGGATTGTATCCCCGAGCAAGTGAAGTCTTTGAGGTGAGGAACCTCCGAGCAAGTGAAGTCTTTGAGATTGTATCTCCGAGCAACTGTAAAGGTTTGTTAAGCACCCGTAAGCTTAACAAGTTAGTAGAAAATCTTGAGAGAGTCTCTCGGGGACTGGACTAACCACTGTTGTGGCCAACCAGGATATATCCTTGTGTAAGTTATTTTTATTGCACTTATTTACTTCCTGTAAAATTTAAATTCCGCAAGAAAACGCTAAATTTCATTAAAACGCTATTCACCCCCCCCCCCTCTAGCGTTAAGCGTAGTTTCTAACAATTGGTATCAGAGCCCAACTCTCTGAAAAACTTAACAGTTTGAGAGAACCATCCATGGCTTCTACTCGTGACTTTTTTGCAGGAATAGGTGAAGGTGAATGCGACACGTCGCCGTCCAAAATTGGGTGAAAACAACTACTCAGTTTGGAAAGAACGAATGAGAGTTTTTACGCTAGCAAACGACCTCTATCTATGGCAAATCATCAAGCATGGAAATCAAATGACGACAAAAGTTGGAAAAGCCAAGGTAAGTGAATACAACACTAATGCGATAAACATGTTGTATAAATCCTTGAACCAGGAAATCTGGCGAAAAATCTCCCACTACAAAACTGCTAAGGAAATGTGGGATAAGCTTGAAGAAATTCATGAAAGAACATCTCAAGTGGAAAAATGCTCAAATGATGAATCAAATATCAGGTGCCTGATGGCCGACGACAAAGAAAGAGGTAAGCACTTCTAACTCTTTCTCGTTTGAAGAACTTCAAAATGCCTATGAAGATATGTTTGGTAAATATGAAAATGCTGTTAAAATGATTAGAGATTTGAAGAAATCACTTTCCCAGCAAGAAATAGATTTCCAGAAAGATCTCTCTTTAAAAGAAAAGGATTTTGAAGAACGCTTTTTATTGAAAGAAAAAGATTTTGAAAATCAATTCTCTTTAAAACAAAAGGATTTTGAAAATCTGTCTCGTGATAACGAGAATCTTGTTAAAGAAAATCAATTTCTTCAAAATGATAGTGTAGAGCTTAGACAAGTCATTAAGACTATGCATGAAGCTTCTTACATTGATAAATGCTCTACTTGTACTTCCTGCGACTCTTTGAAGTTAGAAAACGCAGAACTTAGGAAAACCTTAGAATCACACAGTGTAGACGTTCCTAAGGTTATTGAAGAAAAGGAAACGTCTAAGAGTAATCAATGGCATAAAAACAGAAATTACAATAGAAATCCTACTGCTCCACCTAGAAATAACTCTAGGGCTGTAAACGAGTCTAGGACAAATTCCTTTAGACCACCTAGACACTACGCTAGGATATATGAAAACAAGTCTAGGGTTAATAATTCTAGAACACCTAGATACAATTCTAGAAATTGGTACAATGAGTCTAGAATTAACCACTTTAGATCACCTAGAAAGAATTCTAGGATGATTGTTAACGAATCTAGGATAAATCACCCTAGACAACCTAGAAATGATTCTAGAATTTTCAACGCATCGAGGAATGACTATAGATCACCCAGAACGTATTTTGCTCCACCTAGACACAGGCACAATCCGAATGCAACATGTCATTACTGCAATCGTATAGGTCACATTGCACCGATGTGTTTCGCAAAGCATAGAGACTTCTCGTATGACTATAATCATTATTTGTCTAACCCCCAAGGACCCAAGATGGCATGGGTACCTAAAGAATATTAAATTGTTTTGTAGGTGTGCTTGAAGGGATCAAGTGTACTATGGTACCTTGATAGTGGATGCTCCAAACATATGACGGGAGATGAATCCAAATTCCTTCAACTAGAGCACAAAGAAGGAGGAAACGTCATTTTCGGCGACAACAATAAAGGAAAAATAATCGGCATCGGATCGGTTGGTAAGGACGAAAACTCCTCTATTAAACATATATTGCTTGTGAAAGGGTTGAAGCATAATCTCTTGAGCATAAGCCAATTATGTGACAAGGGAAATCTTGCTCTATTTGATTCGGATGAATGTCTTGTGTTTAGACGAAGTGACTTCAAGATCATACTTCATGGTTTTAGAATTGATAACATCTATATGGTTGATCTTGCAAACTCCTCTCCCGAATATGTTGATTGCTTAATGAGCAAAGAGGATAATACTTGGCTGTGGCATCGTAGATTAGCACACATGAACATGCATCTTTTAAATAAATTGCTTTCTCAAAACTTAGTAGTTGGTCTTCCCAATTTAAAGTTTGAAAATGATTCTATGTGTGATTCTTGTCAAAAAGGGAAGCAAACCAAAGCATCTTTTAAATCCAAAAATATTGTTTCAACTTCTAGACCTTTACAATTACTTCATATGGATTTACTTGGACCTTCTCGTATTGAAAGTCTAGGTAGAAATAAATATGCTTTTGTAATTGTTGATGACTTTTCTAGATTTACATGGACGCTATTTCTTGCAAATAAAAGCGATGCTTTTCAAAATTTCAAGTATTTTCTTAAACGTGTTCAAAACGAAAAGGAATCTACCGTCACTTCAATTAGAAGTGATCATGGGGGAGAGTTTGATCACAATCTCTTTGCGGATTTTTGTGACGAACTCGGAATCGAGCATACCTTTTCCGCTCCACGTACACCACAACAAAATGGGGTGGTGGAAAGGAAAAATAGGTGTCTCGAAGAGATGGCAAGAACCATGCTCGACGAAGCTAAGATTCCCAAACACTTTTGGGCGGACGCCGTGAGTACCGCTTGCTATGTTTTAAATAGAGTAGCAATTCGGCCAATACTCTTGAAAACCCCATATGAACTGTATAAGGTAGAAAACCCAATATTTCCCACTTACGTGTTTTTGGTTGTAAATGTTTTGTTCATAATAACGGCAAAGACCAATTAGGTAAATTTGATGCAAAATCGGATGAAGCTATTTTTATTGGTTATTCCTCACGTAGTAAAGCATATAGGGTCTTTAACAAAAGAACCCAAATTGTGGAGGAATCCCCACATGTTGTGTTTTCCGAAGATAATGCTCGCTTGGCGAGAAAGGATTGTGGTTTTGATCTTGCAGATATCTTGAGTAATTTGAAAAACAAAATACATGAAGAACCGCCAAAGGAAAACAATGATGAAATTATAGAACAATCAACGGAAGAAGCTCCACAATTGGAAAGTGAAACAAACGAACAAAAGGAATGGAGAACGATCAAAGATCACCCTCTTGATCAAGTAATCGGCGATGTTGGAGGAAAGGTAAGTACTCGAAACTCCCTTAAAAACACCTTAGAACTTACTGCTTTTGTTTCTCAAATTGAACCCAAAACCATCTCTGAAGCAATTGGGGATGAATTTTGGACCTTGGCAATGCAAGAGGAGCTTAACCAATTCGAACGAAATGACGTTTGGGATTTGGTGCCAAGACCCGAAGATCATACCATAGTTGGTACGAAATGGGTTTTTCGCAACAAACTAGATGAAAATGGTATAATCACTAGAAACAAAGCTAGGCTTGTGGCTCAAGGCTACAATCAAGAAGAAGGTATTGATTATGAGGAGACTTATGCTCCAGTAGCTAGATTAGAAGCTATTCGCTTATTGCTTGCTTTCGCTTCCTCTATGAATTTTGTCTTATATCAAATGGATGTGAAAAGTGCGTTTTTAAATGGTTTTATTGAAGAAGAAGTTTATGTCAAACAACCCCCTGGTTTTGAGAACTTTAAATATCCCGATCATGTTTTCAAACTCAAAAAGGCTCTCTATGGGTTAAAACAAGCTCCCCGAGCTTGGTATGATAGGTTGAGTAAATTTCTTTTGAAAAATGATTTCATTAGGGGAAAAGTTGACACAACTCTCTTTGTCAAACACAAAAACAATGATATTTTATTAGTTCAAATATATGTAGATGACATTATATTTGGTGCCACTAACAATGCTTTATGCAAGGAATTTTCCAATCTAATGACTAGCGAATTTGAGATGTCTATGATGGGCGAATTAACCTTCTTTTTGGGACTACAAGTAAAACAAATGAAGGAAGGTACATTCATTTGCCAAGCCAAATATTGCAAAGAATTGCTTAAACGCTTTGATATGAACAATGCAAAAGAAATGGCAACTCCCATGAGCACATCCGATCATCTAGACAAAGATGAAAAAGGTAAGGAAGTCGACACCAAAAAAATATCGAGGTATGATTGGCTCTCTACTTTATCTTACTGCTAGTCGTCCGGACATCATGTTTAGCGTGTGCTTATGCGCTCGTTATCAATCATGTCCGAAGGAGTCTCACCTTTCGGCGGTAAAACAAATTTTACGGTATCTTGTTGGTACCTCAAATGTGGGTCTATGGTACCCCAAAGGCTCTTCATGCCAACTCATTGGCTATTCCGATTCTGATTTTGCTGGATGCAAATTGGACCGCAAGAGCACTAGTGGCACTTGCCATTTGCTCGGTAGCTCTCTCGTTTCTTGGTTTAGCAAGAAACAAGTAAGTGTTGCGTTGTCCACAACCGAGGCTGAATATGTAGCCGCGGGGAGTTGTTGCACTCAAATCCTATGGATGAAACAACAACTCTTGGACTATGGCCAAAGACTTGATCACATTCCTCTTAGATGTGATAACACTAGTGCCATCTGCTTGACGAAGAACCCCGTTCTTCATTCGCGAACAAAACACATTGAAGTTAGACATCATTTTATTAGAGATCACGTTCTCAAAGGCGATGTCGAAATTGAATTTGTTGAAACTAAAAGCCAATTGGCAGACATCTTTACAAAGCCTTTGGATAAAGAGTCCTTCTTCCGAATTCGCAATGAACTCGGGATCCTTGACTCCACATTGATCTAAGTCATGCATTGCATTTCCTCTCCTACACATTTCTAACTTGAGCGTCGGAGGCGTCTAACTTCTTTTTGCAGGTATCGCCCTACAGAAAAAGAAAATTTTATTTGGGCAAACCGCAAATCATCGGACATATAATCGATTATCCCGTATCAATAATCGAATGTCACCTTTCTAATTTTCAATAAATAAACTTTGTTTCATTTCATTTTTGTGTATCTTTCCTTACTATTTTTTTTGCTAATGGCAAAAGGGGGAAGATAACGAGATAACGGGTATGCACCACCTCTACATTGCTTAATTGCTTATAAGCTTAAATTGAGGGGGAATTCTTAAATTGAGGGGGAACAAGAACAAATATGCATACTTGTTACTTGTCTTGAATCGTCAATATTATTTGTCAAATTGCATATCCCGCTTAATGTTTGCCATTATCAAAAAGGGGGAAATTGTTGGAAACACGTTCTCAATGCGATATACTAAACGTGTATTCTTTTGTAGGTTTTGATGAATGACAAACAAAGCACAAATTGATATATGGCGGAGTTCAAGTACAAGAGCACAAATGTTGAGATTGAAGCTCAAGACATTGTTTTTAATTGTTATTATTGAGTCATTCTTAAATGTGATCTTGATCCTATAACTTGACTCCATAACATGGCTTCTCTCATAAAACTATTTTCCAAAATCATGCATACTTATTTCTGTATCAAATAATTTCAAATGATGCATATTTACATTAGACAAAATGTTTTATAAACATGCCTCAAAAATCTGGGCTAAAATAATCGATTATGAACTTATGATAATCGATTGTTTCTGAGCCAAGACTGCATGACAATCGACTATGAATTAATGGTAATCGATTGTGAGTAAGACAGTGAACATCAGGTTTTTCCAAATCTGCATGATAATCGATTGTGATCAAATGCCAATCGATTGTTGTTGAGGTAAAGTTTTTCAATACTCAAAATAATCGATTATGAACTAATGGTGATCGATTATGTTGAGACAATGTCTTTCAGTGATTTTAAATTTAATTAAGTAATCGATAATGGCTTTAAATAATCGATTATCACTGAGACAGTAAGTTTCATGATTTTCAGAAAATAACAAGTAATCGATTGTTGCAAAGGACAATCGATTGTTGAAGCTGACCGTTGTCAAATGATTTTCAAATACCTCAAAGTAATCGATTATTGGTTTTCATATAATCGATGTTTTGCTTAAAATCTGGAAATGATTTTTAGAACATTGTTGAGGTAATCGATTATAGATTTTATATAATTGATGTTTTGCTTAAAATCCGGAAATGATTTTTAGAACGTTGCCAATATAATCGATTATGGATTTGGTGTAATCGATTATCTGTTTTTGAATTTTGCCAGTAGTCGATTATGGATTGTAAGTAATCGATTATGAAGCGTAAAATCTGGGATTGATTTTTGATCTGACTGGCAGATAATCGATTGTTGGGTCATGACAATCGATTATCACTGAGTAAATTCAGCAATTCTTAATTGGCAATTAGACAACGGTAAGACCAAGTTTTGCACCTATAAATACAGCTTCAACTCAGTGTTTTAAACACAACAACATACATTAACTGATCATTACATTGCTTTAAGCTTTCATTCAATTGTTCATCATTTTCTACTCATTTCATAAAGCTTTTGAGAGCCATATTATTGTTCAAAGTTGTTGTGATCTTGAGCGTATTATTTTACTCATATCTACTCATCAAGGAGTACCTTTGTTAAGTGAGTGTTCAAGTATTTCAAATACTTGTAAGAGAATTTTGATTCTCTTGTGTTGAGGAACTTGTGCTTCCTCTGTTGAAGTCTTTGGGATTGTATCCCCGAGCAAGTGAAGTCTTTGGGATTGTATCCCCGAGCAAGTGAAGTCTTTGGGATTGTATCCCCGAGCAAGTGAAGTCTTTGAGGTGAGGAACCTCCGAGCAAGTGAAGTCTTTGAGATTGTATCTCCGAGCAACTGTAAAGGTTTGTTAAGCACCCGTAAGCTTAACAAGTTAGTAGAAAATCTCGAGAGAGTCTCTCGGGGACTGGACTAACCACTGTTGTGGCCAACCAGGATATATCCTTGTGTAAGTTATTTTTATTGCACTTATTTACTTCCTGTAAAATTTAAATTCCGCAAGAAAACGCTAAATTTCATTAAAACGCTATTCACCCCCCCTCTAGCGTTAAGCGTAGTTTCTAACAGTATAGGCTGCGGCAGGGCAAACTGACGAAAAACCCGCTCTGAGGGATGATGCTCGACAGTATTGACGCATGTGAGAGGGACAGAAGCCCTCCAAATATGTCGGCCGAACGTGCAATACGCTGGCAGGGTACCTATTACCTCCTCGCTATAAGGCGTCCAGATGAACTATCAAATAACATCACAAACCGTTAGTATGCGCAATATTAAGTTAAACAATTATTGGTACATTTAGTTAGATATTCACTTGTGCGTCCTCCAGCAAATCCAAGACATCCCTGATGCGGGGGAGATTATGATTGGCATCATACTCTTGTGAAAGTCTACGGCGTATAACCCACCTACAAGCAAGAGGGAGCTCCGGAATCTCTACATTAGCCGGTAGTTGTGGTAGAGGTGGACGGAGCTGCATAAATCGCTCCCAGACCCAAACCTAACATAGAAGGTTGATGTATAGTGTGAGATTAACTATAACTAGGTAGAATTATAACTAAGGGATTAGTTGAATATGTTGGCACATGTAGAAGCGAAAGGAAGCCACAAACGTCTCTATGTGTGCCCATTGAAGCCCGGCACATCTGCCTGTACAAAAATGATAGGACAACACCACCCCAGCGGTAGCTGGCTGTATCCTCGAATCAGGTAATATGGTGCAGAAAACGAATGCTCACTAGGTTCCCCAAAGTGTTCGGGAACAATACCCCACCAAATAGAAGGAGAAGCAACAGCCTCGTATATTGTTGCACATCCATCTCCGTTGACTCGTTGGTGATCACATCGTGGATATGTACGAGGTGGTCTCGAATGGGGACTAACTGTATACGACTGATCCTAGAAGCTACCTCCTAGTCCTACGGTATGAAGCCACTGACCTTCTGCACCATATCCCAATGTGCCTCCCGCGGATAATATCGCATGGTCGCTGGCAGTAACACAGGCAAGCCATCAGCGGACATGCCATATAAAATCTCTACGTCCTGAAGTGTAATGGTGGCCTCGCCAATGGGCAGATGGAAAGTGTACGTCTCCGGTCGCCACTGCTCAATCAAGGCCGTGATCAAAGTATAGTCGAGTTGTATCCGGCCAATCCTAAAAATCCCATAGAATCCCATCTCCCCCAAGTAATGGGCCACGCAGGGATGTAGAACGCATGAAGGACTCAAAAACTCCCATAGTAGATCCACTCTCCTGGCCCGGAAAATCTGCATGCGCAATTGTCCCTCCCATATATACTCGGATCTATTCTGGGGCTATAGACTAATAGATCTGACATCCGAGGGTCGGGATGTATAGGCGCATCCATGTCGTCAACTGTAAAATCATAATTTTTAATAACTTAATTGTACAAATTATGATTAAAAATTATGTATTTTTTTAAGATTGAAATTCATATTTTTTAATAACTTAATTCTGCAAGTTACTTACCCATGGGCTCTGGGCTCGCTTATTTTTTAGGCCCATTGGCTCCAAACTATGATTAAAATTTATTTATTTTTTTATGATTGAAATTCATATTTTTTAATAATTTAATTGTGCAGGTTACTTACCCATGGGTTCCGGGCTTGCTTATTTTTGAGGCCCAGTGACACCAAACTATGATTAAAAATAATGTATTTTTTTATGATTGAAATTCATATTTTTTAAAGACTTAATTGTGCAAGTTACTTACCCATGGGTTCCGGGCTCGCTTATTTTTGAGGTCCAGTGGCACCAAACTATGATTAAAAAATATGTATCTCTTATATGATTGAGATTCATATATTTTAATAACTTAATTATGCAAGTTACTTACCCATGTGTTCCAGGCTCGATATTTTTGAGGCCTAGTGGCACCAAACTATGATTGATAATTATGTATTTTTTTGTAATTGAAATTCATATTTTTAATAACTTAATTGTGTAATTTACTTATCCATGAGTTCCGGGCTCGATATTTTTTAGGCCCAGCGGCACCAAACTATGATTAATAATTATGTATTTTTTTGTGATTGAAATTCATATTTTTAATAACTTAATTGTGCAAGTTGCTTACCCATAGGATCCGAGCTCGCTTATTTTTGAGGCCCAGTGGCACCAAACTATGATTAAAAATAATGTATTTTTTTATGATAGAAATTCATATTTTTTAAAAACTTAATTGTGCAAGTTGCTTACCCATAGGATCCGAGCTCGCTTATTTTTGAGGCTCAGTGGCACCAAACTATGATTAAAAATAATGTATTTTTTTATGATAGTAATTTATATTTTTTAAAAACTTAATTGTGCAAGTTACTTACCCATGGGTTCAGGGCTCGATATTTTTGATGCCCAGTGGCACCAAACTGTGATTAATAATTATGTATTTTTTTGTAGTTGAAATTCATATTTTTTAATAACATAATTGTGCAAGTTACTTACCCATTGGTTCCGGGCTAGATATTTTTGTGGCCCAGTGGCACCAAAGTATGATTAATAATTATGTACTTTTTGTAATTGAAATTCATATTTTTTAATAACTTAATTGTGCAAGTTACTTACCCATGGGTTCCGGGCTCGATATTTTTGAGGCCCAGTTGCACCAAACTATGACTAATAATTAAGTTTTTTTTTTGTAATTGAAATTCATATTTTTAATAACTTAATTGTGTAAGTTACTTACCCATGGTTTCCGGGCTCGATATTTTTGAGGCTCAGTGGCACCAAACTTTGATTAATAATTATGTATTTTTTTGTGATTGAAATTTATATTTTTTAATAACTTAATTGTGCAAGTAACTTTCCCATGGGTTCCGGGCTCGCTTATTTTTGAGGCCTAGTGGCACCAAACTATGATTAAAAATTGTGTATTTTTTTATGATTGAAATAAATATTTTTTAATAACTTAGTTGTGCAAGTTACTTACCCATGGGTTCCGGACTCGCTTATTTTTTAGGCTCAGTGGCACCAAACTATGATTAAAAATTATGTATTTTTTGTGATTGAAATTCATATTTTTAATAACTTAATTGTTCAAGTTACTTACCCATGGGTTCAGGGCTCGATATTTTTGATCCCAGTGGAACCAAACTATGATTACTAATTATGTGTTTTTTTGTAATTGAAATTCATATTTTTTTAATAACGTAATTGTGCAAGTTACTTACCCATATTTCTGTCTGGGACGAGGATTATATGGTGCCTGAAAATTTTGCAGGAGTTGACGGGAGCCTTGTAGAATTGATGCTCGCCATTGTTGGTGATTGGGAGGCGTAGCATAAGCCTGAGCAATATACATTGTGTACTGTTGCGAGGGAATTGAGTATCGGGGACCCTGAGGCAGATAATAATGTTGAGGAGAATTGTATTGTCCTTGTTGGAATTGCCCGTATGAAGGAACTATTCCTCTTTGAATTCCCCGAATCCAGAGCTTGGAGAAAGTAGTCAATCATTTCTGCCTCTTTCCTAGGTGGTTTAACCCTAGCAGCCTGCTCTCTCCACTTGATTGCATATTTTCTAAAGCTTTCTATAGATTTCTTCTTTATGTTGACGAGAGAGGAACGGTCTGGCACTATTTCAATATTGTACTGAAATTATTGGACAAAAGCTTGAGCCATGCCGTTCTAAACATGCAAGTGAGATATGTCTTGATCTATGAACCACTCTGAAGCAATTCCTGTCAAACTTTCCCCCATATAAGCCATCATTAATTCTTCTTTTCCCCCTGCTCCCCTAAATTGGTTGCAATATCTCTTCAAATGTGCCACGGGATCACTGTGACCATCGTACTTGTCAAACTTAGGGGTCTTGAATCCAGGTGGCAAATGAACATGCGGAAACATGCATAAATAATTGAACGAAACACTCTTGTAGCCTCCCAAACCTGTATGTTTCACATGGTTTGTTCCAAACTCTTCATTTTTCTGACCATTTCCTCTTGTTCCATATTCTTGTTGGGCTTTTCGACCTCGATTGGAACATGTTATAAGGAGTATGCTTGTATGAATCTAGAACGTTGAAAATCAGTTCTGGAGAGTAATGTTGGGTATCATGAGCATTCAATTGTGGATCATTGTTGAGCTTTTGAGCAGGAGCCGGTTGAGGAATGGGTACAATATGTAGGTCATTTCTGAAGGGTGCGGCTGGAGGACCTGGAATGGAGGTACTGGGGATAGTGGGGAGGTTAATGCTCGGAATGACTCCAGTTTGGTACAATGGGTTACTTATTATGGAGATAGGCACTTAATTTGCAACTGACACGTTACGAAGATTATCTGAAGGCCCCAGGGGTAGTGAGGGCGGTGCCTGTCCATTCACCTAGGCTTGGTACATATCTGCAAATTGTTGTTTCAACACTCTTACTTCTTCAACTAGTCCCGAACCTTGTTCGACCAATTGTCCATGGACATCATTATTATCTGGCTCATTCTCACAGTTGTTTCCCATTTTACTTTTTCCTTTTGACCTCGTGTTGTAAGGGTGAGTCGCCAGTTTAAACACAAACCAACCACCTATGTTTAACCTTATCTCTTAGAAATAACAAATAACAAACGTGTTAGAGTCAGACATTTACATATATTAAGCACACAATGTATGTCATGCACCTAATGCCATTTTCATTTCTAAAATGATTTTGGAAGGCTTCATGCTTCATCCCGGCTTATTGGATTATTTCCTTTTGAACTTACTGCTCTTTATTTTATTTTATTTTATTTTAATTTTTTATCATTTTTAGATTAGTTATGGCTGTGATCGCATCCGATGGGGATTGCCTACGTATCATGATGCCAAATGAATCAGACCTCCACGTAGTTCAGGAGAAATAATAACAATTCTAATGATTTCTTCTCTTTTAAAAAAAAAAACAAAATAAATAAGACAAACTAAAATGTTTTTCAATTATATTTTTTTTCAGAATGAAAGAAAATGAAATACATACAAACGGACTCTACTGACTTTAAAGACATAAACATGTCTGGAATAAAATAAACTTTGATAGTAATAAAAAAAACTCTAAAAAATAAATAAATAATAGCCAAACTGTGGGACTAAAAAAATTAAATTAGTAATAGTCATTAAAAAAATAAAAGGCCCAAATAACTTTTTTTTTGTTTTGTAAAAATAATAATAAAATTGGCCTCCCTTTTTGCATTTTCGATGCAGGTTTCAAGGCTATTTCGACAAAAAGACCGGATGCAAGGGAAAAACTGGTTAAAAATTTTGACAAAGTGACTATATTATCATTATTTGAAAAAAATAAAAATAATAATAACTAATAATCCATAAAAATCCTTTTCTTTTACTCCTTTTGTTTATGTTTATTTAAAAGGGGGCTGAACCTGATGAAGGTTGCCTACGTGTCTCACGTCCGGTGAGACTCAAACCCGCGTAGTTCGGTAACTAAGAAAAAAATTATTTTGAAAATTTTTAGTTTATATACCAAATCCTTTCAAAATTTTATTTAATAAAAAAGGGTATTTTATGAAAGCTTGGAAAATTTCCTCTTTCTTTCCCTTGTTTAATGCTATTCTAAAGCCGGTCAACATCTGAATGAGGCCTACCAAATAAAATTACATATAGCACATAGATATGAACATGTTGGTCCAAAAAATTGGTTCATGTCCTAGACGAGCCCGGCCACTGTGCCGATTCCTGCTAAGTTCAATGCATATGATGCAAATAAAGCGTAACCTACTAGAGATATTCATTGTTTGTGGCTTGTTCTTCTAAGTTTTCAAATCCTAAAGGAGAGGTATCTAGACTTGGCTTACCCGGGTGGACAACTCGGGCCGAGGAGCATCAAGCGTCACCAGTAGTAGAACAGCACTGGCTAGCTAACGGCTCTCCCGCCTAAACATGTGTGACTAAATCTTTCACCAGAAATTGGTAGGCTAACTGGCTTTATATCAAGACAGAAGTTTTGTGATGTTGGTAGGCAAACACAACATAACTACCCATCAGAAGAATTAGAGGGGTGCGAGAGAAGATACAATTTATATCACGGTTCAAATAAATATTAAAGCGGTAAATAAACAACAAACAACACATTATGCTTCAAAATACAATAATATCCAAAACATGATAAAAGCCAAACAAGAATCAATATACAAAGCTCGAATTCTTATTAATTAGTCCCCAGAAGAGTCGCCACGGCTGTCACACCTCTTTTTTGTCACACAATCTCGTTACGAGGTTGAGTTAGAAGAGTTTTTCCAATTAAAGTGAAGTTTTGAAAAGGGGTTATTTATTATTTAGAATCGCCACTTGAAATTGAGTTTTTGGTATTCCAAGTCACCTTTTATTTGAATCCCTCTTCAAAAGGAAGGTTTGACTCTTAATTTATGGTCTACAAAAATAGAAGACTGAGTAAGGAATTTTGTTGACCGAGGGGAAGGTGTAAGGCACCCCTCGAGTCTCGTGGTTCTAGCACGGTCGCTTCAATTGATTAATGTAAAGTTTAAATTAATTTTTTAGCTATTCTTGTATTTTATTGATTATGGCTTATTTATTACCGCTTCACTTAGTTTATTATATTTTTATTAATTATTTTTACCAAGATGTGATATGCACACAAGGTACTTCCTTAAAATTAAATATTAAACCAAGGTACGGAATGCACACATGGTTATAACATAATTATTTTAAATTAAAAAGGTATCAAGACGCGTAATGCACACATATTCCTTTTATTATTTAAGCATATAAATCCAAGGTTCGGGTATGAACACATGGGCTAGTATTTTAAAGTGCATCTAAAAATTTTCTAGCATTTTAGAGTATTCTATTTATTTATCTATTTTATTATTATTATTTTTTAAATGTTACCACGGCTATCACACCTCTTTTTTCTAACACAACCCTGTTACGAGGTTGAGTTAGAAGAGTTTTCCAATTAAAGGGACATTTTGAAAAGGGATTATTTATTATTTAGAGTCGCCACTTGAAATTGAGTTTTGGTGTTCCAAGTCACCTTTTATTTGAATCCCTTTTCAAAGGGAAGGTTTGACTCTTAATTTATGGTCTACGAAAACAGAAGATTGAGTAAGGAATTCTGTTGACCGAGGGAAAGGTGTATGGCACCCCTCGAGTCCCGCGGTTCTATCACGGTCGCTTCTATTGATTAATGTAAGGCTTAAATCAATTTTTATCTATTCTTGTATTTTATTGCTTATGACTTATTTATTACCACTTCACTTAATTTATTATATTTTTTATTAATTATTTTGACCTAGATGTGGTACGCACACAAGGTACGTCCTTGAAATTAAATATTAAACCAATGTACGGAATGTACACATAGTTATAACATAACTATTTTAAATTAGAAAGGTATCAAGACGCAAAATGCACACATAATCCTTTTATTATTTAAGTGTATCAATGCAAGGTTCGGGTATGAACACATGTGCTAGTATTGTAAAGTGCATCTAAAACTTTTCTAGCATTTAGAATATTTTATTTATTTATCTATTTATTATTATTATTTTTTAACTGTTTTAATAAATCTTAAGATTTTAAAGTAAAATAAATAACTAAGAGATGACCATTAGCCCAGAAGATAAGACCAAATTAACGGAGCTTTCTATTGATGCATTATAATTTAAACAAAACTACATAATGTTGGATTTATCATTATTTGGAGACATTTATACAAACAAAAAAAATGCAAATTCCAACCATATTTATCAATAGGACTTAACATGAAATAATAATCTTAATTAACTATCATATTGTATGTATGGCTAACTTGCCGTAATTTGATATATACATGTATATGAACATGAATTTAATTTGACTATTAAAGAACTAAAATTTCAGCAACTTAAATAATACATTAACACATGTTCCAACAAAATTTTGTTAATAACATTTTTTTTATACCAAAAATATAAGTAAAACTCCTAAGAAAAATAAACAAAACTATAACGAAGTAAAAAAAATTCTTTAGGCTCTCCTCCTAATTCATGAATTAGTATGAAAGCTGCTCACCCGTATTAAATATTACATACAAAGAAAGATAACATATATATATATATATATATATATATATATATATATATATATATATATATATATATATATATATAAATTGTCCCTCGATTAGTCATCAATTATAAACATTTGAACAAATTCTTTGAAAATATGCTTCTAACAAAATTCAGAAAAACAAATTAAAATTCAAACTTTGCGAAGATATAGATCTTATATATCATGTTTAAACTGTACCAAAAAATGGAATGTTAATGTGTTATCTTTGATAAGGTTTCACTACAAAAGAATATCTACAGATTTTTTAAATTATACTAAACTTTTTAAAATCACAAGCACGTAACCGCGAACAAAATCCCGAACTTCTGTTTCCTTTTTTTCTTTCACGTTTTTTTTTTCGTTCTTCAGTAGTTTTCTTTCTTCGTTCTATTTTTTTCCTCTTTCTTTGCTTTTTCAACGTTTTTCTTCTCTCTTTTTGTTATCTTTTGTTTCCGTTTCTTTCCTCCCTTTTCTCTATTCTTTTCAACGTTTTTTTATTTTTCTTTTTTTTTTCAACGTTTGTCCCCTCTTTTCTTTTCCAACGTTTTTCTTCTTTTAGTTTTCTTCCTTCGTTTCTTTTTTGTTTTCTTCTTTGTTCGTACTTTTTTTTTCACTTGTCCGTTGCTTTTCTTTTCTGTTTTATGTTTTGTTATTTGTTTTATAATAGAGATGTAGGGGTAGGTAAAAAAGTTAGAGTTAGAATTAAAGTGGGAGAAAGAAGTTGAAAAGATCATGGTAAGTGATTAGAATAATGTTATTTGAATCTTTTAATATTTATCTCCTTTTATTATATTATTACTTATTATTATTATTATTATTATTATTATTATTATTATTATGTGTTTTGCCTTTTTTCTCTTTTTTTTTGTAAGTTATTTTTTGTTCAATAATGTTTACTTATTCTTTATTATTGAAGAAATTAGAAAGCAAAATGCATAGTTAAAAAATATTAGTTAGCTATCTTATATTTAAATATTATACACATAAAAAATTAAATATTTACATTGTAGTTTAAAGTATACTAAGAAAAATGCTATAGCTTACATTTAAAGTTCTAATTAGTTTTTTTTTTAATTTTCTTTTATTTAAAACTAGGGGAGTAAAACTTATACTCTAAAAATGTGAATATATAGTTATTATATTTTTTTTCTAAAATAAAACCTACAAAGAGTGAGATAAAAGTTTTAAAATATTAAGATTAGGCGTAAAAGAAATATTTACACTAAACTAGTATATAATTTGGGTGTGGTCAAAAATTAGGTGTTCACATGAAGTCGGATACTCGTGACAAAGGCGTGATTTCTAGTTGATTTGAGCTGATTCGAGGTAAGTAGCTTGTCTAACCTTGTGTGAGGGACTTCTTCCCTTAGGATATGATATTTGGTAATTGAATTGTCATGTGCGTGAGGTGAAGAGCGTGTACTTATGCATGTTGTTGAAAAATTTGGTTTCCTTAAAGTATTCCTTAGCATGTTCATTTTCCCTGCTTTACTGTAATTGCTGACTTAACCTGTTGTTAGTTAGAAGAGCATGTTTAGTAGACTTAAATTGCCTATTTGCTTAAACTGCCCTAATTGCATTGCGTGCATCATGATAGGCTAGAATTGACTATTTACTTATACGAAGTTGACATTTAATTTAAATTTTTGTGTCACTATTGTGTATTTTAAATTGGGACTACGGAACGGTATTTATATTGAAGATACCAAGAGATCCTCGGGATACAAAGAGATCCTTGGCATTTATATTGAGATACTAAGAGATCTTCGGGATACCAAGAGATCCCTGACATTTTATATTGAGGATATGAAGAGATCCTCGGGATACCAAGAGATCCCTGGCATTTATATCGAGGATACCAAGAGATCCTCGGGATACTAAGAGATCTCCAGTTATTATTATTCTTGTTGGGAGCGGTATTTCCTTGTGTTCTGCCTGTATTTATGTTTTTCCATTATTGTACTCTTGTTATCTGTATAGACTCTTCTGTAGATTCTTAATTATACTATTTCTCTTATCCTGTCATTATTATTATTATTTTACCTCAGTAGGGCCCTAACTTTCCTCGTCAGTACTCAACCGAGGTTAGGCTTGACACTTACTGAGTGTCGTTGTGGTGTACTCATGCCCCTTCTGCGCATGTCTTTTTTATGTGCAGATCCAGGTACCACTGCCCAGGCATATCACCCTTGAGGCGGAGTGATTTACCAGAGACTTCGAGCTTCATCTGCCGTGGCCGCAGACCAAGGAGTCTTTATCTTATTCTATCCTTTAGCAGTTGGCCTTCCCCATTACTGTTGTTCTAGACATTCTGGAGTTAGAGTGTTGTATTACATTTACTTCAGCTTGTATTCTCGTGAGTTCGGGTTTTGGGATAGTGTTGTAGAAGCTTGAGTTATTGTGTTGTATATGCCGAGTGGAATTTCATATTCCGTTTTCATTTTGCTGAATTTGGTTTGAAGTTATAATTCTGCTAAGTCTTGATTGATTTTCCCCACTTGCTAGGCTTACCTAGTTGTAGGATTAGGTGCCTTCACGACATGTTCATGGAGGACGACCTGGGATCGTGACATTTATTTATTTATATATTTATGCATTTGATAGAAATTAAAAATACTTATAAGCAAAAATCAACTAAAAGTTATAAGTTGAGGAGACCAACTTATAATTTTCATATTTGTTAGCACTATTGTTTGATTAATATTTTATCCTTGATATTTTTTTAATCTTTGAATGCGCTTGCTAAAACAAAAAACTCATCTCCTTCCCCACTTAATTTCTGTCATTGTCCTTAATTACACATGTAATATACTTTTAAATGTATAGTAGTTTTTAAATAGCTGTAAGGCATTTCATATATTTTAATTAAGAAGGAGGGGCTTATCAAAATTTTATTCACCAAATATATTAATAGTTTATTATCAAGTTCAACACTTTAATCTAATCACGATAATTATTCGTAAAATTAATTTCAATACTTGAAAGTATTGGCAAGCCGCTGGTAAAGTTGAAGGGAATGTGATTAGGAGATTACAGGTTTAAGCTGTAGAAACAATTTCTTGCAGAGATGTAAGGTAAGGCTGCGCATAGTAGACCCTTGTAATTCGATATTTTTCCAAATCTCACATAACGAGAGCTTAGTACATTGGACTACCTAACACTTTAAAGTATTGGCAACATGGGAATTAATAAGAGTTATTTTCAAAAGCTAGTTCAACCATATTGCTAGTGTAAAAAGTTAAGTTCCATTAGTTTTTAAGTGATCTGATTGCGTAAATATATTTGTTTGTTACTGAATAATATCTAAACTCTTGATGTATTATTACTGGATTCTTGACTTAATTACTAACCCAAATTAATGTATTATTGTGGATTCTTTAATTAATTACTTACCCCAATCAAGTTTGGATTATATTCTTATCATAAGTAAGTTTAGATTATATTTAATGAGCATCAACTTTTAAAAGATTAACTTTAATTTAAACAAATATTTAAATTTTGTATTCAAGTGGGTTTATTTGTCCCATAATGATTTGTAACTCATAATATTAAAATTTTGTAAACTTATATAAAGCCCTTGAAGTCTTAATGTAATTTATCATTGGATTTGAGTGAACATTTGATATAACGCTTTCTCTTGTAGTTTGCTTTTCTTTTGTTTCCAGAGGGGGGTTAGAGGGTGTTCATAACCTCATATATTTTGACGTCAGCTTATTATTAGAGCCTCTTGTTCAGGTAATCCCATACTCCATCTATTTCCATCTATGTGATACATTTTTCTCATAAAAATTCAAACTTCTTGACCGGCTTTTGGACATAAAAATTGTTAAATTCCAAAAAAATTAAAAATATAATTTAAGTGAAATTGTTATTTAAAAATTAGAATTATATTTGAACATGAATATGATTTAGAGTTATTTTTTATTTTTTGAGTGATTTGAAGGAAATTTTTTTTAAAATAACTTTTTGGAGTTTTTAAAATTTCCCAAAAATTTCGAAATTCACCTTCAAATGAAATTTGAAATTTTCATGGCGAAATGTTGATTTCAAACAAAGTGAAAATTTTTCAAAAAAAAGTTATGGTCAAACATGCCGATAATTTTTACCGTGAATTTGAATACAGAGTCTTTCAATTTTTTTGAGATAAAATTTATATATTAAGTAATTATGTAAAAATATTATAAGTCATAATAATTAATAAATATTTAAAGGCATATGAAAAAGTCATGATCAAAGAATTATTTAATTCTCAAAATTTGAATACCTTCATATAAATGAACAGAGGAAGTATCATTATTTGCGTTTATTTCCAAATCTGCCCAGTAAGTTTCTTATTCATTCTTCGAATTTTCATTTATTTCCTTTTTTACTTCTCCTTTATCTTTGCACCTAAGTGATTAATCTCGAAACAAATAACTTAATTTTTTATTATGTAAAATGAAATTTTAACTGTATTGGTTTGGATAATATTTTGATGAAGTTAAAACATAAAAAAAAAAATTAAAGTTGAAGATAAAAAAATATTTGTTATGTTTGACACTTTTGAACATTAATTTAATAAATGAAAGTTTGAAGTTTTGTGAGTAAAATTTTAATTTCACTTTGAATATAATATTTAAATTAGTTTGTCAACTTCAAATTTTCTATTTTACATTGGAGTTGAAATAATAAAAGAAAAATGAGACATCAAACCTTAACACTTTATGTGTGAAGTAATTTCTTGGGTCAACAGTTTCATTACATTATAAATTTTGATGATATCTTGGTAATCAAATCAGCTGACTGTACACTTCAATTTTCCTTTTTGTATACTTCAAAAAATGAGACATCAAAACCTTAACAAGAAATATATGTATACCACAAAAGTAAACAGATCATGAGTACAAGATACTGATAATCAACAATTAATTAATAAAAAAACAACTTGATATGATATTATCCTATTAAGATAATAGCTCATTCTGGGATTTGACATAGACTAACTAATTTTGTCTTGTACTCAACTACCCTTGTCAAACGTTATTAGAGATAGAGCTAGACTTCTATGAATTTAAAATAGTGCAAATTTCATTTGTTTCAATTTTCCTTAATTGCCTCAAGAGTTCAAGAAAATTAAATTAAATTATTCGGCACGTGAAAAGTTGTCTAACTTTTATAAGACCTTACAAGTTGTATAGTGTTTGTACTAGGGTCTACGATCTTCATCAAATTCTTTGGGTATGCTTTTTTGGCAAGCAATATCACATAACACCGTTTGGTCAGAATTTTTATTAAATATATATATATATACAAAATAAAAACATTGTATATAAATATATAAAATGACACTGCTTTGTTATTATAGTGATTTACCATTTGTTTACTTCTTCAAATATCGCTTACCAAATAACCTGCGTCATCACTGTCTCGAACCTTATATGAAGGCGAAATATCTTGTGCACAAGTCTGCCTTCGTATATATTGTCCTAACACTCTCAGTTTCTTCAACAGAAATTGTTTCCTTATTTCATATCATGGAGAGTAAGAGAGTAGCTATTATTGGAGCTGGAATCAGTGGACTTCTTGCATGCAAATACACACTAGAAAAAGGCTTTATTCCTATACTTTTTGAAGCTTCAAATGAAATAGGAGGAGTTTGGACTCAAACTATTGAATCTACTAGACTTCAAAGTCCAAAGAGAACATTTGAATTCACTGATTTTCCTTGGCCTTCTTTAATTAGAGGAAGATATCCACATAATACTGATGTTTTGAAGTATATTGAGGCTTATGCTCAAAATTTTGGGTTGTTTCCTTATATTCAGTTGAATACAAAAGTCATTGGAATAGATTATGTTGGAGTTTCTGATGAAGAAATGGATTCTTGGGATTTTTGGTGTGGAAATGGGAAACCCTTTGGTTCTAAGGGGAAATGGCACATTTTAGTGCAACATGCTGAGGACTTCACCACTCAGGTATGCATGTTTAAACTGAAAGAAAAAACAAATACTTTTCTTCTTTCTTGATTTCTTACATTAGTTTAGGATTGATTAATTTGTTGCTGTTAATCAAATCTACTACATTACCACCAAATATTGTGGTGGGATCTCTCCATACTCCGAATCAAATGTCTCGGGTTCGAATTTTGAGAATGAACATGAAGTTTAAAATATTAATTTGACTTAATACACTATATTTGTGTCGACGGAAGAGAGTATTAAAGAAAGCAAACATCACGTCAAAGTTAAAATGTGAATAGTTCAAGGCATTGTACAGAGAATATAGTAAGAGTGTCATATACTTTAGAATTAAATGACTAGTGTATTTTAACTAGTTATATCAGATTACTAATTTATTAATTTGTTTTTAACTACCAAATTAGGTTTTCTATAGACTATTCCGCAAGTCATCTTAACTTGATAGTGTAAATAAACTTTACATTATTATCCTATGAAAATTTAACTCATATATGTTCTTAATTCCAGGATTATGAAGTAGAATTTTTGATTCTATGTGTTGGGAGGTATAGTGGTCTACCAAATATACCAGAGTTCCCTATAGGTGAAGGGCCTGATGTTTTCTCTGGGACAGTAATACATTCTATGGAGTACTCAGCTATGGACAATGAAAGTGCTAGAGAGTTAATTAAAGGGAAAAGAATTGCAGTTATTGGCTCTCAAAAATCAGCTATAGATATTGCTGCTGAATGTGCAGCTGCTAATGGTAAGAGATTGCTTTGATCATAGTCCTTTTATTTCATAAGTATATATTTTTTTAGTTTCTCATGTGGTGTTCTACACACCATATGGGCCTCGACTAATCCGAATTTGCACTGTGTAAGGCCCATTAAATAAGGAAGTGTTTCCCGTCCAAACTTCTGTAGGGAACTACGCAAATAGCTATTCTTAGGGCTGCTATTCAGAAATTATCCGATCTTTTGTCCTGAAAATTTAAACTAAAAACCTTAATTTCAAGATGATTCAGGACATTTGCGTCTCGGGAAATAGACCTGAAAACCCGAATTCAGGACAAATTGACTGATTTCTAAATAGCAACCCTTTAAAGTGGCTATCTGGTATCGTTTCTACCCAAAAAAAAAAATTATTTTAGGGCTCAAATCCCTAAGTTTTGATTAAAAGTAGAAGGATCATATTCATCCCCGATGTTCTACACCAAATATCAAATAATCTTATTATTGGCCATCATAAACTGAAGCAAAATTTGATCATATTTGTAAATTAGGTCCTGGAAATCCTTGTACATTGGTTCAAAGGACAATAGCATGGGCTCTACCCAGTGGTTGCTTTTGGTGGGGAATTAATCTTGGATTTCTATATGGTAGTCGCTTTTCAGAACTCTTGGTTCACAAGCCTGGTCAGAACATCATTTACAGTGCCTTGGCCACCCTACTTTCCCCTCTGGTAAATTTTGTTCAAATCCCTTCCATTGATTAAGAAATAAAGAATAGGAAAATTTCTAAATTTGCTCGATTTACTATTCAAAATTGCTCAATTTTCCCATCCTTTTACTTTTTCATTCGTACGCTTACCATTAGCTAATTGTCTTATATTTGAATTTTGCTATTAATGTAGCTCAAATGTGATATGAGTGGGAGAGAAAAAAGTATAAATTTACACCTTAACTTTTAGTTATACTTTAAAATTATAGAAACATCTCTTTAGTAGTTCCAAAATATAACAGCCGGCGAAATGTATATTTTTGGTATATAATATATAAATATAATTTACATATTTTATAATATATATTTTTAAACTAGCGGATGCAATTAGTTTCGAACAACTGGGCAGACGAAACTTCATTAGAGGATAGAAATGAGACTTTTTCCTATTGATTAGGGTAATATTAGACGAATTTTCACGTGACCAAGTTGCTCAATTTCGATAATATATGCGCAAATTTAATTTGACCCTTTTTCATATATATAATTTTATTTCTTCAGATACGTAATTTTATTTTTTGATTCTTTTATTTTTATTGAACAATAATTTTTCAGAGATGGGGTTTCTCAAAATTTGTTGAGAGTTACCTTAGATGGAATCTTCCATTGAAGAAGTACAACATGGTACCAAAACAAAGCTTTCTTCAGGATATGTCTTCTTGCAAAGCATTCTTATTGCCTGAGAATTTCTATGGAAAAGTGGAAGAAGGAAGCATTATTCTTAAGCAAACACAGTGTTTCTCTTTTTGCAAACAAGGATTGATTATTAATGGAGAAGTTGATGAGACTATAAAAGCTGACCTTGTTATTTTTGCTACTGGATATAAAGGTCAAGAGAAGCTGAAGAATATATTTGCCTCAGAAAGTTTTCAAAACTATATCATGGGCTCACATAAATCAATCGTTCCTCTTTACAGGTACACACTATCACTAATTTACTACTACATATCAAGCAAAAAAATATAAATTTAAGTTGAATTGATCCAAATTTACCCTCTCCTACTAGATTTTTTTAAAAAAAAATTAATCTCATTTATTTTGTCGGGTCATTGATATCTTCGTCATAGACCCTTGTGATCCGGCCCTTCCTCGAATTCCGCGCACAATGGGAGCTTAGTATATTGGCTGCTCTAATTGATATCTTCATCAAGAAAGGAAGCCTTGGATTAACAGTAAAGTTGTTTTTGTGTTATCTATATATCACGGGTTCAAATCATGAAAGTGATCACCACTAATGCTTACATTAGGATAAATTGTTTACATCACATCCCGGATATCTGCTGGAATACAGGATGCTTTATGAGTAGTACTGCCCCCTTTTTTTTCGTATCTTCATCATAGAAAATCATCTCGTGTTTTCCAATAACAAGTAGAATGCAATCTATCAAGATTTTAGTGGAGTTCAAAACTCCTCAATATTTGTTGGAGCTCCCTTAGGATCAAAGAGAAAATACGAAATAAATTTTTAAATTCAATGAATCCATTATGTCAAGATTTTAATCCATGTTGTAACTCCATTAGGGTGAAGGAAAAGTTGGAGAAAATTTGCTAAAGGCAAGAGTATTAATGACCCGAAAATACACGAAGGCTAATATTAAATTATTTTTACCAGTAGAAGGGCAAATTTGAACATTTTCTCTAGAATTAGTTACATGTTTCTGATACAAAGCATCCCGCATTCAAGCAAAATTGGGGAAAAAACTGCATCCCAAGAAATATGATGTAGACAGCCTAACCTAATACAATTATTAGTGGCTGCTTCCACGACTCGAACCTGTGACCTATAAGTCATACGAAGATAATTTTACCGTTATTCCAACACTTATCTTTGTATATATGATATGATTTGACATTTTCTTTCTTCGCAAAATTTTGGGCAGGCACATAATACATCCAAGAATACCACAACTTGCAATAATAGGATACTCAGGAAGCATAACAAATCTTCACACATCTGAGATGAGGTGCCAATGGCTTGCACATTTTCTTGGCCAAACTTTCAAGTTGCCAAGCATAAAAGAGATGGAAAAAGAGATTGAAATGTGGGAAATTTACATGAAAAAATATGCAGGAAAAGAGTATAAAAGAGCTTGCATTGCAGCTTTACATATTTGGTACAATGATCAATTGTGCAAAGACATTGGGTGCAACAATAGAAGAAAGAAGAGTTTCTATGATGAGTGGTTTCAACCATATGTGCAGTCTGATTATGTTGGATTAAGTCCTAATTAATTAGTCATATTTTGGAGAATTTGAGATTCTTTTATATTTATAATGGCCCAATATGTTTGGACGGTGTTATTTTCTTTCTTTTTACCCAGTATTGTTCTTTGGGATTGGATTGGTTTCTTGTCATATTATGAAATAGAAAAGTTTACAGCTTATCTTATTTTAATGAGTTTGACAAGTCTAGGTTTGATTGTCAGGACCAACTTAACAGGTTTCGATGATTTTATATTTTGTTTGGCTAAGTCTCTAAAATCGGATTTTTTTTAAAGGTGTTTTGTTAAAAAAATTACTTTTGATAAGAAATAGTCTGTATTCGTTTAATTCATTTAAAAAAATATTTTTGAGCAGCAATTAGTATTTGAACGAGCTTGTAAAAGTACTTCTATAGAATTTTCTAAAAATACTTTTTAAAAAAGTTCTGTTGGGAAGAAGTTAGGTTTTTCTGCTTCTACTTCTACTCAAAAGCATATTTTTTCCTTATAAAAGCTTGGTCAAATACCTTAACTTTGAAAAAAAAATATTTTAACTTCCTTCACAACAAAGCCCTATCTCCCCCAGGGCCCGTTTCACTATTGGGATTATGATATTGATTTCGGTATAAAATTTAGGATTATATTAGGAGAAATTTAAAAATAGTCACAGTTACAACTGGTCGTTCAAAAATAGCCCAATTTCAAAAGTAATCGAAATTTAGTCACTTTTTATGTAATGATAAATCTAAGCAAAAACACTGTTAAAATCCGAAAGATACTCCAGTATATTATGCTGGAGTTCCAGCATAAGTATACTTGAACTCCAGCATATTATACTACAGTTCCAGGATAAGTATGCTAGCACTCCAGCATAATATGATGGAGTTCCAACATAAGTACACTAGAACTCCAACATAAATACTGGAGTTCCAGCAAGTATAGCGGTCGAGTATAATATGCTGGAGTTTGGAGCGCCGGCGCTCCAGTATATTATGCTAGAGCCAGCAAAGTATATCGGTCCGGCATAATATGCTAGAGTTTATATAGAGGTGCACCGAACTCTAGTATATTATGTTGGATCAGTCTCTATTGCACAAAAATAGTGGTTATTTTTATTGACTTGGTAAATGCTGACTATTTTTGATTGACCAGTTCGAAATCTAGCTATACCGTACTATTTTTACAATTGTATTTATTCTGTGTTTGGAAATTGGTGTAAGTTAAACTAGTATACATTTAATACTAAAATCTTAATATTATCTATCTCATAATGATAATCCTGAAATTATAATCCTAAGATATTCTTGTTCCGAATGACCCCTATATCATCAGGCAACTCATAATCAATGGCGAATCTAAAAATTTAATTTTATGGGTTCAAGATTTAAAATTCTAGGACAAACCTCAAGGTACTACGTAATAATAACCGAATCATGTACTATTTTTAATATTCAATATATTTAAAAAGTACCGAACTGTTATAAATAGAATCCTATTTAAGGTGAATGTCTATATTTAGAGAGATTCTAGGGTTTACTACTTGGTGGCTAAGCCACCACCTCCCTATAAATATAGGGGTTCTATTCTATTGTAAACCATCCCAAAGTATCGATAAGAATACTCCTCTCTCTACTTTTCTCTCTATTGTTCTTGTTCTTATATTATTTCATAACATGTTATCAGCACGAGACTCTACCATCTCAAGAATCCTCTTGAGAAAATTAAGGTATTTCCCTCTTTCCGAATTTGGTTTTAATTATGTCTGATATTATGAAAAGAAAGTTCGTTGCCCTTGAAATTTCGGGCAAGAACTATATGACACGGGTGTTGGATGCTGAAATCCACTTAGATGCTATGGGTCTTGGAGACGCCATTAAAGACAGAGATAAAGCATCCACCCAAGACTGTGCTAAGGCCTTGATTCTCTTGCGCCATCACCTTGATGAAGATTTGAAAATTGAATATCTCACAGTCAAAGATCCACTCATCTTGTGGAACGGCTTAAAGGAGAGATATGACAACCTGAAGTTGGTCACTCTGCCACAAGCACGATATGATTGGGCTCATCTGAGGCTCCAAGACTTTAAGTCTATTTCTGAATATAATTCTACAATGTTCAGAATTACTTCTAAATTGAAACTCTGTGGAGATAATATCTCTGATTATGATATGCTTGAGAAAACGTTTACAACGTTTCATGCCTCCAATATGGTACTGCAACAACAGTACAGAGAGAAAGGTTTCAAAAAGTACTTTGAACTGATTTCTCTTCTCCTTGTGGCTGAGCGAAACAATGACCTGCTCATGAGAAATCACGAAAATCGACCCACTGGGTCTACACCATTGCCTGAAGCAGATAAGGTGTATTCTCATTATGCCAAGCATGGAAAAGGCCATGGATCTAGTCGTGGTCGTAATCAGGGTCATAGCCGTGGACGTAGACAAGAAAGAAATTTCCCTGATGTCCGTCACCCCCCAAAGAGAAATAACCACCAAAAGCAGAAACGGGATTATGAGAATCCAAAGGCAAATAGTTCAGAAACTATATGTTATCGTTGCGGTGGAAAAGGGCACTGGTCAAAAGCTTGCCGTGTACCAAGACATTTGGTTGATCTTTATCAAGCATCTCTAAAAAATAAAGGCCCTGAAACAAATTTTGTCTCTGACGACAATTTTGACATCACCCACCTAGATGTGGCAGACTTCTTTGAGCAACCCGAGGGGAAAATAGACCACTTAATCGGTGATGGATCTGTGATGAAGGAAGATGGAATTGTTTGATTTTATTTTACTTATTTGTATTAGTTAATGAATAAACTAATAGTCATTAGTATCAGCTCGTATTAGTTAGTTTATGATATAATGTTAGTATTAGTTCTTTAGAATGTTTCAATATGCTTAAATTTCAAAGATATTTTTATTTTTCAGTAGAGTTAATCGACTAACCTAACAGTTAGTCGATTATCTAATATTTCGCATTAAAACTGTAAAAAAATCAATTATATACTTGTTAACAATCGATTATATTAAGACAGTGTGATCTGAAATTTTTCAAAATAGCAAATAATCGATTATGTATGTTTAAACAATCGATTATATTAAGACTGTGTGATCTGAAATTTTTCAAAAGAGCAAATAATCGATTATGTATGTTTAAACAATCGATTATATTAAGACAGTGTGATCTGAACTTTTTTCAAAATAGCAAATAATCGATTATGTATGTTTAAACAATCGATTATATTAAGACAATGTGATTTGAAGTTTTTCAAAACAGCAAATAATCGATTATGTATGTTTAACAATCGATTATATTAAGACAGTGTGATCTGAAGTTTTTCAAATTAGCAAATAATCGATTATGTATGTTTAACAATCGATTACATTGAGACAAACGGATTGAATTTGTTTATTCTCATGTTCGTGTATTTTCTTTTGTATGTCAAACCATGGGAAAACAAATATGGATATCTCACAAAGCAAACTTGGATCAAATATTTGTTTAGTTGATTCATGTACTACATATACGATACTCAAAGAAAAGAAATATTTCTCTCAACTAAGTATGTGTAAGGCAGATGTTACTACAATCTCTGGTAGTAGTAAATTGATTGAAGGCTCCGGAAGAGCAACTATAACTTTGCCTAGAGGAACAATGTTTATCATAGAGAATGCAATGTTCTCCTCCAAGTCTAAGAGAAACTTGTTGAGTTTTAAAGATATACGCCGGAATGGCTATCATGTTGAGACAATAGATGAGAATAATCTTAAATATCTCATCATTACAAAGAATGTCTCTGGCCAAAAGAGGGTTATTGAGAAATTCCCGTCTTTATCTTGTGGCCTGTATTGGACAAAAATTAGTGCAATTGAGGCACATTCAACAGTAAACCAAAAGGTTACTGATTCCAATACTTTTGTACTTTGGCATGATTGATTGGGACACCCTGGATCAATCATGATGAGACGGATTATAGAAAGCTCATATGGGCATCCGTTAAAGAATTTCAAGATTCTTTTAAATAATGAATTTTCTTGCACTTCTTGTTATCAAGGCAAGTTAATTACAAGACCATCACCAACAAAGGTTGGGACTGAGTCACCTATGTTTTTGGAACGTATACAAGGGGACATTTGTGGACCTATTCACCCACCTAGTGGGTCTTTTATATATTTTATGGTCCTAATAGACGCATCCTGTAGATGGTCTCATGTGTGCCTGTTGTCATCACGCAACCTTGCGTTTGCAAAACTAATGGCACAAATAATTCGACTACGAGCACATTTTCCTGATAATCCAATCAAGTCTATTAGATTGGATAATGCTGCTGAGTTTTCATCCCAAGCATTTAATGATTATTGCTTATCAATTGGGATAAAAGTGGAACATTCTGTAGCTCATGTTCACACTCAAAACGGTCTTGCAGAATCTTTAATTAAACACCTGCAGTTGATTGCAAGACCATTACTCATGAAAACGAGGATGCCCACTTCGGTATGGGGTCACGCCATTTTGCATGCAGCAATGCTAATTCGTCTCAGACCGACGAATTATCACAAATATTCCCCGTTGCAATTGGTTTTGGGTCATGAACCCAATATATCCCATATAAGAATCTTTGGATGCGCAGTATATGTGCCTATAGCACCGCCATACCGCACCAAAATGGGTCCGCAAAGAAGGTTAGGAATATATGTTGGGTTTGAATCGCCCTCCATTATTCGCTACCTCGAAACATCGACAGGGGAGTTCACTGCACGATTTGCAGACTGTCAATTTGATGAGACACTTTTCCCAAAATTAGGGGGAGAAGTCGGTGAAACCAAACGGGAAATTTTGTGGAAAAATGCATCATTATCTCATCTTGATCCACGTACCTCTATGTGTGAAAAAGAGGTGCAAAAGATTATCCATTTGCAAAGAATAGCAAATCAAATGTCTGATGCATTTACGGACTTGAAAAGGATAACAAAATCCCACATCCCCGCGGAGAATGTTCCAATCCGTATTGATGTCCCTGTTGGACAATCATCTAGTGTCATATCTAATGAGTCGAATGCACGCCTGAAGCGTGGCAGGCCATAAGGTTCCAAAGATCGAAATCCTAGAAAGAGGAAAGCAAACGATCAAAATGACACTACGAAAGAATCTCATGAGGAAATTCATGATTTAATAAACTCTGAGATTCATGAAGAATCTTTTGAGCCCGAGACTCAGGAAAATAAGGAACTATCCATAAATCCAATCGATATTGAGACAAATTTTAATCGAGTGGATATAGTGGTGGATTATGTCTTTGCTTTTAATGTTGCATCTAGCATTATGCAAGAAAATGAGGATCTTGAACCTCAATCTGTTGGAGAATGTCGAAAAAGACATGATTGGCCAAAATGGCAAGAAGCAATTCAATCAGAATTGAATTCGCTGGCAAAACGTGAAGTTTTTGGCCCTATAGTTGAAACACCTAATGGTGTTAAGCCTGTTGGCTATAAATGGGTCTTTGTACGCAAGAGAAATGAGAAAAACGAGGTACAAAGATATAAGGCACGCCTTGTTGCACAAGGATTTTCTCAAAGGCCTGGTGTCGATTATGAAGAGACATATTCGCCTGTAATGGATGCCATAACTTTTCGTTATCTCATTAGTTTTGCTGTCCTTGAAAAGTTGACATGCATTTAATGGATGTGGTTACTGCCTATCTTTATGGCTCACTTGATAATGAGATATACATGAAAATTTCCGATGGACTCAAAATGCCGAACGCTCATAATTCAAAGTCCCGGGAAATATTTTCATTCAAATTGCAAAGATTCTTGTATGGTCTAAACTCAGGACGAATGTGGTATAATCGTCTTAGTGAGTATTTGTTAAAAGAAGGCTATATAAATGATGTCATTTGCCCGTGTTTTTTTATATAGAAAACAACATCGGAATTTGTTGTACTTGCCGTATATGTCGATGACATAAACCTTATTGGAACCCCCATAGAACTCCAAAAGGCAATTGATTATCTAAAGAATGAATTCGAGATGAAAGATCTCGGAAAGACAAAATTATGTCTTGGTTTGCAAATTGAATATTTGGCAAACGGAATTTTTGTTCATCAATCTACCTATATAGAAAAGGTACTGAAACGGTTTTACATGGATGGAGCACATCCTTTAAGTACTCCGATGGTTGTTAGATCACTTGATGTGAATAAAGATCCATTCCGACCGCAAGAAAGGAATGAAGAGCTACTTGGTCCTGAAGTACCATATCTTAGTGCAATTGGCGCACTAATGTACCTTGCAAATACTACAAGGCCTGACATAACCTTTTCAGTTAATGTCTTAGCAAGGTATAGCTCGGCTCCCACAAGGAGACATTGGAATGGGATCAAACATATATTGAGGTACCTAAAAGGGACTACCGATATGGGCTTATTTTATGGCAATAATTACAGTCCTGATCTTGTTGGTTATGCTGATGCTGGATATTTATCCGACCCACACAAGGCTCGATCTCAAACAGGTTATGTGTTTACCTATGGAGGCACCGCCATATCTTGGCGATCGACTAAGCAATCAATTGTGGCTACTTCATCTAATCATGCTGAGATAATCGCTATTCATGAAGCAAGTCGGGAGTGTGTGTGGTTGAGGTCTATCATACATCATATTCAAGACAAATGTGGTTTGAAGTGTAACAAACTACCCACGACTTTGTATGAAGACAATGCAGCATGTATAGCTCAATTGAAGGGAGGATTCATAAAAGGAGATAGAACAAAGCATATTTCACCAAAGTTATTTTTCACACATGATCTTCAAAAGAATGTGATATCAATGTGCAACAGATTCGTTCAAGCGATAATATTGCTGATTTGTTCACAAAATCTCTGCCAACGTCAACCTTCAAGAAGCTAGTTCACAAGATCGGAATGCGAAGACTAAAGGATATGAATTGATGCTCTTTTCAGGGGGAGTTAATGCGCGTTGCACTCTTTTTCCCATACAAGGTTTTGTCCCACTGGGTTTTTCTTGCAAGGTTTTTAACGAGGCAACCAATAGGCGCATATTCAAACATGTGTACTCTTTTTCCTTTTCTTTAATTTTTTCCCATTTGGTTTTGTTTTAGTTAAGGTTTTAACGAGGCACATTATTGAATAGACATTCAAGGGGGAGTGTTATAAATAGAATCTTATTTAAGGTGAATGTCTATATTTAGAGAGATTCTAGGGTTTACTACTTGGTGGCTAAGCCACCACCTCCCTATAAATATAGGGGTTCTATTCTATTGTAAACCATCCCAAAATATCAATAAGAATACTCCTCTCTCTACTTTTCTCTCTATTGTTCTTGTTCTTATATTTTTTCATAACACAACTAAACATAATATATAGTAGTAAGTAAAAATCACCGCAACAATTGTGCCCAATAACTTGTCATATTTTGAAAACGGTAAATTATCGAATCATTCGGTACACTTTCATATGCTTCTTCTTTTATATATCAAACTAAATAATTATTTATAAATTTATCACTAGTTATCACACCTCCTTTTCCGAGTGGAATATGAGAGTTTTTTCAATTAAATTGACAATAATCGAACCGGGATTATTATTATTCAAATTCAGAGTCGTCACTAGGGATAATTTATGGTGTCCCAAGTCACCAGTTAAAAATTTCGAATCGAGGAAGTTTTGACTCTGTTTTACAATCCCCGAAATACAGAAATCCGGATAAGGAATTCTGTTAACCTGGAAGAAGGTGTTAGGCATTTTCGGGTTCTGTGGTTTTAGCACGGTTGCTCAACTATTATTAATTGGCCTAATTATCTGATTAATGACACGTTTTATACCTATTATGCATTTTTAGTTTTTCAAGCGCTTTTAAATTATTTATGGAGTTATTTTTGGAACAAGTTACGGTTGTACATGTTGCGGATCGTGTCACGGGAACCATACCCACAATCTACAATATATGTATTTTATTAATATTCGAAGTTATGATCGGGTTACATGAAATGCATATCCAAATTTAAATTTATGTATCGTAATTATATTAAGAAAATCGTACTTATAATAATAATAATTTATTATTAATCGCGCTTAAAGCAAGCTACTGTTGGTTTGTGAATGGTTCATTTCCTAAATCTGGGATTACTGAGAGACCACGACAGGATGCGTGTGGCTTAGCTATTGGAATTATAAGGGTTGCTCAACGATAACCGAATCTGCCGGAAAACACAATTCTTACCCCCACGATTTCAAATCAATTTTTTCATCTTTCAAAAAACAACACAGACAAGTTCAGTTCCCTTTTATGCCGATCATTAAGTAACTGACATGTTTAATGTTTAATAGGAAGCATGTTAGTAAAAGAGGAGGTTGTTCATGTTGAGTGGCAGAACTCTCATATCGGTGGAGTACCAATTTTGATCGGTACTTCACCCTATAAAAGGTTTAATGTTTAAAATTTAAATATATTTTTCATTTGTCTTTTCATCTTTCTAAGGTATTTGTATTTTTTCTCTTTAATATTATTTTACTTATATTGTTAGAATGAAATAAAATATTGATTGTATCCGAGAAAGTAAGCAAAATTGACTAAACCTTGTAAATTCTGGTGTTCTTTTTATTGTTGCTTTATTATCTTATTTATTAATTGGTGACTGTCATATTTTTGGTATACTAGTTGTGACTCATCATACTATATATATATATATTTGGCTTCCGCAACAATCGGTATCAGAGTCAAGGTACCGTCTAAGTATGCTTTGTGGTTGCAGCATAGTCGGGTTTTCCACATCAGAAAAGATTTATCTTGGTAACTGAGTCAAGGTTCTGTCTGAGTATGCTATGTGATAGCAGCTTAGTCTGATCTTCCACACTAGAAAGGAAATAATCTTGATTTGTGTCGTCACCTATTAATTAATATTTGCGTCAAATATGAGAGACAGTAAACAAGAAGAATCTGCATCAAGTATCAACAATACATCATCATTGGCATCTTCGCCTATGACAAGAATTGTATCAAATGCAAAATTTGCGGTAAAAATTTTTTTGACGGGTCAGGATATTTTGAGATGTGGCAATGCGAGGTTCTAAATGTCCTTTTCAACAAGTCTTAGATCTTGCAATTGAAGAAAAAAGAACATATGTTATTGGAGAAGAAGATTAGAGAAATATCAACCGTGTTGCTTGCGGTACCATTCGATCCTACCTTGATAGAAAGTAGAAATATCCATACACAAAAAAAACTTCTGCAAGTAAATTTTGGAACGCACTGGAGGATAAGTTTTTGAAGAAAAATAGTCAAAACAAATTGTACATGAAGAAGAGACTGTTTCGCTTCACCCATGTTCCTGGTACCACGATGAATGAACATATCACCAGTTTTAATAAGTTGGTCACAGATTTGAAAAGTATGGATGCAACTTTTGATGATGGTTACTTAGCCTTAATGTTATTGGGGTCACTTCCTGATGAATACGAACACCTTGAAACTACTCTACTCCATGAAAATGACGAAATTTCTCTCGGTGATGTTTGTTCGGTTTTGTACAGCTATAAACAAAAAAAGGGAGAAAAAAAGTGCGGAGAAGGAGAAGCACTGGTTGTGAGGGGCCGTCCTCAAAATCAAATGAGGATAAATAAGGGAAGATCCAAGTCAAAATCTAGACCCAGCAAAAATGAATGTGACTTTTGTCGAGAAAAGGGGCCCTGGAAGAAAAACTGTTCGAAGTTGAAGAATAAGACCAAACATAATAATGGTAAGGCCATTACGGATTTAAATGTGGCTGATTGTGTTGATTCAGACTTCTCATTAGTTACAACAGAGCCATCAACATCATCAGACATATGGTCAATGGACTCGGCTTGTAGTTATCATATATGTCCCAGAAGGGACTGGTTCGTAGATTTTCAAGAAGAATAATATGGAGTCATCCACACAGCGGACAACAACCCTATTACCTCATATGGCATTGGTTCAATACGATTAAAGAACCATGATGGAATGATAAGAACATTAACAGATGTTCAATATATACCGAATTTGAAAAAGAATCTTTTCTCTGTGGGAGCCCTAGAATCAAAAGTTTCAAAATCAGAAAATGGAGTGATGAGAATATGCTCTAGCGCACTAGTGTTATTGAAGGCCAATCAAAAGAATAACAACATGTACTGCTATCGTAGTAGTATAGTTCATATGGCATTGGTTCAATACGATTAAAGAACCATGATGGAATGATAAGAGAATTAACATACGTTCGATATATACCGTATTTGAAAAAGAATCTCTTCTATGTGGGATCCCTAGAATCAAAAGTTTCAAAATCATTGCAAAAAGTGGAGTGATGAGAATATGCTCTGGTGCACTAGAGTTATTGAAGGCCAATCAAAAGAATAATAACAAGTACTGCTATCGTAGTAATATAGTTATTGGGACAGCGACAATGACATCCAGTGATGACAAAGAGGCAGAAGCAACCAGGCTATGGCACATGCGCTTGGGACATACTAGAAGAAAATCCTTGAAAACTCTATCAAATCAAGGATTTTTAAAAGGAGTAAAAACTTGCAACTTGGAGTTTTGCGAGCATTGTGTCAAAAGGAAACAGACAAGGGTTAAACTTAGTACATCAATCCATAATACTAAAGGCATTTTGGATTATGTACACTCTCGTGTTTAGGGTCCTTTTAAAATACCTTCATTGGGTGGGAAGCACTATTTTGTAACCTTTGTTGATGATTTTTTTCAAAGATGTGGATATTTATAATGAAGAGAAGATGAAGTGTTGGAAATTTTTTTCTAATGGAAGATGATGGTGGAGAATCAAACAGGCAAGAGGATCAAGTGTATTCGCACAGACAGTGGAGGTGAATACAAAAATGATCATTTCAATAAGGTTTGTGAAAATAATGGCATCGTCCGACACTTCACTATCAGACATACACCACTACAAATGGAGTGTCAGAACATATGAACCAAACCTTGTTGGAGAAGGTACGGTGTATGTTGTGCAATGCTGGCTTGGGCAAAGAATTTTGGGCTGAGGCAATTACATATGCATGCCACCTTATTAATAATCTACCATCTGCTGCTATTGATGGCAAGACTCCATTTGGAAAATGGTATGGAAAGTCTTCAGTAGATTATGACTCTTTGCCCGTATTTGCCTCAACTGCATATTATCATGTGATAGAGTCAAAATTGGATCCAAGGGAAAAGAAGGCTAGTTGTATGGGAATTACTTCTAGAGTCAAAGGTTACCTCTTATAGTGACCTATGACAAAGAAAGTAATATTCAACAGGGATGTTACTGTCACACCTCCTTTTTACCGCTTACACATGGTTACCCCGAAAGGCGACACGTGTATAGAGGTTTTTCCAATTAAAGTGACATTAATCGATATAGGATTAATTGTTTATTTCAAGATTCACCACTTGGGATAGGCTTGGCTTTGGTGTCTCAAGTCACCAGTTTATTTAAAATCCCAAATCAAGGAAATTTCGACTACCCAATTGGAGTCTACGAACCAGAAATTCATGAGTAAGGAATTCTGTTGACCCGAGGGAAGGTGTTTGGCACCCTCGGATCCCGTGGTTCTAGCAGAGTCGCTTAAACTCATTATAACTGGTTAAATATGGTTTGCTACACCTGTTAATTAGTAATTTTAGATTATTAACCGATTTTACATCTATTTTAGGGGAATTTGCAATGTCATTAAAAAATATCGTGAATCGCGTCACATAAATGCACCCGCAATTTCAGACATATTTTAATTCCATTGAGAACAAGATTTGGGTCACATAAATGTGCACCCGAAATTAGGAAGGTATTTTTATTAAACACGCGCCTATAGCAACTACGTCTTTGATATTTATGGGAGGGCCGTAAAATTTGCTAAACGGCACCTCCTATTGTTTTCTACGTGCTCTAATGAATTAAGGAGACTACACATGGTGTTTGCTAATGTGATTCACTCTTAGAAGAATATTCTGACATAAGCTAAATTTCTACTCTTGCCGATGCTTAAAGGTCTTAATTTTTTACGTATAGATTGTGTATTTTTGGAGAAGTAATACTTGCACTTAGCCTCATTCATGGCTATCATGTGCATGGACTCAAATCTGGGCCAACACAAGACACACTGCATTAACAGATGTTGAGCCTGATTCATGGCTGGCTTGGAACTCTGATGCTTCTAATTCAGAAGCCGGTAATGTTATAACATCTTTGATGCTTATTGAGCCTATCGAATGAGCCCAGTACTGATTTGAACGAGAAAGTCCCATTGTTAATAACTAATTTGATCTGAAATTATGTACATAAAATCGAGTCTGCCTATTTGTGAAGGAAATATTAACAAACCATTTTTATATTAATTTCTAACATCAGATTTGAATCAGACGATTCATATACTCATCAGTCAGAGTATATGAATCCAATTCTTCAAAATTCAATTATGACTTTAGTTTTCAGCTTATGGATCTGAAGCACAACACTACTAATATAGTGAAGTCTGAATATACTTCACTATACATGATGACTGGATTTCAATAACTTCTGAACCTATTTGTCATAATTTCCTTAGCCCTAAACCACATGAAATATCAATCTAGGACAGTAATACATTCACTATCAGCATTTCTAGTAATTCATACCAAAAATGAATTAAATGTCCAGTTATTACAAGTAAAATAGTCTTTAGATTTCAATTATTACAAAATGAATCAGTCTAATTTAACTACAACATAAAAACTGTCTTATCAATACAACTATAACCAAAAATTGAATGGGGAAAAGCAGGGAGTGGGTTTAGAATGCTACAAGGGAACTCAATTTTGCACATTCACATATTTTTTATACTAGAACTTCAACAGATCAGATGGACAAGGAAATGTACCTGCAATGCAAGTAAACAAGATCTGATGAGTAATATAAGAGACCAGCTAAATAAATCAACAGCCAATCGCACAGTATACCTAGAGCTTCAACAGAATTGTGAGAAAAACAGAGATAGTATTTTCATATATGAAATGAGTACTTTAGCTCTAGTACTGAAGAGAAAAGTTCCCGTGTCCCTATCCAATGCCCCAATTGGTCCATTTTATAGTAAAATTGTTAGGGCATCAGATTTTACTTTGTTTTTCTTTTAGTCCTTAGCTCAACTTGCATTTTTGCCTAAGTGATCCTTCAATTTCTAACTTGTGCCTCAAGTTTGAGGTTAGAATTATGTATTAGTCCTTGCTAGAAAGTTCTAAAAGGTCCTATCAGATGTTTACAAGTTCAAATCCCTCTTATACCCTCACTAGCTTTCCTAAATTTCCTACCCCTGAATTTTGACCCCATTCTGTTTTTTTAAGCCTAGTTCATTTACCACTGACCTTGGTCAGTCAAAGTTGGATCTCATTTTAACCTAAGATTAATAAGCTCATAAGGTTTCAATCAGATTTAACCAAAATAACCAAGGCTTAACCCTGATACAGACTTCAACAAACATTATACAGGATTAATAAAAGATCGGAATACCCACGAGAGTGAATACATCTATCACATTTAGCTTTCAGAAATAATACCATTCAAAATGCTTCAAAAATACTTAACACAGAGCAATTTTAATTCAGGAATCTCCTTAGGGAGAAAGTAAAGACGAACAATGAACAACTAAGGATCCCAACCCCCAAATCAACTTAAATCAACATCAATTTTAAGAAACCAAAGTCATTATGGAAATTAGATACTTAGGGGTGAACCAAAAATCATAAAATCAGAAAATAAGTGCCAATTAAGTCCTAAAAATAACAATACTGAGGAACTTAACTAAATTTTCCAGGTCAAGAAACTGAATATACAAATATCCAAAAGATGGAAGGAATTTCCAAGCTAGTATCGAACAAAACATATGTATATTGAAGCTTTATTTCAGATGAACTTATGGATAAACAACAAACAACCAAGAGAGAATCCAATAAAACAAGTTCATACTATTACACATGCAACTGCAGGACCTAATCAGTCATTACAAACAATTAAACATTCAAAGCTAAAAAATGGAAAATATGTAGGAAAAGCTTAGCTCTTATTCTTGTTCTCATTTAAATTGATTCAACCGGACCTTGACCCATTCCACAGGGTTCTGAACCCTCTTAGGACGATGATAATCATTTTACAAGCTCAGGGGAGGGTTTTTCCAAAGTTCTGAGACCTCAACAGGTCTCAGATTTGGAGTTTTGAGTGGTTGGGGGTTGTTTGAGACTCATGGGTGGTGTGGTTGGTGTCAAGGGGAATCAGGGACTGCCTGGGATGGGTTTGAAGCTTTTCCTGCAAGTTTTGGAATTTAAGGTTGGCCTTCGGATTAATATTCGAGGGGTTCCAGGATGATTTGAGAGGGGTAATATACCTGGTTGGAACGGGGAGGGTGAGGTACCTTAGTGGTGTAGTTTTGGGACGGCTTTGGAACGAGGTCGCCGGAGATAGAGTTTTCGGCCACCTTTCAGGGAATATTCGAGACGGAAGGGTTATATTCGAGGGAAACTGGCCATGGAATGGGGCATAGGAGGTCACGCTGGTTAAGTGGTGTTAATTTGGGACTGTTTGGTTACCGGCCGCAGCCGTGAGGCAATTTCCGACGACGGCAGTAAGGTGGCAGGCCGATGGTCAAGGGTAGTGACAAGGTGGTCAATGGGTGTTTGTTAGTCGAAGGTGGACGGTACGAGGAGGACAATGTTTGGTCGTGTATGTATTGAAGGTGTTTGGACATATATACAATATGAAAGAGGCTTCCGTAGCCGTTGGATGATGTGGGATCAATGGTTGTGATGAGAGGGGTCCTAAACGGTGTCGTTTGGTTTAGTGGACATGGACTGGGTCAGGCTGGTCGTTTGGACTGGTTGTGGCTTGTTTTAAAGGGGGGGAACAGATTGGGCTACTCAGGTCTGGCCCAATTGTTGCCAACCTAAGTGGATGCCTATATATATACATGTGTTGTATTTTTTGCTTTTTCTTTTTAATTTAATTAACAAAAAAAATTTATAAATTTACCAGAAATACCTAATTATCATAGTAAAAAGAAAACCAAGTTCAAATATTAAACCAAAAAATAATTTCAAATGCCAGACATGTACATATATTTTTTATATTTTAATATGTAAAAGAAGTTTCTTTAACAATTAAATCCTAATTAATCCTAGACACGCAGTATTGAACATGCACACGCAATTAAATCCAAAAATTAAAATCCTAATATTTTAAAAGAAAAAATCCTAAACTTTAAGAGTCTTGCATGTGTTTGTTTCGACCGGTCAAAAATCATATGCTCACAGCTGCCCCTCTTTGCGCAGGAACACGAAGAGTTGTCGTGCAAAGACAAGTGAGCAAATATGAGCGACTTTCGTCGGATTGAATACTCCATGTGAAGCATTTTGAAAAAATTCCTGAACGAACCTTGCTTCAAAGGTTGCCTACATATCCTTGGCAATAAAGGAATCAGGTCAGTGTAGTTCTAGAAGTTTTGGTAGTTGGGACTATCGAGAGACTGTGATTGGCTGCTGTTGCTGCTGTTTCTGCTCAATAAGCTCCTTATTACACCAAAAGAAAATCAAAAACTAATCTAGCTAAAACTATCGACTACAAGTTACAAGAGTCCTATCTACGATTCTCTTGAAGCTTGATCTTGAGTCTTGGCTATCTTTCGTGGCAGACTCTGATTTGAATCTTGATGCTCGTTTATTGCAGCTGTTGGCTCAGTCTTCAATCTTGAAACAACACAGGATATTGCTGAGCTTGTGACTTCCATTAATTTTGAGCAGTCCACGTCTTTGTCCACCTCATCACTTTGAGCTCACCTTTCGTCTCTTTCTTTTCTTATGTTCTGAATTGACATTCATGATTTCAATTATGTCGAATCTTATGCCTTGAGGTGCTACCTGCTTAGACAACAAAACAAACAAACAAACGAAATTTTCTGCCTCAGTTTTCTCTAGAAAATTTCGTGAGCTATTTATAACATACATTTATGCTATTCTTTACTAAAACAAAAGGATCGGAATTGTGTATCCATTGGAAAGATCACCAGGTTATGCTGGAGAGGAGAAATGGTTCCTGCTGGGGAATAAGATGAGAATCCTCAGGTTATACCGGGATAAGAATGAAAAAGTCTCTGTGGGGAAGGAAAGAAAAGATCTTAGGGTTATGCCGGGATATGAAAAATATTCCTGGGTTATGCCAGGGTGAAAAGAGATCATGAGTTATGTCAGGGGGAATCCACGGGTATTGCTGGGATGAATGAAAAATCCTAGGTTATGCTAAGGGGATCCACGGATTATGCCGGGATGAATGCAAAATCCTAGGTTATGCTAGGGGGATCCGCGGGTTATACCTGGATGAAAACAGATCCTGAGTTATGTCAGGGGAATCCATGGGTTGTGCTGGGATGAATGAAACATCCTAGGTTATGCTAGGGGGATCCGCGGGTTATGCCGGGATGAAACGAGATCCTGAGTTATGTCAGGGGAATCCACTGGTTATGCCGGGATAAATGAAAAATACTAGGTTATGCTAGGGGGATCCGCGAGTTATGCCCGAATGAAAAAAGATCCTGAGTTATGTCAGGGGAAATCCACGGGTTATTCCGGGATGAATGAATAACTCTTAGGTTATGCTAAGGGTGGGGAAGTATTAACTCCAAGACTATGCTGGGGAGTGAGAAGTGTAGGGAGAGAATCCTCAGGTTATGCTGGGGATGTGGAGGGAAATCTCCTTGATTTATGCTACAGGGAGTGGAATGCAATCCTTAGGTGATGCCTAGGAAGTCCACAAGCTATACAGGGGGAACTAAGGATTGGGAACTCGTGCTGTCGTGCTCATTTACGAGTTCGCAGAAAATGGAAAGAAAATTTCCCTTCGGTCATTGACGCATCAACACCTTCGGCCCTTGTGCCTATCCTTTGGTTGTTTTTTCCTCCATGTTCCTTTTGTTTTTCTAAATTGCACCTGCGTCTATTTTAATTCAGAAAAAACAAACTGTTAGTTTGAGCATTGATTGGTTTTACGGCCTTGTGACGCTTGATTTCGGCTTCTTTTGTATTCAAAAACGAACCCTCGGCTTTTCGTCCTTTCTTAGTTGGCCAGGGGGTCCTCATTTAGGATTGGGTTTTGCTTCTCGGGCGTTGGGTTATGAGTTCTGTCCCGCTTTTGTATTTGCTTTTGGGACTTTTGATAAGAATTGACACCCTGTTTGGCTTAAAACCCTTCGATTTTGCTTCAGTTTCATGCTTTTTGACTTTGGATCTCCTTTCCTTTATTTCTTCATTTTGTGACATTAACTGTCATGATCAACTGGAATTGGCCAAACATGCTTGACGATGTCGGTCATTTCCCTAATTCTTTTCCAGGAGAAAACTGCAAAGACGGCCCTGCTACCTTTCTATAAGGAGTGGTGAGGAAGTTAAAGTGAAGAGGAGTGAAATGTGAATTTCAAGAGGTGCAGTTTGAAGGAAAAGAGAGGGCTTATCTGGAAGTACGAGCTGGCTTTAAATTGCGATGACATGCTTCTTAGACTAGATACCCGACCCAAATCCATTTCTATTTTCTGACTTCAATCTTTCAAAAGAAACTTACTCAGCCCTGGGCAACAATATTTCCTCCTTTCGGCCGACGGCTCCCTTTGCGGGTTTTCGCCAAACGGCCTCTCTCATTTCTCTTCTCCCGTCGCCCGATACCGCTCCTTGCGAGTTTTCGCTAAACGGACTCTCTCATTTTTATTTTTCTCTGCTCACCGTTGCCTTATGGTGCCCGAAGTTTTTCACCAATAAGACTCTCTCTTTTTATTTCTCTCAGAACTTTGATTGGTGCTAAACCCTGACGAATGGTATTCTCTTCCCCAAGGATTTATAACTTTGTAATCATTTGGATGGAAACAAACCGATATATTTCTGCCCCAGTTTTAATTTTCTTGGATAAATGAGGTTTTTATTTTGATGTGACTGAACCTCAGGGAGAGGCTGCCTACGTATCCTTTCGGAATCAAGTCAGACGTAATTCATGAAGTGTTTCCTAAACTAATTTTATTTTGTATTCTTCTTTTTTTTTTTTTGAATTTTCTTTTCTCTTCTTTTTTTTTTTTTTGAATTTTTTTTCCTGGGTTACAAAGAGGGTGGGGATAGCGGGAAAATAAAGCCTTCCTCCTGTCGATCCATCGGGGTAATTGCTGCAGGCAATTTAAACATAATACCTTTTAACTGCATCTGCGTTCACCTTCAATGTTGCCCAGGTACAATTCTCCTCTAAGCAATATCTTTCTGATGATGTATGGGCCTTTCCAATTTGGAGCGAATTTTCCTTTGGCTCTTGATGATGGGGATGTATTCGTCTCAAAACCAGCTGATCGACTTCAAAATTCCTAGGGTGCACTTTCTTGTTATAGGCACAGGCCATTCTTTGTTGGTACAACTGCCCGTGGCACACTGCGGCCATTCGTTTTCATCAATTAATGCCAGTTGCTCCAAACGAGTTTTGACCCATTCACTATCTTCGATTTCTGCTTCGACAATCACTCGGAGCGAGGGGATTTCCACCTCGGCAGGTATAACAGCCTCAGTTCCATAGACCAGCAAATAGGGAGTTGCTCCTATAGATGTACGCATTGTAGTACGATATCCCATCAAAGCGAAAGGCAGCTTTTCGTGCCATTGCCTTGAGCTTTGAATCATTTTCCTCATGATTTTCTTGTTGTTCCTTTTGGCTGCTTCGACCGCGCCATTAGCTTTTAGGTCGGTAGGGAGTAGAGTTTCTACGCGTTATTTTGAATTGTTCACATATCTCTCCCATCAGCCGACTGTTTAGATTAGTTTCATTGTCAGTAATGATGGTAGCCGGAATCCCAAAGCTGCAAATGATGTTGGAATGCACGAAATCCACTACCGCTTTCTTAGTGACAGATTTGAGGGTAATGGCTTCAACCTATTTTGTGAAATATCAACCGCGACCAATATAAATATGTGCCCATTTGAAGCCTTCGGCCCGATCGGCTCAATGACGTCCATTCCCCATGCGGCAAATAGCCAGGGTGCTGACATAGGATGCAACTCATTTGGTGGTACATGAATCAGATCGTCGTGCACCTGGCATTGATGACATTTCCGCACAAAACTAAAGCAGTATTTTTCCATGGTCATCCAATAATAACCAGCTCAGAGTATCTTCTTTGCTAATACATAGCCATTCATATGGGGCCCACATACGCCTGCATGTACTTCGTGCATAATTCTCTCTGCTTCTTCGGTATCCACACATCTCAACAAATTAAGATCTGGAGTCCTTTTGTACAGAGTGTCACCACTCAAGAAGAAATTGCTCGCATGCCGTCGGATGGTATTCTTTTGTTCTCATGTGGCTTGCATAGGGTACTCATGTGTTTTTAGGAACCTCAAGATGTCGTAATACCAAGGTTGCAAGCTAGGCTATACTTCGGTTGCATTACAATATCCATGTCTTTCTTTGATTTGGATTTTTAAAGGATCCACATAGGCATTCCCAGGGTATGGTATCATGGAGGCCAAAGTGGCAAGTGCATCTGCTAACTCATTGTGGCAACGAGGAATGTACCTGAACTATACTGATCTGAACCGTTTGATGAGGTCTTCGACATGCTGTTTATACAGGAGGAGCTTAATGTCCCTCGTCTCCCGTTCTCCTTGAGCTTGTCGGATAATTATATCGGAATCCCACATGATTAGCAACTCTTTGACGTCCTGATTGATAGCCATGTTCATGCCCATAATGCAAGCCTCAAATTCAGCCGTATTATTAGTATAAAATAAGAAGTCTGGCTGTAGCTGGATAATGCTGGCCTGTTGGTGAGACTAGGATTGCTATGATGCCTACACCCTTGGCGTTTAACGCTCTGTCAAAGAACATTTTCCAGACAGGAGTATCCTCAGATGCTATTTCCAATGAGTTCACTTCTTCGTCAGGGAAATAAGTGTATAAAAGCTGATACTCGTCATCAACAGGTTTTCTGCCAGATGATCCGTTAGTGCCTGAGCTTTCATTGCCGTACGAGTGACATAAACGATGTCAAACTCGGTGAGCAGGGTCTGCCATTTAGCCAGTTGCCCTGTGGGCATTGGTTTTTGAAATATGTACCTTAGTGGATCCATCCTGGTTATGAGGTACGTAGTATGAGCTTGCAGATAATGACTCAGCTTTTGAGCTACCCATGTCAAGGCGGAACATGTTCTCTCTAAAAATGTGTACTTGGCCTCGTAGCCAGTAAAACTTTTGCTCACATAATAAATGGCCTGCTCTTTCTTTCCATTGACATCATGCTGCTGGGAATACAACCGAAAGAGCCTTCCAAGACTGTCAGGTAGAGAAACAATGGCCTTCCTGGTTCTGGCAGAACTAAAACTGGTGGATTGGACAAGTATTGTTTGATTTTGTCAAAAGCTTCCGAACACTCGACCGTCCATTTAATTGACGCATCCTTCTTCAGTAATTTGAATATAGGCTCACAGGTTGAAGTCAAGTGGGCGATGAACCGGCTGATGTAATTTAATCTCCCTAATAGACTCATCATATCTTTTTTGGTCCTTAGTAGGGGAAGTTCCCGAATAGATTTGATCTTGGTTGGATCTAATTCAATGCCTCTCTGACTGACGATGAATCCCAAAAGTTTGCCCGACGGAACTCCAAATGCGCATTTTGCTGGATTCAATTTCAAATTAAATTTGCGGAGCCTTTCGAAGAATTTCCTCAAATCCTTTACATGATCGCCCTGAGTTTTAGATTTGATAATCACGTCATCCACGTACACCTCTATTTCTCTATGCACCATGTCGCGGAAGATGGTGGTCATAGCCCTCATGTAGGTTGTCCTAGCATTTTTCAATCCAAAAGGCATAACTCTATAACAATATGTTCCCCAGGGTGTGGTGAAGGCGGTTTTCTCAGCATCTTCCTCATCCATCAACACTTGGTGATACCTCGCGTAGCAGTGTACAAAGGATTGAATCTCATGCTTGGCACAATTATCGACAAGGATGTGGATGTTGGGCAGAGGGAAATTATCCTTGGGACTCGCCTTATTCAAGTCTCTATAGTCCACACGCAGTCGGGTTTTCCCGTCCTTCTTTGTCACCGGGACCACATTTGCCGGCCATGTGGTGTACCACACTACTAGGATTACCCATGCTTCAAGTTGTTTTGTAATTTCCTTTTTGATTTTATCACTGACATCTTGAACTTTCTTTGATTTTGTTGTACTGGAGGGCATCCAGGGTATGTAGGCAGCTTGTGAACCACCAAATCCATACTCAGACCAGGCATGTCATCATACGACCGTGCAAACACGTCTTTGAATTCCAACAGGAGTTGAACCAATGAATCTTGTATCTCTTATTTACGTGGATGCTTATTTTAGTTTCTATGATTTCATCAAGATTACCCAGGTTAACCAGTTCAGTATCACTTAAGTTAGGCTTAGGTTTGTTCTAAAAGTGTTCCAATTCTCGAGTGATTTCCCTAAAAGCCTCTTTTTGTTGTATTTCGGTTCCTGGTTCATTATTTCACAGACAGGCAGCGGATTTGGGTCGTGGCAAGAAGTCCGTGAGCATGTCATATTATTTAAAGCCGCATTATTGGGACGGGTCTCCCGCCTGACCGAAAAGGGTGTGGCCTTCCAATTTTGAAGTTTGGCATCTGGCCCCATATACAATACTTCAGTGGCGCTTGACCCTTCTCTCGGTTGGACCATGTTTACATCATAGAGCAACTCTCTCATAGCCCCGCAGATTTCATTAAATTCTTCTTGCGTGAAAGTTTCTTCTTCCTCATCTTCACTGTACTTTGGTTTTATGAAGGTTTTGTACAAATGAGATAGGGGTTGTGGTAAGGCCCATCCTTGGCGCTTTCTGCGATTAGCCCAGGTGATATCTTCTGAGGTTGGATGAAATCCCAGTCCAAAGAACTTTTCTATAGCAGGCAAGGCGAGTGGCTCGGTTATGCCTTATAGGGAGCTTCCGAGTCCCTTGCCTGGTTTGAAGCCTTGGCGCATCATTACCTTTGCTACCATAATTGAAGCATTTGACAGAAAAGGTTGAGGAAGCGGCTTTCCCCCTTCATGCTGGTCAGCTACTATGACTTAAGAAGCTTGATAGACTATGTGTTCACTCCCTTCCTTGGCTTCCAGATAAGGAACAGATGGGTCCCGGTAAATTGATTGCCCGTCCTCCCCATTAACTACAATCTCCTGATTTTCATACTCAAATTGAAGGCACTGCCCCTGCTACATGAATCCACGACCGTCCCAGGAGGTAGTTGTAGGAGGTGTCCATGTCCAACACCTGGAAGGTTACTTCGAAGTCGACTGGACCAATGGTGAGCACCAGGTCAATTTCACCTATGGTATCCCTTTTTATACCATCGAAGGCTTGGACACGAACGTCATTAGGAAGGATCCTCCCTGTCCCGATCTCCATTCTCTGCAAGGTGGATAGTTGACATATGTCTACTCCGGAGCCTCCATCAACCATCACTCTCTTAACATAATATCTCTCACACTTGAAAGTGAGATGCAAAGCCTTGTTATGAGCAGCTCCCTCTGGGGTAGGTCATTCTTACTGAACAATATTTGATTGATGGCGAAGAATCTCTCCACCATTTTCTCCAACTGTTCTACCGAGGTCTTAGCTGGCACATAAGCTTCGTTTAATGTTTTGGCCAACACTTGTTGATGCTCCAGAGTTGATCTACCACTTCATACTCTGGCATCTTCATTTTCTGGAAAAAGGCTTCTGCTTTCTCAGCATTCACTGGCTTCTTTGGCGGGAATCGGCGTTTGGTAGCGGCATTTACCTCTTCCACATTTAAGTATTTATTCGTGGGACATCCCTTTGGAGCTTCTCCAAGGACTTCTTTTCCCTTGTGCGTAACAATAGTTTCCTGATAATTCCAGGGAACAGCTAAAGGATTGGTCATGGGCTTTTGTGGCACGCGACCAATAACCACGGGCTCATTCAGCACCGGTGGCTTAATTGATCCCCATACCATATAGACCTTCTTTGGTATGTTCAGGGCTCTGTTCAGCTCAAATCTTTTGGGAGGGCTTAAAGTAGGCTGCTTTTCTTTGCTTCCCTGGGGAATATAGAGTACTGTTTCTTTGGCGGGTGTTGTCTCATCTTTGATCTCAGCCTTCTTCTTAGCTTCAGGGCTTTTGGCTTCATTTGTTTTCTTTTCATCCACCATCTTTGGGGTGACCTTTGGCTTCCTATTGGCCTCGGCGATGGCTATAATGTCTTTGAGAGCGGGATTAAACTCTCTATCCTCGCAGATCATCCCGATGATTGGCTTGTGAGCCGGTAACGGGTTGTCAGTTACATTCGGGACTTCGTCGTCTCTGAGAACTATCTTTTTTTTATCAATCAAGTCTTCCACTGCTCGCCTTAAGGTCCAACAATTCTCAGTATCGTGGCCCTCTGCCCCAAAGTGGTAGGCACATCGTGCACCCCTTTGGTAAGATGGTGATTCAGGATTCTGTCTATTTGGGGGTACAGGTTGGAGGAAACCCAGGTGGACTAGCTTTGGAAACAGGCTGGCGTAGGACTCTCCAATTGGGGTGAATTTCTGTCTCCTGGGTGGCTCCCGGGACGATAGTTGTTTTGCTGATGGCGGGGATTGTAATAATTATGCGCGAGTTGATTTCTCGGAGCTTGATTTCTGTTATTCTGGTGTTGATGGCGGGGAAAAGGCTGAGCATTCATAACTGCGTGGGGTTGAGGGACATAATGCATGTCTCTGTGAGGATAGTAATGTTGAGGCGCTCTGTTAGAGAATGCATGTCTGTGGGTATGTTATTTCCTCGCCCTGGAGGCTGCCATGGATACCTCTTCTCTTTTCTTGTTCCTGGGAATTCCTCCCGCCCCTCATTGTATGGCTTGGGAGGTGGCTCTGATGGCAGATTGGCTTAGAATCCTCCCTATTTTGTGGCGAGTTTCCACCATTTCTCCGATCTTTATTGCTTCAGCGAATGATTTGCCCATTGTGGACATCATGTTCTGAAAATAGTCTGCCTCATGTGCTTGCAAAAAGACGGTGACCATTTCCGTTTCATCCATAGGAGGTTTCACCCTTGATGCTTGCTCCCGTCATTTGATAGTGTACTCCCTGAAGCTTTCAGTAGGTTTCTTCTTCAGGTTGGCTAGGGAATTCCTATCCGAGGTAATGTCGACATTATATTGGAATTGTTTCACAAAGTCCTGAGCAAGGTCATCCCATATGTGCCATCGGGTGATGTCTTGATCTATATACCATTCGGAAGCAATCCCTACTAAGTTTCCCCCAAAGTATGCCATCAGGAGCTCTTCCTTTCCGCCTGCTCCACGTAACTGATTACAATATTTTTTCATATGGATGATAGGGTCGCCATGGCCATCGTATTTCTCAAATTTTGGCACCTTAAACCCCAAAGGAAGTTGGATATGGGGGAACATGCACAGGTCTAAATAGGTTACACTTTTCTGTCCGTTCAGTCCTTGCATATTCTTCAGGCTTTGCTCAACACTCCTCATTCTCCTTGTGATCTCATCCTGCTCGGGTGCCTATGGAAGTTTTGTCCGGCACAGGGGTAAGTTCATATGTTGGTTGAGGGTAGCTATATGTGGGGTACGGGGAGGCTCATTTTGGTAATTTGGAGTTTGGAAGGTAAAGGCTGCAGGGTCAAATACAGGCATCGGTACTGCAGGCTGTGTAGTAGATGCGCACGGAGGGGCTCTAAAGATATTGGAAACTGGCCCGGATGCAAACATTGGAGGGTGGGTTTCAGAGGGCGCCCCAACAAAATTGGTGGAAATAGTGGGCTGCCCCAGGAGAATGCTCCGGTGACTGATAGGAATAGTAGAGGGACCCCCTGACCGTGGAAATAGCTCGGGAAATCCAGGGTTGGCGCTAGGAGGTTCCTTCCATTGTTCCATGCATCCCACATTTCCATGACCCTGAGACGCAGGATCCTGTTTTCTTCGGCCGCTGCAGATTCAGAAGCCGAGACTCATGTGATTGGACTGTCTTCTGGAATATGGAGGGTGACTTGAGTCATCTCAGTTGATATTTCTATATTTCCCTTTGAACGAGTGAAGTATCAAAACCAACCACTGTTCTAAATACTTGAACTGTAATGCTAGAAAACGTAGTTAGTTCGAGGTAGATGACAAACAGGAAATCACACGTTGAGCATGATGCACCTATATAGATAATGGGTTTCTATATGCTTGACACAGCCGCATGTGTCATCCCAGCCTTTATTTCACTTTCATTTTGTTTCCTCCCTTTTATTTCCTCTCTCCTTTCTCTCTTTTTGTTTATTTTTATTTTAAATAATACGGTCGAATCCTATAGAGATTGCCTACATATCATGACTTCGCATGAATCAGACTGAGCGTAGTTCATGAAAATAAAGGGTTAGGTACATTGTAAAACACTTTTTTTTTGGATTTTCAATTTGATATAAACTTTGATTACAATGGCTAAATAGAACGAAAAGCAACTACTAGACTGGGACTTAATACCCTTATAGACTTGAAAGGAAAACAAACAGACTCTCTTTCAGAAAAATACAAGTTTATGAATACATTAATACTTCTATTGTATTTGGAGCTTGCGGGGCATCATTCGGCCTAGTTGCGGGCTTGCGTGCTAGACTTTCTTGGAGATAGTGGAGATCTTCCATTACTTACCGGACGAAGGTCATAGCAGCGGAGAAAAACATGGATTTTATCATGTCTTCCTAGTGACTAGATTTAGTGGTGATACAGTCTGCAATTGCCCGTACCTTCCCCCTGATTATCCCTTTCTCTTGTAGCAGGCACCTTATTTGTTCTGCCCGTGCTTCTAAGGATCGTTCAGCTGCCTGATTTAGCTTTTGAAACCGCTTCAAATCCCTTTCCAACCCCGCTATTACCGCAGAGCAGTGCTCCCTCTCAACTTTGAAATCATTGGCCTGCTTGGTTATTTTGCTCTCAGCTATGATAACCCTCTGTTTTAGACCAGCGATTTCATTTCCGCTCCCTTCTTTTAACTACTCCAGTATGCATGCCCTTTCATTAGCACTTTTAGCTAATTGTCTCCGAGCTCTAGACAATTCACCCTCTGCCTTATTCAGGTCAAAACCGTATTCCGTTACTTTTCGGCGCAGGTTCTCTATATGATTTTCATCCTATACACTCCTCGGAGGGTTTTCTGTGGTTGTTTTCATTTTCCGAATCTGAGCTCGCAGAGCATCGTTTTCTTTAACCAATACCTTATTTTCTCCCTCTCTAGCAGCAACTTGCAGGCTGTTTTGGAATTGTAATTCCTGAATTTTCTTTTCTAGCCTTCCAATGGTGGAACAGTATCCATGTTCTTTCGCTAACCAATCCCACTGCTCTTGTGATGTTCCAACGAATTCTTGGAGGTGAGGCCTTTGGGATGGTCTTTCGTGCTCAATTTCTCTCTTATACCAAGCAAGGTACCCCGGAGATACTTCATCTCTGGCATGATCTTGTACACAAGTTTCAGAGGTTAGGTATTGGCATTCATTCCAGATTTTGAAAACCATTGCTTCGGGGAACTTACTACCAGGCCCAATTTCGACTACCCGGATGCTAAGATCTTCTTCTTTTGGAACTATTTGGCATCTTCCGAGTTGTCTCAAGACCCGATGCGGGGCGTATGGTTGGATGATTCTAAGGCCCATCAAGAGAAAGTGTGATTCTATTGTGAGCATATGTACAACTTCATCCACGGAGAGCCAACTGAGTGTCTGTTGTATTTGGCTTGCGGAAATAGACCGGAGATGTGATACCCACTCTGCGACACCCTCCGGTAATTTAAACCCATTCACCCTTTTGTCCACTTCTTCCATGCAACCTTCCGTTGGAAACACACAATTCATGAATCGAGGCCTGGGACATAGATGCTCAATCATCCAGATTTGTAATAGCAAGTTACATCCTTCAAAGAAATCCCCTCCTGCTTTGCAAATGGTAAGGGCTCGGAAGATATCAGACATGATCATCGGAGCAAGAGTGCTCTTTTCCTGAGTCATCAATGTACTAAAAACCCCGCAATCCGTATGTTGATGTTTTCGTCCTTTTGGGGGAATACTAAAAGACCCAAAAGGATACTATAAACGCGAAGCATCAGTGCTCCTCCCATTTGATCCTATTGCCCTTGCTACAGATGAGGTTTTTAGGGTTGGTGAACCCTCCGTTGTGGACATACCTTTGGTATATGAACTGGGGATGCCAAATCCAGCCGACAGGTCAAGGTTGTGAATTTTTCTACTAGTTTTCAAAACATCCAGAAATTTGTGCACAACGAGGGCCCTGGGTGCTATCAAGTATTGATTTCTTAGTGGGATTGTGTGGGTCCCGATGTATCCGGTAACTTCCTCCAAAGTCAGCATCAGCAAACTAGTGAGGCCCCCCAGATGTGCGTTGACCTTTTTCTGTCCGGCTTCTCCGAGGTCATCCCACCACAACCGCAGCTCCAAAGGAATTTTTTTCATTCTTGTGCTCATTCTGCACATTTATTAGGGTGGATTAGTATTCTCAAAACATAAAAAGTGACATTTATGAAATTTATTTTAAGACAGGGACCGACTCTGCGAATACGGCCTTTCAACATATCAGCTAGAAGGTTTTTTAGGCCGTGCTTGCTTACCGGCCCGAATAAAATTCAGAGGCAGCCATTTGTGTAAGATCAGCCTTCCGGTGTCCCCTGTAGCATCATCAGCTATCACCACAATAATGGCACCACCAGACCCATTTTGAAGCAGGAGAATAAACTTTGGGCATTTCTTGAAATTTTTGAAAAAAAGGGGGTTGGAACCGGCCAAAGCATTTATCAAAACCCGCAGATATTATTGAAAAACTTCAAAAACTTGATGCCTCTTTTTTGTTTTTGTGATTTTTGTGCTTTTTGTTTTATTTGAAAAATGCGGCAGCATTTCGGCGTTATTTGAGCATTGGTTTTTTTAAAAGCAACTACCCTAGCACTGCTTATTTTCTCTCAATTGTTTCCTATGTTTACATGCCGGTCAACATGCGAATCCAAGGCAAGTAAATGCACAAGTAGCACGTAAAAATGCATCAGGATGGTCTTTTACTTCAGGGCACCTGTCCTAGACAGACCCAACCCTTGTGTTGAGTCCCTAAGTCAAAATGCATGATGCAAATAAACGTCCCTACTAGGGATCCGGCATGAAGTTTTGCTATACTAGGTTGAAAACCTTGGTATAGGGTCTAGACTGTGTACCCGAGCGGACAACTCGAGTTGAGGAGGGGGCTACATACCGGGGACACGCGAGATCGTCTTGCTTTGTAACTTGTCCAGCCTCTTTCTTAATTCAGGGTAAGACACTAACAGAATAGGGAGTCTCAACCAGTAAGCACATCCCCAGAGGTGATAAGTGAAGGTTTTTCATAACAGTTTATGTATACAGTTCAAATAATATCAAGCGCGGTACAACATACGGCATTTAGCACAGAATAGTTAAGCAAATCAAGAGAAGCCAAATATAACAGTCATTCAAAGCTCGAATCCTTGAACCCTGAACCATAGATTCTGGGTTCCATCCCCAGCAGAGTCGCCAGAGCTGTCACACCTCCTTTTTACCGCTTACACGTGGTTACCCCGAAAGGCGACACGTGTATAGGAGTTTTTGCAATTAAAGTGACATTACTCGAGATGGGATTAATTGTTTATTTCAAGAGTCGCCACTTGGGATTGGCTTGGCTTTTGGTGTCCCAAGTCACCGGTTTATTTAAAATCCCAAATCGAGGAAATTTCGACTACCCAATTGGAGTCTGCGAACCAGAAATTCATGAGTAAGGAATTCTGTTGACCCGAGGGAAGGTGTTAGGCACCCTCGCATCCCGTGGTTCTATCACAGTCTCATAAACTCATTATAAGTGGCTAAATATGGTTTGCTACACCTGTTAATTCGTAATTTTAGATTATTAACCGCTTTTACATCTGCTTTAGGGGAATTTGCAATGTCATTAAAACATGTCGTGAATCGCGTCACATAAATGCACCCGCAATTTCAGATATATTTTAATTTCATTGAGAATAGGATTTGGGTCACATAAATGTGCACCCGAATTTAGGAAGGTATTTTTATTAAACACGCGCCTATAGCAACTACGTCTTTGATATTTATGGGAGGGGCGTGAAATTTGCTAACACCTCCTATTCTTTTGTACATGCTCTAATGAAGTAAGGAGCCTACACATGGTGTTTGATAATGTGATTCACTCTTAGAAGAATATTCTTACATAAGCTAAATTTCTACTCTTGCTGATGCTTAAAGGTCTTAATTTTTTACATATAGATTGTGCATTTTTGGAGAAGTAATACTTGCACTTAGCATCATTCATGGCTATCATGTGCATGGACTCAATTATTACAAGTAAAACAGTCCTTAGAGTTCAATTATTTCAAAATGAATCAGTCTAATTTAACTACAACATAAAAACTGTCTTATCAATACAACTATAACCAAAAATTGAATGGGGAAAAGCAGGGAGAGGGTTTAGAATGCTACAAGGGAACTGAATTTTGCACATCCACAGATTTTTTATACTTGAACTTCAATAGATCAGATGAATAAGGAAATGTACCTGCAATGTAAGTAAACAAGAGCATATGAGTAATATAGGAGACCAGCTAAACAAATCAACAACCAATTGCACAGTATACCCAGAGCTTCAACAGAATTGTGAGAAAAATAGACTCAAAGTGATCAAATTCAACACTGATAGTATTTTCATATATGAATGAGTATTTTAGCTCTAGTATTGAAGAGAAAAGTTCCTAGATCCCTATCCAATGCCCGAAATGGTTTATTTTATAGTAAAATTGTTACGGCATCAGATTTTACTTTGTTTTTCTTTTAGTCTTTAACTCAACTTGCATTTTTGCCTAAGTGATCCTTCAATTTCTGACTTGTGCCTCAAGTTTGAGGCTAGAATTATGTATTAGTCCTTGCGAGAAAGTTCTAAAAGGTTTCTATCAGATTTTTACAAGTTCAAATCCCTCTTATACCCTCACTAACTTTCCTAAATTTCCTACCCCTAAATTTCGACCCAGTCAGTTCTTTTAACCCTAGGTCATTTACCATTGACCTTGGTCAGTAATATTTGGGTCTCATTTTAACCTTAGATTTATAAGCTCATGAGGGTTCAATCAGATTTAACCAAAATTAACCAAGGCTTAACCATGATACAGACTTCAATAAACATTATACAGGATGAACAAAAGATCAGAATAACCAAGAGAGTGAATACATCTATCACATTTTGCTTTCAGAAATAGTTCCAATCAAAATGCTTCAAAAATACTTAACACGCATCAATTTTAATTCTGGAATCTCTTTAGGAAGCAAGTAAAGACTAACAATGAACAACTAAGGATCCCAACCCCCAAATCAACTTAAACCAACATCAACTTTAAGAAACCAAAGTCATTATGGAAATTAGATACTTAGGGGTGAAAAAAAATCAGAAAATAGATGCCAATTAAGCCCTAAAAATAACAATACTGAGGAACTTAACTAAATTTTCCAAGTCAAGAAACTGAATATACAAATATCCAAAAGATGAAGGAATTTCCAAGCTAGTATCGAACAAAACATATGTATATTGAAGCTTTATTTCAGATGAACTTATGGATAAACAACAAACAACCAAGAGAGAATCCAATAAAACAAGTTCATACTATTACACATGCAACTGCAGGACCTAATCAGTCATTACAAACAATTAAACATTCAAAGCTAAAAAATGGAAAATATGTAGGAAAAGCTTAGCTCTTATTCTTGTTCTCATTTAAATTGATTCAACCGGACCTTGACCCATTCCACAGGGTTCTGAACCCTCTTAGGACGATGATAATCATTTTACAAGCTCAGGGGAGAGTTTTTTCAAAGTTCTAAGACCCTAATAGGCCTCAGATTTGAAGTTTTTGAGTGGTTGGGGGTTGTTTGAGACTCATGGGTGGTGTGGTTGGTGTCAAAGGGAATCAGGGACTGCCTGGGAGGGATTTGAAGCTTTTTCGGCATGTTTTGGAATTTATGGTTGGCCTTCGGATTAATATTCGAGGGGTTCCAAGATGATTTGAGAGGGGTAATATACCTGGTTGGAACGGGGAGGGTGAGGTGCCTTAGTAGTGTAGTTTTGGGACAGCTTTGGAACGAGGTCGTTGGAGATAGGGTTTCCGGCCACCTTTCAGGGGATATTCGATACGGAGGGGTTATATTCGAGGGAAATTGGCCATGGGATAGAGTAGAGGAGGTCACGCTGGTTAAGTGATGTTAATTTGGGACAGTTTGGTTGCCGGCCGCTGCCGCGAGGCGATTTCTTGCGGCGGCAGTAGGGTGGCAGGCCGGTGTCAAGGGTGGGTGACAAGGTGGTCAATGGGTGTTTGATAGTCGATGGTGGACGGTACGAGGAGGACAATGTTTGGTCGTGTATGTATTGAAAGTGTTTGGACATATGTATACAATATGAAAGACTTCCGTAGCCATTGGATGATGTGGGGATCAACAGTTGTGATGAGAGGGGTCCTAAACGGTGTCGTTTGGTTTAGTGGACATGGACTGGGTTAGGCTGGTCGTTTGGGCTGGGTTGTGGCTTGTTTTAAAGGGGGAGAACAGATTGGGCCACTCAGGTGGCCATCCTGAGTGGTTGCCTATGTATATACATGTGTTGTATTTTTTGCTTTTTCTTTTTAATTTAATTAACAAAAAATAATTTCTAACTTTACCAGAAATTCGTTATTTTCATAAATAAAAAGAAAACCAAGTTAAAAATTAAACCAAACAATAATTTCAAATGCCGGACATGTACATATATTTTTTGTTTTTAAATTTGTAAAAAAAGTTTCTTTAACAATTAAATCCTAATTAATCCTAAACACGCAGTAATGAACATGCACACGCAATTAAATCCAAATATTAAAATACTAATATTTTAAAAGAAAATCCTAAACTTTAAGAGTCCTGTAGGAGTTTGTTTCTACCGGCCAAAAATCATATGCTCGCATTTACCTTCAATGAATCTGCTATGGTAAATAAGGTAACAAATGAAGATACCAAACAGGATGATGGTGCTTCTAAGCAGGTGGAGTTTGAGGGACAATTTATTTTTCCTACACAAGAAGTAGAGGTGGAAACAAATGAATATCATCCTCTAGAAGAAGAGCTAGTTGGGAGAGAGGTTCCAACTCAAGAACCTCAGTAGCAACTTAAGACAATTGCAACAAGTAAACTGAAGGGGACAATAATGAAACATGTTCGTCTCATAGAGACGGTGGCTTGTGCCACCTCAATTGTAGCTGATAATGTTCCTACTACTTATAAATATGCAGTCCAAAGTTCAGAAGAAGATAAGTGGAGTGTAAGGCTTCGTGAATATTTTGCTAAAAACCCCGAGATTCTTGTTGTATATGCAGTTTGTTTATGTTTTGAGATCCATTTTGCGGTCCATTTTGCAGGCCGCATGTCTGCAATCACAGATATGATTTGGGATTCCAAATTTCTAGTTTTCTTATCCGACCTCATGTTGATATACTATACGCTACCCTTCATTTTAGGCCTACTTTTTTATGCATTTAGAGATAGATAGGGAGGGTCCTAGAGGGAGAAGGGGTTTTTCATTAAGATTTCTCCTAAGATCTTGCTTAAACCTTGAAGATTTATCAAAGAAAAGGCACCTAGATCTTCTTCCTACAAGGTAAGTTTCTATAACCCAAGCTCTTAATTACTCAATATAACTAGGGTCGACCATTAGAAGGGAAATCCATACGGGTGGGAGTGGATATCTTGCATGCATAAATTCTTAAAGTATTTAGTGAGGTGTTAAGCTAAGGATGGGATGAGGGATGGTATGATCTTTCACAAAATAATTTTACAAATTATTATACACACTTAGTGTTCGAGAATATGCTCAAACAAGCTAGACCTATGATCACCTCTCTAATTTGTGGTTCGACTTGTCGTGTTCCTAAAAGATTGATGTTGCTAAGAGTCTTGGAGTATATTAGAACTTAAGGAAAGCTCAATCGAGGTATGCAGGGTAAACTTTCTCTCTCGAAAGTTAATTCCATGTTATTTTGTCAGTTTAAGTGTGGTTTGTCTACAAAAATGGTATAGCCTTGAGTCATATTTTTTAAAATGAACGTTATTATACTAATTGGGTGAGAAGAGATCGATATGTTTAATGCTCCTAGTTGCTCTTATGTGTATTAAATGCCTTGATTGAATATGTATACTTGTTGATAAACTGTAAAGATGTATGGAAATGAACTAAATGAGAAAATGAGAAATAATTATGAAATAAGTCTTGACCCAATCGTTATGAACTAACTTCAAGAAAAAGAATAGAACTGTCTAAAGGTCTTTTACTCGAATTATGCCCATAAGTGGCAGTTTTAGATGATGCTTTACCTTATAAATAAGTTCAACGTAATGCGAGTCCATACACATTTCGGTGCTGAAATTGTGCTTTGGCCATGTTGGAAAAAAGGGTAATTCAAGGGTAGTTGAGGTGATTGTTTGCTTATAACTTCAATGTGAATTACAATTGTTGATTGATGTGTCCCTCTTTGAAAAAAATCCTTTGTGTTTGGTGATTCTATTACTATTGAACTCGAATATATATATGATTTTCGGAATATTTTATATATTGATATTGGTTTGGCGATCCGTGGAAATAATAGAGATGAAAATGTGAAAACCCCTATGCGGCCTTCGTGCCATGAGAAAGATGAACCTTGTGAAAGGGCCAAAGAGATACTGTTATCGAGAGAGATTGAGAATATTACTAAAAACTATAAAATATGAAATATGTTGAGGTAAGCATGGTTGCATTTATGCTATATTTGTATACTCGCATTTATACTACAACCCTGTGTAACATTAGATAGAATCAAAAATGTTTTTGGAAGTATTATTAGCAATACCGAGGAAGGGTGGGTCATAAGGCATACACCTGAAACTACACGTGTCGATGTAGGAATGGAATGTGACTTGGGATGAAATTGAAATAGTGGTTAAATTGTGACTATTTCCCCAAAGTGGGATGAAACTAATACTTGGGAATTGGAAAAGAAAAAGCCAGCCCACACGGCATATGTGGAAAGGCGGCCTAGCTGATCGGGTGGAGATCAGGCTCTATGTAGTGCACATGGTGGTACTATTCTTTTGACAACTTTCTTTCGCATCATAATGTCAAACCATATTGTTCCGTTGAGAGTGGCCTAGCTGATCGGACTCCTTCCTAACCAAGACGGTAGTAATATCAGTGTTGTCACACCTCTTTTTTCTCCACACAATCCTGTTACGAGGTTGAGTTAGAAGAGTTTTTCCAATTAAAGAGACATTATAAAAAGGAATTATTTATTATTTAGAGGCGCCACTTGAAATTGAGTTTTGATGTTCCAAGTCACATTTTATTTGAATCCCTTTTCAAAAGGAAGGTTTGACTCTTAATTTATGGTCTACGAAAATAGAAGACTGGGTAAGGAATTCTGTTGACCGAGGGGAAGGTGTAAGGCACCCCTCGAGTCATGTGATTCTAGCACGGTCGCTTCTATTGATTAATGTAAGGCTTTAAATTAATTTTTTAGCTATTCTTGTATTTATTGACTATGGCTTATTTATTACCGCTTCACTTAATTTTATTATATTTTTATTAATTATTTTGACCAATATGCAATACGCACACAAGTTACTTCCTTGAAATTAAAAATTAAACCAAGGTACGGAATGTACACATGGTTATAACATAATTATTTTAATTTGAAAAGGTATAAAGACGCGGAATGCGCACATGATCATTTTATTATTTAAGCGTATCAATCCAAGGTTCAGGGTATGAACACATGAGCTAGTATTTTAAAGTACATCTAAAAAATTTCTAGCATTTTTAGAGTATTCTATCTATTTATCTATTTTATTATTGTTATTTTTAACTGTTATAATAAATCTTAAGATTTTAAAGTAAAAATATAACTAAGAGATGACCATTAGCCTATAAGATAGAACCAAATTAACGAAGCTTTCTATTGATGCATTATAATTTAAACAAAACTACATAATGTTGGATTTATCATTATTTGGAGATATTTAAACAAAACAAAAAAAATACAAATTCTAGTTATATTTATCAATAGAACTTAATATAAAATAATAACCTTAATTAACTATCATATTGTATGTGTGACTAACTTGTCGTAATTTGATATACACATCTATATGAACGTGAATTTAATTTAACTATTAAAGAACTAAAATTTCAGCAACTTAAATAATAAACTAACACATGTTGCAACAAAATTTTTTCAAACACATTTTATATACCAAAAATATAAATAAAACTCCTAAGAAAAATAAACAAAACTATAACGAAGTAAAAACAATTCTTTAGGCTCTCCTCTGAATTCATGAATTAGTATGAAAGCTGCTCACCCGTATTAAATATTACATACAAAGAAAGACAGAAGAAAAAGGTGCGATCGAGCCTTGGTTTTAGGCAGCCTACATATTCCGGGTTATAAGGGAATCAGGTCACGTGTAGTTCAAGTAGAAAGAAGAGTGATGGATCATACTTAGGTGGAGAGTCCACTGAGGTTCCGTCGAGGTTTCGATCTGCGGTTCCCACTATTACATCAAAATTTAAATAAGATTACATACTCTTGAAATCTAAGAGTTACAAATTTCCTATCTAAATGTCATTTGGAGTCTTGTGTTGATTCTTGATTTACTTCTCCCAGTGACTTTGGATTGAAACTTGATGCTCTCGATGCAACATACTATGAAATATTCTTTCATGCTTGTTTCATGATTCAACGATGGGAAGAAAGATCTTGACCATATGTCTCTGCATGCGTTATGCCAAAGCTATTTACGGCTGATATTGAGATCAAACGTTCCACTTTCTCTGGAAAGAACTGAAATATTATTTTTTGCACATCAAATCCGCGCTTTGCTGAAAAACCTACAAGCTAACACAAACAAACAAAACGAACAAAACTTTTCTGCCCCAGTTTGCACTAGAAAATTTTTGTGAGCTATTGAAAACATATTAAACTATCATTGCTATTGTAGAATAAATAATTGAAAAAGTTTTTCTTTGTAATAATAGGGAATGTTATACCCTGTGTAAACATGAATGAGGCAACCAGGGGGTACAGTACCCTATGTTGACGATAAGATGAGGCCCGTGGCATCTACTAGGGGATGTCGTACCATATGTAGGTAGAAAGTAATGCGACCAAGGGATGTAGTACCATGTGTAGGTAATAAGATGAGGCTCATGGCATCTACTAGGGAATGTCGTACCCTATTTAGGTAGAAAGTAATGCGACCAAGAGATGTAGTACCATGTGTCGGCAATAAGATGAGGCTCGTGGCACTCTAACATGCAACTAGGGGATGTCGTACCATATGTTTGCAACAAGAAGCAAGCAGCCAGGGGAGTAGTACCCTATATTGGCAATAAAATGAGGCACGTGGCACTCTGAAATGCTACTAAGGAATGTCGTACCCTATGTAGAAAATAATGTAGCTAGGGGATGTAGTACCCTATGTTGGCAATAAAATGAGGCTCGTGGCACTCTAAGATGCTACTGGGGGATGCCGTACCCTATGTAGAAAATATTGCAGCCAGGGGATGTAGTACTTTGTGTTTGGCAATAAAATGAGGCTCGTGGCACTCTGAAATGCTACTAGGGGATGTCGTACCCTATATAGAAAATAATGCAGCTAGGGGATGTAGTACCCTGTTTTGGCAATAAAATGAGGCTCGTGGCACTCTGAAATGCTATTAGGGGATGTCGTACCCTATGTAGAAAATAATGCAGCCAGGGGATGTAGTACTATGTGTTGGCAATAAAATGGGGCTCGTGGCATTCTGAAATACCATTAGGAGATGTCGTACCCTATGTAGAAAATAATGCTTCCATGGGATGTAGTACCCTGTGTTGGCAATAAAATGAGGCCCGTGGCACTCTGAAATTCTACTAGGGGATGTCGTACCATATGTAGAAAATAATGCAACTAGGGGATGTAGTACCCTTTGTTGAAGATAGGGTGTCGATCCCCTATAATGAAACTAAAATAACATGCTTACGTGCATATTGGAAAGAAATCATGGATCTGAGAATTTCACTTGGTGGTGTTAGTCTTTCCACGAACTATTTCACTAAATGAATTTGTTCCTGTTCTAAACAAAGAAAGATTCGTTAGTTATTAAAAATGGTGGTCAGTTTGTGGCCTTGACTTCTTGGGCGACTTGACCTTGCATCCATTGCACTTGTTAGGACCCTGTCTATGATCGTACAAATTGTTGGGATATTCTGACTTTATTTTCTGAAGATCATTTTTTTCAACATCAACACCTGACTATATTGCACCTATCACCATTTGTTTCTATGGTGAAAATAACTTTGTTTCCCAAAACAACTTTTGATGAGTAACTTTATTGCCCTTGAAGCATTGTTAAGTCCTTCAAGCCTTTTTCTTGACAAGGAATATCAAAATCGGCGTTAGGGTTGTGCCCATACTATTTATGCCCTAGAAATTTTGCTTCATATAACGAGGAAACTGTAACCAATTTTGTGGCCTTTTCTTTGATTTGCTTTGAATAAATTAAACTGAAAGGGACTCAAGAATAATATTACGAAAGAAATCAAGTAGGTGAACTAATAATTACAACTTAATCAAGAAGTGTCCATTTCAGGGGAAGAATAAGAAAAGACTTATCTGGAGGAACATGCTGACTAAAATAAACATGACATGCACTTTGGACTGGATGCCCGATCAGTCTAAATCGTCTAATTCTCAAAATCTGTTGTAAACTTCTCTTTAAAATTGAGTTCTTTAACCATGCTTGTGCCGGTATATAAGAAGACCTAAAATCGATCAACGATGCCCTTTGTGGGTTTTCACCAATTGACCCCTCTTATTTGCCTTTTTTCTCAAATCACCATTGCCTCATAGTGCCCGTGAGGGTTTTCACCAATAAGACTCTCTCGTTTGTTTTTCTCAACTCGCCATCGCCATATAGTGACCTTGAGGGTTTTCACCGATAAGACTCTCTCATTTGTTTTTCTCTCTTTACAATGGTTGAAGCGCCACCTGCAGTGTACTGACTTAGCATTCTCAAAAGCTGATCAGAAGGTCTTAAAAGGGAAAGGTAAAAATAACTACTCAACTGAATTACATCTTTTGGAACCATTTGATGGAACAACCATTGAAAAATAAAATAAAAACATGCCCCAGTTTCTTTAAATATTGGGGAAATGTGGATTTTTTATTTGGTGTGACTGAACCTCAGAGAGAGGCTGCCTATGTATCCTTTCGGAATCAAGTTGAACGTAGTTCAGGATGGTGTGAACTTGTTTTGATGATGACTCTTTTTTATATATTTTTCTTAAGTACATTGGTTCCAAAAGAGGGTAAACACAAAGAAATATAAACAAGGCTTCAAAGGGCTAACTAGGGTTGACCAGTGTTTGGGTAGCGAGAATAATAGGCATTCGTCATCCCAACCTGAGAATGCTAAGTATAAACCAAATGCCCCAATAGAGGCATGTCAGACATAGTATCTCTTGACTGCATCTGCATTGACGGATATGTCTATCACCTTTCCTTCTATATCTGCCAAATGTAGAGCTCCTTTCAACAATACTTTCTTGACGAGGTAAGGACCTTACCAATTTGGGGCGAACGTTCGTTTTGCTTCTTCCTGGTTTGGAAATATGAGTTTCAAACAAGCTGTCCTACCTCAAATTTTCTTGGGCGCGCTTCTTATTGTAAGCACGTGCCATTCTTTGATGGTATAACTGACAAAACAAACTGCCGCCAAATGTTTTTCATCAATCAAAATCAACTATTCCAATCGTGACTTCACCAATTCAGTGTCTTCAATCCCAGATTAAACAATTATCCGGAGAGAGGGAATTTCAACTTCAGCAAGTATGACCACTTCAATTCCATAAGCTAACAAGTAGGCTGTTGCACCAACTTATGTACGGATAGTTGTTCGGTATCCTAACAGAGCAGAAGACCATTTCTCGTGCCATTGTCTAGACCCTTGGACCATCTTTCTAAAAATCTTTTTGATGTTCTTATTTGCAGCTTCAATACCTCCATTATCTTTAGTTCGGTAAGGAGTAGAATGGTGATGCACAATTTTAAAATGTTCACATACCTCCTTCATCAGATGAGCCTCAGTTTCATTTAAGTTAGGCTTAGGCTTATTCTCAAATTGATCCAATTCTCTTTTTATTTCCTTAAAGTCCTCATCTTCATCATACTCAACTTCTTGATCCATTATTTCGAGATTAGACAACTTTTTAAGATATGGGCATGAATTCCGCATGCATGTCATGTTTTTAAAGCCAGCATTAACGAAACTGAAAATGATGAGAAATTAAAAAAATTAGGGAAAGGAAAGACAGAATTCTACTATGAAACTGGAACTTCATTTTATTGAATTTGAAAGAATAGAAGGGTTAACATCAAAGTAAAGCAATTAAACTAAAGTATATGGATTACAACCCTGAAAAAGCAACAAAAAAGACTACCAAGACTCCTTCCTGATGGGAAGAGGAGTTGCTTCCCAGTTGTTGAGCGAGGTATCTAGGCCAATCAACTGAACATTTGCACGGCTAGGGCCGTCACCAACTTGAACCATGTTGATACCATAGAACATCTCCTTGAGACACTGGCAAACTTCATCAATGTCATCTTGAGTAGAGAGATTCTGGACTTCTTCAAATTGGGGCTTGAAAAAAGAGTAGGCAATGTAAGGGATTGGTTTTGACAGATTCCGACCATTCTTTTTCCGAGCCTTGGCTCTGTTTATGTCAGCTGATATTGGTTTAAAACCCAAGCCAAAGGTATCTTTCTTCGAAAAGGAAGCAATGGGGTTTACAATTCCTTGCAGAAATGATCCTAATCTTTTTCCTGGTTCATAGCCGTTCCTCAACATCAGTGAAGCTACCATCATAGATGTGGCTGAAATATGGGGATGCAGAATTGGTTTTCCTTCTTCCACCTGGTCTACCTCAATCACCTCAAATGTTTTATATATGAGGGATTCACATCCTTCCTTGGCCTCGATACATGGAATGGACAGGTCATTATAGACAGACGAGTTGTCCTCCCCATGAACAATAATTTCTTGCCTGTCATATTCGAATTTGACCATCTGATGTAGGGTGGATGGTATAGCTCTGGCCATATAGATCCAAGGCCTTCCCAGCAGAAACTTATAGGAAGTTTTCAAATTCAACACCTGAAAGACAATGTTAAAATCAACCGGGCCAATAGTCATAGTGAGTTCAATTTCCCCAATAGTGTCTCTTTTTGAACCATCAAAAGCTCTGATGCTGACACTACTAGTTCGAATTCTGTTAGTGTCAATGTTCAGTTGTTGTAGAATAGAAAGAGGGCATATATCTACACTTGAGCCTTCGTCAATCATGACCCCTTTTACGTAATGCCCTTCATATTTGACCATAAGATGCAAAGCTTTATTGAGCCCAGCCCATTCCTTAGGCAAATCATCATCGCTGAAAGAAATTTTGTTCACCTCCAAGAATCTTTCAGCCATCTTTTCTAGCTGATTCATCGTAGTCTTTTCTGAGACATATGCCTCGTTCAAAGTCTTGATCAACACACGACGTGTTCTTTCGAGTGCAAAAGCATAGATAACAAAGATATCTGAGAAGGGTTTTCCTTAGTTGATCGATGATTGAGTAGTCTTGCATTTTCATCTTCTTAAGGAATTCCTCCGCTTCTTTTTCTGAAACAATTTCTTTCACTGAAAAGTAATTTTCCTTGGCTAGCTTAGCTTTTCTCAGCTCCTCTGGCGAATAGCACCTTCCAGAGCGGGTCAAGCCTCCCATTTCATCTGTTTCTTCCACTATCTATTTTCCTTTGTATGTCATGATAGTCTTGTTATAGTTCCATGGAATAGCTTTTAGGTTTGACACTGGAAGTTGTGCCACAGGTCAGATCACAACTGGCTCTGTTATATTTCTCAAAGCATTATTCGAAACAATCTTTTGAATGCCCCCAGGGATATAAAGTTTTGGCCCACCCAATTGAACCTCAATCTTTTTTGTGCTTCCAGGGACATAGAGAACCGTTTTTTCAGAACCTTCCAAGTTTGAACTAAAACTCGCACCTTTCACAATTAGCGGTTCCAATTGCGGCAGGCTTACTATCACTTTTGGTTACGGCCCTATAGTTCCGACAATCATCTCTGTCTTGACCGGTTGCTTGTAATCATGATCATCACAAATCATCCCAATAAAATATGTATTATCATGAGCTGGGAGCAGATTGTTTGTGATATTAGGAGTATCTTCATTGTTTGTCACCACAATTGCCTTTGCTTCAATCAAATTATCAATGGCGTTCTTTAATGTCCAACAATTTTCAGTACTATGACCTTGGGTGTTAGACTGATACTCACATCTCGCATTGGAGTCAAAACCTTTTGAATTTGGATTCACATAACATGGCATGATAGGTTCAATCAATTTCAGCTGCATCAACTTGCGGAATAGGCTTGTATACGATTCTCCAATCGGGGTGAACTCTTTCTTTGGCTCTGGTTCTCTCACATATTCCTGTCTGGGACGAGGATTATATGGTGCCTGAAAATTTTGCCGGAGTTGAAGGGAGCCTTGTGGAATCGATGCTCGCCATTGTTAGTGATGGGAGGCCTAGCATAAGCTTGAGCATTATACACTATGTATTGTTGCGAGGGAAATGAGTATCGGGGACCCTGAGGCGGATAATAATGTTGAGGAGAATTGGATTTTCCTTGTTGGAATTGCACGTATGAAAGAACTATTCTTTTTTGAACCCCCCCCCCCCCCCCCCGAATCCAGACACCATCATGGATCCTTCATCCATCTTTTTTCGATTTTCGAAACCGCCTGACCCGCTTTGAATTGCTTGCATGATCGCCTTAAGGTCTGCCTGACTTACCATTTTGCCCGACTTTATTCTATTCTCAACTATTTCACCAATCTTGATCGCCCCGGTAAAGGCTTATCAATGGCAGCCAACATATAATGGAGGTAATCAGGATCTTGAGCTTGGAGAAAGTAGTGAATCATTTCTTCCTCTTTCATTTGTGGTTTGACCCTAGCAGCCTGCTCTCTCCACTTGATTGCATATTCTCTGAAGCTTTCTATAGATTTCTTCTTTATGTTGACGAGAGAGGAGCGGTCTGGCACTATATCATTATTGTACTGAAATTGTTGGACAAAATCTTGAGCCATGTCGTTCCAAACGTTCCAGTGAGATATGTCTTGATCTATGAACCACTCTGAAGCAATTCCTGTCAAACTTTCCCCAAAATAAGCCATGAGTAATTCTTATTTTTTCCCTGCTCCCCTCAATTGGTTGCAGTATCTCTTCAAGTGGGTTACAGGATCACCGTGACCATCGTACTTGCCAAACTTAGGGGTCTTGAATCCAGGTGGCAAATGAACATGGGGAAACATGCATAAATCATTGAACGAAACACTCCTGTGGCCTCCCAAACCCTATATGTTTCTCATGGTTTGTTCCAAACTCTTCATTTTGCTGGCTATTTCCTCTTGTTCCATGTTCTTGTTGGGCTTTTTGACCTCGATTAGGAACATGTTCTGAGGAGTATGCTTGTATGAATCTGGAACCTTGAAAATCAGTTCTGGAGAGTAATGTTGGGTATCATGAGCATTCAATTGTGGATCATTGTTGAGCTTTTGAGCAGGATCCGGTTGAGGAATGTGTACAGTATGTATGTCATTTATGAAGGGTGCGGCTAGAGGACGTGGAATGGAGATACTGGGGATAGTGGGGAGGTTAATGCTCGGACTGACTCCAGTTTGGTACAATGGGTTACTTATTATGGAGATGGACATTTGATTTGCAACTGACACATTATGAAGATTATCTGAAGGCCCCAGGGGTAGTGAGGGCAGTGCTTGTCCATTCACCCAGGCTTGGTACATATCTGCCAATTGTTGTTTCAACACTCTTACTACTTCAACTAATCTTGAACCTTGTTCGACCAATTGTCCATGGACATCATCATTATCTGGCTCATTCTCAGTGTTGTTTCCCATTTTAATTTTTTCTTTTGACCTCGTGTTGTAAGAGTGAGTCGCCAGTTTAAACCACAACCAACCACCTCTATTTAACCTTATCTCTTTTTAAATAACAAACAGGTAACATGTTAGAGTCAGGCATTTTCAGATATTAATCACACATTGTATGCCATGCACCTAATGCCATTTTCCTTTCTAAAATGATTTTGGAAGGCTTCATGCTTCATCCCGGATTATTGGTTTATTTCCTTTTGAACTTACTACTCTTTTATTTTATTTTATTTTAATTTTTAATCATTTTTTTAGATTAGTTATGACTGTGATCGCATCCGATGGGGATTGCCTACATATCATGACGCCGCATGAATCAGACCACCACGTAGTTCAGGAGAAATAATAATAATTCTAATGATTTATTTTCTTTTTAAAAAAATAAAAAAATAAGAAGAACTAAAATGTTTTTCAATTATATTTTTTTAGAATGAGAGAAAAGAAAATATATACAAACGGACTCTACTGACTCTAAAGACATAAACATGTTGGAATAAAATAAACTTTGATAATAATAATAAAAAAAATCTCCAAAAAAAATAAATAAAAACCAAACTATGGGACTAAAAAAATAAATTAGTAATAGTCATTAAAAAAATAAAAGACAAAAAAATAAAATTGGCCTCCCATTTCGCATTTTCGATACAAGTTTCAAGGCTATTTCGACAAAAGACCAGATGCAAAGGCAAAACTGGTTAAAAAATTTGACAAAGTGACTATATTATCACTATTTAAAAAAATAAAAAATAATAACTAATAGTCCATAACAACCTTTTTTTACTCATTTTTTAATGTTTATTTAAAATGAGGTTGAACCTGATAAAGGTTGCCTACGTATGTCACATCCGGTGAGAATCAAACCCCCGTAGTTCAACAAAAATATCTAAAAAGAAAACTATTTTGAAAATTGTTAGTTTATATACCGAAACCATTCAAATTTTTATTTTAAAAAAAGGTATTTTATGAAAACTTGGAAATTTCCTCTTCCTTGTTTAATTCTATCATAAAGCCGTTCAACATTTGAATGAAGCCTACGAAATAACGTTACATATAGCATATAGATATGAACATGTTGGTTCAAAAATTGGTTCATGTCCTAGACGGGCCCGGCCCCTGTGCCGGGTCTCGCTAAGTTCAATGCATATGATGCAAATAAAACGTAACTTACTATGGATATTCATTGCTTGTGGCTTGTTCTTCTAAGTTTTCAAATCCTAAAGGAGATGATATCTAGACCTGGCTTACCCGGGTGGACAACCATGCCTAGGAGCGTCAAGTGTCACCAGTTGTAGAACAGCACTAACTAGCTAATGGCTCTCCCGCCTAAACATGTGTGACTAAATATTTCTCCAGAAGCTGGTAGGCTAACTGGCTTTATCTCAAGACAGAAGTTTTGTGATGCTGGTAGGCAAATACAACATAACTACCTATCAGAAGACTCAGAGGGGTGCGAGAGAGAATACAATTTATATTACAGTGCAAATAAAAATTAAAGCGGTAAACAAGCGACAAATAGCACATTAGGCTTCCAAATACAATAATAATATCCAAAATATGATAAAAGCCAAACAAAATCAATATACAAAGCTCGAATTCATATTAATTGTTCCCAGCAGAGTCATCACGGCTGTCACACCTCTTTTTCTCCCACACAACCCTGTTACGAGGTTGAGTTAGAAGAGTTTTTTCAATTGAAGTGACATTTTAAAAAGGGATTATTTATTATTTAGAGTCGCCACTTGGAATTGAGCTTTGGCGTTCCAAGTCACCTTTTATTTGAATCCCTTTTCAAAAGGAATGTTTGACTCTTAATTTATGGTCTACGAAAACAGAAGACTGAGTAAGTCAGTTGACCGAGAGAAGGTGTAAGGCACCCCTCGAGTCACGTGGTTCTAACACGGTCACTTCTATTGATTAATGTAAGGCTTTAAATCAATTTTTTAGCTATTCTTGTATTTATTGATTATGGCTTATTTTTTAATTTATTATATTTTTATTAATTATTTTGACCAAGATGCAATACGCACACAAGGTAATTCCTTGAAATTCAATATTAAACCAAGGTACGGAATGTACACATGGTTATAAAATAATTATTTTAAATTGAAAAGGTATCAAGACGCGGAATGCGCACATGATCCTTTTATTATTTAAGCGTATTAATCCAAGGTCCGGGTATGAACACATGAGCTAGTATTTTAAAGCACATCTAAAAATTTTCTAGCATTTTTAGAGTATTCTATTTATTTATCTATTTTATTATTGTTATCTTTAATTGTTATAATAAATCTTAAGATTTCAAAGTAAAAAAAAAATAACTAAGAGATGAGCATTAGCCTAGAAGATAGAACAGAATTAACGAAGCTTTCTATTGATTCGTTGTAATTTAAACAAAACTACATATTTTTGGATTTATCATTATTTGGAGATATTTATACAAAGAAAATGCAAATTCCAGCCGTATTTACCAATATAACTTAATATAAAATAATAATCTTAATTAACTATCATATTGTATGTGCGACTAACTTGTCGTAATTTGATATACACATCTATATGAACGTGAATTTAATTTAACTATTAAAGAACTAAAATTTTGAGCAACTTAAAATAATAAACTAACACATGTTCCAACAAAATTTTGTCAATCATATTTTTTTATACCAAAAATATAAATAAAACTCCTAAGAAAAATAAATAAAACTATAACGAAGTAAAAAAAAATTCTTTAGGCTCTCCTCCTAATTCATGAATTAGTATGAAAGCTGCTCACTCTTATTAAATATTACATACAAAAAAAGATAACATATATATATATATATATATATATATATATATATATATATATTTTTTTTTTTTTCTGACAAAATTCAGAAAAAACAAATTAAGATTCAAACTTTGCGAATACATAGATCTCATATATCATGTTTAAACTGTACTAAAAGATTGAGTGTTACTTTTTGTAAGATTTCACAATAAAAAGAATATATATGATCTACTGATTTCCAAAGCTAGCAATACTAACCTTTTTAAAACCACAAACACAGTACCGTGAACGAGATCTCAAACTCCTATTTCCTTTCTTTCTTTCACGTTTTTGTTTTTTTGCTTTCTTCTCGTCTTTTTTTCTCTCTCAGTTTGCTTTCTTTGCTTCTTTTTTCTTTTTTTACGTTTCTTTCTTTCTTTTCCTTTTGTTTTTTTTTTCAACGTTTTCCTTCTCTTTTTTTTCAACGTTTTGTCTCTTCTTTTCGTTGCTTTTTGTTTCTTTGTTCTTTCTTTTATAAAAGGAATGTAGGGGTAGATAAAAGAGTTAGAATTAAAATTAAAGTGGGAGAAAAAGGTTGAGAAGATCATGGTAAATGGTTAGAATAATTTTGTTTGAATCTTTTAAGATTTATCCCCTTTTATTATATTCTTAATTGTTATTATTATTATTATTTGCTTTGCCTTTTTTTCTTTTTTGTTAGTTATTATTAAAAGCACAACCTAGTATAATCCCACTTAGTGGGGTCTGGGGAGGGTAGTATGTACGCAGACCTTACCCCTACCCTGGGATAGAGAGGCTGTTTCCAAATAGACTTTTGTTAGTTATTATTATTATGTTTTTTTTGTTTAATAACTTTTACTTATTCTTTATTAATGAAGAAATTAGAAAGTAAAATGCATAGTTAAAAGTATTATTTAGTTATCTTATATTTAAATATTACATACATAAGAAAATTAAATATTTACATTGTAGATTAAATTATACTAAAAAAATGTTATAGCTTACATTTAAAATTCTAATTAGATTTCTTTTTTTAATATTATTCTTTTATTTGAAATTAGGAGTAAAACTTATACTCTAAGAATGTGAATATATAGTTATTATATTTTTTTTAAAATAAAACCTACAAAGAGTAAGATAAAAGTTCTTAAAATATTAATATTAATCGTAAAAGAAATATTTACACTAAACTAGCATAGAATTTGGGTGTGGTCAAAAATTAGGTGTTCACAAGTGTTAGTGATATCCCAACCAAATATATATATGTATACTATTTTCTTACTTGAAAATGATTATGTTTCAATAAGTTATTTGGATACTGTTGATTGTGAACTGTTGTTTCTATGCGTTATTTCTGCTTATATGGGCATTCTATTTTGAAACAGGACTTTTAGACTTACATACTAGTGCTATTCGACGGCACTAACGTCCCTTTTGTCGGGGGTACTATATCATTTTATGATACAGGTGGTTCCACAGTGAGCGGCATTGGCTAGCGATAGTAGTATTTTCTTCCCAGTAAACTTGGTAAGCCCCACTTCATCCCGGGGTCATGTCATGTATCTTTTGTTCATTTTATTATTATGTTTTAAGGTATAGCCTGAGCCTTGTAAGTAACTAATTTACTACCTAAGAATTATAATAACTAGAGATCAACCACATCACTTAAGCAATTTCGGATAAAATTTAGTAGGAGAAAATATTCCAGGGTCATAGGCTAGCTAATAATCTTGTTGCGCTTTTGGCTTAAAATGACTAACTGAATTATCTGAATTGATGATTGATAGAGCTGATATTGCTCATAAGAATCTGTTGAGTTCTTACTCGCCTATTCAAGCTAACCTAATGCCTATATGTCTATAGCATTAAGCTTGGCAAGAATACATTTACACTTCCTGCATTTCAATAAAGCAAGACAATTAGGTATATTTCTATCCTAAATGCAAATCCATTCCCCGATGCTCGGGTTTAAGAACTTGCTCTACTTAATCCTATATGCAATCTAGAATTCTCACTTTCGAGTTCAACTCTAGTTTCGTAGATAGTATTTCACTGTTAGCTGCTCCGTAAAATAACTAAGATCAGAATTAAATAAACAGCCCAATATGATAAAACCAAAATCATCACTTTAAACTTCAAACGTCAACATTCATGTAGCATCCCTAGCCCCAGAATAATAGAGTTCTTAGCCACTCATGTCATACAATCATAAAAAATAATATTTTCAAATATAAAATCAATGAACACTAGAAGAAGAATAGAAGAATTGATCAAATCCATGTTGTCGAGTGTTTCGTACTTTTGTTTTTCTCTCAAAGCCACGTCCTCCTCCCCAAAATAGGTTTATGTTGGATTTTATATTAGTTGTGGGCGTCTTGGGGTCAAAATAATCGAGTCCCAGTCGGAATAGGATAGATCTGCGTCACCGGCGACCATGGCAGCGTGGGGCGCTAACTCAGGCTCTGGACTTCTTTACTATACACTGCCTGTGGCGCTCAACTGTGCACTTTTGTCTTTTCTTCCCATTTTCATTTCAATCCGGCTTAATATATACATGTTTTGATGTATATTGCCTTGCATTGTTCTCATGTTTTGTAGATTTCGGATGTATAATATAATGATATGTGCTAATTTGTAGTATTTCTATGTGTAAGAACCATACTCGGATGATTCTTACACATAATATATATATATATATATATATATATATATATATATATATATATATATATATATATATATATATATATATATATATATATATATATATATATAGTCCGTCATCCATTTTATTAGAAATTTTCAACAATCATCCTCTCTACGTTGAAATGTCCAACTAAACTAGTTACGTAAAAACCAACTTTATCATCAATATAAGTTTAATAAATATCCCAAAAAAAGTGTTTAAAAGCTAATAGGATTACATTTTTGTTTTTAGAATTTAAGCATTTAAGACTTTTCTATACCATTATCATTGAGAGAAGAAAATGGTTCTTTTTGCTGATTGCCAACAAAAAATTTCAAAAAGAAAAAAAAATTATCCATAAGTAATGTAGTATTGTGGCCCGGATCTGAACCGGACTGGATCGAACCCGCAACCCTGGTGGTCCTGGGTCTGGTGTTACTCTTAGGCCCGTGACAGGCCGGTCCGCATTATTTAGCCCGTAAGCCCTGGACCGTTAAGGCCCTGGACTGTCAGTCGGGCCTGGGCCGGTTCTGGCGGGCCTAAACGGGCCCAACAGTTTTATTTTATTTTATATTTTTAAAATCACCAACGGACATATTTTAAAAAGTAGCCGTTTGGGCTACAATTTGACCGTTTGGAGGTTTAAAAAATGGTCATTTGGCCTCCAAAACTTGTGGGAAATTACTGGTTCATAAATTTACTAGAGACCCTAGCAGCACAGGTTGTTTGACTAGCCACATAAAAACACACCATAGAGATAATGCTAGATTTTTGCAAATGCAAGCGCATCAAGGGGGACAAGTGTAGATTTTGCGTGTAACCCTAGTACATGTTCAAATCTAGTTCAACCAGGAATTAACACTGTCACCGGAGGTATTTTATATTACGATCCAAATAGAGATCGTGAAGGATTAGCAAAGATGATTATTGTTATGTGCTTACCTTATACTTTTGCTTCTAATCCTAATTGGGTTCATTATATTAGAAGAGTTTTTAATCCTACTTATAAAGGTTGGCCTCGCGCAACAGTTAAGGCCGATATTTATAAATTCAAACATGAATATGAACAATATTGTGCTATTTATTTACTCATATACCTAATCAGATTTCTATTACTACTGATATTGGTAGAAGTGGTAATGATTGTGATAATCTAACTATTACAAGTCATTGGATAGATGAGGACTGGATAATGCAAAAACGTATAATTGCGTATAGAATAATTAATTCACGTCACACATGTAAGTTTATAGCCAACATTGTTTAAGATATTTGTAGATATTTTTGCTTTAGCGATAAAATAATGACAATTTCTATGGATAATGCTTCTAGTAACACTAGTGCTATAGGCATGCTTACAAAAACACTAAATCCTGCATTTATTAATATTTTCCATGTTAGATGTATTTTTCAAATTTATCATTTAATTGTCGGTGATGGTTTGCGAATTTTAAACATAGAAATTGAAAAGGTTCGAATGACTCTTAATTGGTTTTTTTTATTCAAACCGTAGAACTAGAATTAGAAAGTATTCTAAAAAATGTGATGAATATGACCTTAGAGAAAGAAAGGTTCCTAAACCTTGCCCGACTAGATGGAATTGTATGTACGAAAGTTTAGTGTTGCATATGAATATAGAAACCTAATTAATGCAACATTTAATTCTCGGGTAGGTGGTGATGATGATGATGAAATGCTTACTACCCAAGATTGGATAAATGTTAAAAATTCTTTTACATTTCTAGAACATTTTCAAGTTGCTACAAATGCATTTTCTGGGTAATATTATCCTACTATTTCAAACTGTTTAGTTTATATTGCCGCACTAGCTGATTTGTTTGTTGAATTTGGCGAGTGTAGGGATATTTATGAACTTTCTATAAATGAAATGAAACAAAAATTTTAAATTTTTTTTTTCCTATCCCTCATATTTTTGGTGTTGCTGCAATGTTAAATCCTACAATAAAATTGGGAGGTCCTCATTTTTGGTATTTAAATATTTATAAGGCTTTACATATTTCAAACGAGGAAGTTGCTACACTTGGAGATGCAAAAGCATCAATTAAAAATTAATGCTCAAACAGTTTATAATGCGTATCAACTTGCATTAGAGCATGCTACGCCAAATATTCCAACCCATACTTCGTCTAACTCACAATCGTCTAAAAGAGCTGCGGGCTTAACAACTCTTAAATCTTGGACGGAGTTCCGGGTTTCTCAAGGTGATAATTATGATGAAACTTCACATCTAAATGAGCTTCAAGTTTATTTGTCTCAGGGACTTGAAAAGGAGAATCCAGACGGCTCTATTGATCTTTTGGAATGGCGGAAGTCAAGGGAAAAACATTTTCCGGTTCTTGCAAGGATGACTCGGGATATTTTATCAATTCAAGCTTCAACTGTTGCATCGGAGAGCGCTTTCAGTCAAGCAAGACTGCAGATCATAGAGCGTCGATGAGGGATATCTTCGAAAAATCGGTACATTTTAGAGATTGGATCCACGCAGAAAGAAGATACTTTGGAATTGCAGAATCACAACCGGCGATAGATGAAACTTATGAAGAAATGATAGCGGAACTTGCGGAGGATTCGGCTTCGCCCGGAAGTGGTGATGAACAAGCTTATTTTCCACCGCCACCAACACAACCTCCTCCCAACCTTGACGGATTTATGAGATTTGTTAGAGATACAATGTAGATTATGATGTAACTTGTATTTTGGCACATCTTCTTTTACTTTTTTTTCTTCTTTTAATGGTGTTATTAGTACTTTGTTGTACTCATTCAATTGGGGGAAGAAAGACTAATAAAGATATGCCATTTTTGGTAATAAAAATTATAAGACACCCTTAAATATCTTTTTTCTCAATATTTCTTTGTCTTTACTTCGAATTATTTATAAGTTACAATATATATATAACATACAATATATACTACAAGAAAATATATACGAGAATATATATACATAACATACAACCTAAACTACAAGAAAATATATAAGTAATAATATATATACATAAGATACAATATAAATAAGAGAATATATATACATAACATACAATATATACTACAAGAAAATATATAAAGGAATATATATATATATATATATATATATATATATATATATATATATATATATATAACATACAATATATACTAATTACTACAATACAATATACAATGCAATATATATTATATATACTATACTAATAACTAGTATACTATAAATATATTATATACTAGTATATTATATAATATACTAATAACTACAATACAAGATATTGCCTTAAACAAAAAAAAAATTACAAAAAAGCCCGGCAGGCCCGCCAAGCCCGGTCCGTTAAGCCCAGGACCACGGGCTTATGCCCCTCACGGACTAGTCTCACCCATTGAGCCCACGAAGACCGGACCGCCAGAGCCCAGGCGCACGAAGCCCAGCCCGTGAAGCCCGTTTAGGCCCGGCCCGGAACAAAATACAACAATATCCATAAGAAGTAGATAATGAACAATTATACCATTATTATAACTTATAATATATAAAATACATCATAATAGAGAATCATAACCATAGAGCCATAGATTCGTACAAGCAAAATCAAGAAGAAGATTGATTGTAGGCCTTTGTTTTGATTTTTGAAACCCTAATTTTAGAAGTTTGGGGGTTGGAGAAGCTTCAATTTCTTAATCTACCGAGTGTTCCCGAGAAGAATAAGACCCCCTTTAATTTTTTTATGTTTTTGAAACAGTACAAAAGTCTGTCAAGTCAATGAAGTGCAATAAAAATGTGTTTAAATTAGTACATGGGTCAATTAGGAAACATGAATAACTATAAATGAAAAATAGATCGAACGTGGTGAATAAAATTCGGATCTCAAGCATGGAACCATAAGAACATCAGGCTTTCCACCATTGAACCTATAGCTTTTTTTAGTTTATGCGTTTATAATTTAATATGTGACTGAATTTTACTGATTGTACATTATATGCTCGTTTTTCGTTGAAAATTATATGTCTGGTTGAACCCATTTTAAATATGCTAAATTTGCTCCTGCTCATAAAAAAAATAGAAGCATAATATTCATCTTAAAATTACCTCACAACAACAAAAATACATTATAATAGTCCTTAGGATCAGCTCTCAGTTTCGTAGTTAGCCCCCTAATAATCCTCTTTTATTTTTGAGTTTGGAATTGACAATACGAGTAAGCTCATATAGGCAGAGTGATGATAACTAGGGGTGTACATAGATCGGGTTGGTTCGGATTTTACAATTACCAAACCAAACCAATTGTGTCGGGTTATTAAATCTAAAGACCAAACAAAACCAATAAATTCGGGTTTTTCAATATCGGTTTTTCTCGGGTTTTTTCGGGTTTTTCAGATTTTTTTCCCGTTAAAATCTTCGTAGAACAAAATATATAACGTATGCTCAATATTTCTTTAATCCTAGTAAGATACAACTATATAAAGTATTTTTCAAGAAAATAACACAAAATATGAGATGTGTCATGACTCATGACATTATCCTAAAATATTCAACAATAAAAAAAATACTAAAATTATGTACTATAAATATTGCTAATTAAAAAGTCATAATAAAAATAAACATAATCTAAAAGCACTAATTCATGCTAAACTAGATAGACTAATAAGGGAGTATTAGTTATATGCCTAAAAGCAAAAGAAAAATAAAAATAGGTTATGTATTTTTGTCTAAATTATTACAAAATAAAAAATAGACATTTAATACATTTACGTTCGTAATATTGAATTGAATGTCTTTTGTTAGCATCAGTATTGATTGCTAGCATTACTTAATTTACTAATATTAATGGCTATAAAACTATTGGAGCATTCAAAAGTTCTAAATCAAACCTTGAAATAATACCTTAAAAGATAAAATTATGAAAGTTTTAAAGAAATATTTATAAATTACATTACAATAAGTATATTTATATATTAAATATATCTAAAATTATGATATATGTAATATCGGGTTGGTTTGGGTTCGGTTTGACTTTCTTTAGTTAAAACCAAACCAAACCAATTATGGTCGGGTTTCTTTTTTCCAACACCAAACCAAGTCAAACCAAACCATAGTCGGATTTTTTTTTCCGGTTTAACTCGGATTATCGGGTTGGTGCGGTTTATCGGTTTTCTTTGTACACCCCTAATGATAACATAAGTTGGCTAAACGGAGAAGGTGATGATTTTTATAACAATTTATTTGTTTGGGACCAAAGCGTAGTCATTACTATAATATATGGATAAAATTTTACTTCGTCCAGTTTATAATAAGTGGCTTTTTTTATATTTTACATAATTTTTTAAATAATACTAAAGGAAAAAGTGAATATGATTAAATTATTTTTAATTAAAATTTAAACATATTAACTTGACATATTGTGTTATGTAAATAAAGATAAAGTTTTTTTAAAAATAGTTTAATTCTTATTAAAAAACTACTTATTTTGAATCAAAATAAAAAATAAAAAAAATTCCTTATTATGGGGTAACCGGAGAGTACCAAATAAAATAGGGACCTATCTAAAGGTTTATAAGAACAAAAAACTGATAAATCAAAGTGATGTGGTCCAGATTCATCCTCAAACAAAATACCTACTTCATAAAATATGAATCAAAATCATCAAAAATTTCCTCCCCTTCTTCTCTCCCTTGTGAAAACACCCATTTACATAGGCTTATTTGTATATCTCTATACTCAAAGAAAGTCAAATAGAAGGAGAAGACAAGAAACCCCTCACTGAATTTCATCAATGGCTACTGCTACTGCTGCTGTTTTCCCTTCACTTTCTTTATATCATCATAGCTCTTTGATTCCAAAGTATCATGGGGTTTCTTTGAATTCAGGAATTCGTGTTCCTACATGTTTTTCCTCTCGTGGGTTCAATTCAAGAATCAGAGCTAGCTCTGCTGTTGCTGTTGAACCGGTAATTATTGACATTGGAAAAGTCTCTAACTTTTTTTTATGACATAAATGGTCACTCAACTTTTATTATTTTCATATGCTAAAACTGCTTAACTGTTCATTTTTGATTAAGTTGTATCATCGACTGATGATGCACCATATGATTGTTGTTGCTATATGTATGTATTTGTATGCTAATTTTGACCATCTTTTAAATTAGGGAGCTAAGTTTTTAATGATGAGTGTGTGAATGCAATTGGATGCTGAATTTTTTTTGGTGGTGCTTTCCCTTTTGTCCCCGACTAATTGGCATTTGTGCAGCATAAGGCCCGTTAGAGGGGAAGTGCTCCCTACCATAATGTTGAGTTATGTTAAATTGACACGTGGATACACAATTAATTTGAAATGTTTATCTTATTATTTGGCTTAGATGCGAATCTAGGATTTTTAGGACATAGGTGCACCACTAAAGAATACCACTAAAGAATGGAGAAAAAAAAGTATTAAGTGGGAATTGATCCCTGTTCCTCAAGCTAAATAACTTAGCTTGTGCCACTCGACCTTTTTTAAGCATGAGTGCCAATAGATAATAGTACATCAATTCTAGAGAAATAGACCATGGGTTCACTTGCATATATTTTAGGCCTAAATCCGCCCCTGATCTTGCTGAACTATTATCACATCAAGATAACTGGACATAACTATATTTCTTAGCTCTTCCTTGCTGGTTGATACGTAAACATCATGATTAAATGGTCATGAGTTTTATTTTGGCCAGATAATTTCCATTTGCATTCTTTTAAAGTTTTAAACTTAATGTGGTTAATCTTCTCACTGTCTTGTTCAGGAATTGAGAACTCCAGCTCAAGATGCTACAGAAGCTGAATTGTTTGCTTGCCCAATTTGTTATGAACCGCTTATGAGAAAAGGTCCTCCGGGTTTTAACTTGTAAGTTCAGATGGAAAATGCATAATAACAGTGCTTTGATATGTGGCCTAGTTGTTGTTTGACTTTGGATTTAAAACTTGCAGACCTGCAATCTACCGATCGGGCTTCAAATGCAGAAAGTGTAACAAGTCATATTCAAGCAAAAATATCTACCTTGATCTCACTGTTACTTTTGGAATGAAAGAATATAATGAATCTAAACCAGCTCGGACTGAGCTATTCAGGTATCTTATCATGTTTCATGTCATTGCTGGATTAAATCATTTCCAGCTCTAGTACTGATTGTTAATTTCTGATTTGCTTTTGGGTTTGAAACTATTTGCCTATAGATGTTGACTGTGGTTTGAATTCGTTAACTTTTCGTCTCTCTTCTCTTGCATTGTCCTGTTCTTGCGGACACGATACAGGATGTGCAAAAGTTTTTGTGTTTGAACTGTAGCTTATCTCTCTTACAAAGTTAGCTATCCAAGGCATGGACCTAAGATATTTACATTTAGTAGCTTGGAGTCAAAATCCTTCCATATTAAAACTAATAACAGAAGTGAAAAAACAACATTGATGTCCAATTAACTGCATGGATGGGGGTGTGAGTATTTATTAGCGGTATTAGGCAACTGTGCTTCCTATTTTAGCAAGTTTAAATGGTTTCAAATCTAGTATTGAGACGTGTGTCCAACCCATTTGGCATGTGCGTGTTGACGAAAATGAAGAGGTCCACGAAACATAGCAGTGTGCTGCATAAGATTTAGCCCTCCCCCTCCCCTCATGCACTTAAGTAGATCCTACAAAAATCTAAAAGTTGCATCGAGGAGATATTTTTATTTTTCGAAATTCTTCTCCTCTCATTGTTTCTACTTAAATTGGAAGTGTTACGATATAACAAGTAAGAGACTGTGGAATCAGTTTTTTACAAAGTTCAAGGAATCAGCTTTCACAAACTTGCCGATGTTCAACTGCTGTCTCATCCATAGTCTTTTATTCTTGGCTTGTTAGTATAAAAAATCACTAATTTTGAAACCTATGAACTATGCCTCAATCCTAAACTAGTTCCGGTTGACTGTATGAATCTTATACTAAATCTCTTTTAGCGCAATTTAGGAGGTTCTCTGAATCTCACTTCCTACACTGAATACAAGTAGTTTAATAGGACAAACCTTGGACTTACAAGTGTTACAACGACTAAGCCTTAATTCCAGCCAATTAGTATCACCATTGCGTCAATTATATCATTTCTGAGCTAAATCTGCGTTAATTTCGAGAGACTTTCTTTTGGTACAAATTCCTTTTTGTGACTTTTGATCTATCTTGTCCATTTTTCAATCGTCGTATTTTGCCTATAGACAAGTGCATTTAGAGGTCTGTATTGGATATGACCAAACGATCTTAGGCGACTTCTTTATTTTATCCTCTAAGTGTGCTATGCCATCTTTTGTCGGATGTGATCATTTCAAATCTTGTTAATCTTGTGTAACCAAATAGCAATCTTAACTTCCTCATTTTGGACACAATTATCGTTGGATATGTTAGGCCGTAGAGGACCAACATTCATGCGCATATCACATTTTTGCTCTACTGAACTTGATTTTCACTTTGTTTGCTATCTTCCTATTTTTTAATTTCCACAATATTTATCCATATCACCTGTCCTATGTTAATTTTATGTGCTTCATATTCATCTATTAGACTAAGATTTTGGAAGATGGGGCTGATATACTGAATTGTCAGTTCTTAGGACCTAAGTTGTGCGGACTCTTCGATTTTGATCCGTCCCGTCCCGATAAGACACCGGGACTGGAGCGGGAGCGGGACACGTCTCGGATACCTTCAGACACTTTGATCGGAGTCCATCGACAAATTTGGAAGAAAAATTGAGATTTTGATTTCTCAAAATAAAAAATAAAATAGATTTATGAGAATGAATGAATAATGTCCATGTCGGAGAATGAAAGATTGAATTCTATAATATTCATGTTGTTATGAAATAATATAAAAGACAAGAACAATAACTCAAGAACAAGAGCAAATAGAGAGAAGAGTAGAGAGAGTTCTTCTTATTGATACTTAGAGAATGTTAGGAGTGATTTACAATGGTAGAGGGCACCTCTATTTATAGGGAGGAAGATGATTTATCTACCAAGAATAGAACTCTAGAATCTCTCTAATTAAAGACATTCACCTTAAATAGAAGTGTATTTATAACACTCCCCCTTGAATGTCTATTCAATGATGTGCCTCGTTAAAACCTTAAAACAAAACCCAATGGGAAAAATTAAAGTAAGGAAAAAGAGTACACATGTTTGAATATGCGCCTATTGGTTGCCTCGTTAAAAACCTTGCAAGGAAAACCCGGTGGGACAAAACCTTGTAAGGGAAAAAGAGTGCAACGCGCATTAAACTCCCCCTGATAAGAACATCAATTTATGTCCTTAAGTCTTCGCATCCCGATCTTGTGAACTAGCTTCTTGAAGGTTGACTTTGGTAGAGATTTTGTGAACAAATCAGCAATATTGTCGCTTGAACGAATCTGTTGAACATTGATATCACCATTCTTTTGAAGATCATGTGTGAAGAATAACTTTGGTGAAATATGCTTCGTTCTATCTCCTTTTATGAATCCTCCCTTCAATTGAGCTATACATGCTGCATTGTCTTCATACAAAGTTGTGGGTAGTTTATCACACTTCAAACCACATTTGTCTTGGATATGATGTATTATCGACCTTAACCACACACACTCTCGACTTGCTTCATGAATAGCAATTATCTCGGCATGATTAGATGAAGTAGCCACAATTGATTGCTTAGTCGATCGCCAAGATATGGCGGTTTCTCCACAGGTAAACACATAACCCGTTTGAGATCGAGCCTTGTGTGGGTCGGACAAATATCCAGCATCAGCATAACCAACAAGATCCGGGCTGCAATTCTTGCCATAAAATAAGCCCATATCGGTAGTTCCCTTTAGGTACCGCAATATGTGTTTGATCCCATTCCAATGTCTCCTCGTAGGAGCCGAGCTAAATCTTGCTAAGACATTAACTGAAAAGGATATGTCAGGTCTTGTAGTATTTGCAAGATACATTAGTGCGCCAATTGCGCTAAGATATGGTACTTCAGGACCAAGTAGCTCTTCATTCCTTTCTTGTGGTCGGAATGGATCTTTGTTCACATCAAGTGATCGAACAACCATCGGTGTACTTAAAGGATGTGCTTCATCCATGTAAAACCGTTTCAATACCTTTTCTGTATAGGTAGATTGATGAACAAAAATTCCGTTTGCCAAATATTCAATTTGCAAACCAAGACATAGTTTAGTCTTTCCGAGATCTTTCATCTCGAATTCATCCTTTAGATAATCAATTGCCTTTTGGAGTTCTATAGGGGTTCCAATAAGGTTTATGTCATCAACATATACGGCAAGTACAACAAATTCCGATGTTGTTTTCTTTATAAAAACACACGGGCAAATGGCGTCATTTATATAGCCTTCTTTTAACAAGTACTCACTAAGACGATTATGCCACATTCGTCCAGATTGCTTTAGACCATACAAGGATCTTTGCAATTTAATTGAGAACATTTCCCGAGATTTTGAGTTGTGCGCGTTTGGCACCTTGAGTCCATCGGGAATTTTCATGTATATCTCATTATCAAGTGAGCCATAAAGATAGGCAGTAACTACATCCATTAAGTGCATGTCAAGCTTTTCATGGACAGCAAAACTTATGAGATAACGAAAGGTTATCGCATCCATTACAGGCGAATATATCTCTTCATAATCGACACCAGGCCTTTGAGAAAAACCTTGTGCAACAAGGCGTGCCTTATATCTTTGTACCTCGTTTTTCTCATTTCTTTTGCGTACAAAGACCCATTTATAGCCGACAGGCTTAACACCATTAGGTGTTTCAACTATAGGGCCAAAAACTTCACGTTTTGCGAGCGAATTCAATTCTGATTGAATTGCTTCTTGCCACTTTGGCCAATCCTGTCTTTTTCGACATTCTTCAACAGATTGAGGTTCGAGATCCTCACATTCTTGCATAATGCTAGATGCTACATTATAGGCAAAGGCATTATCCACCACAATATCCACTCGATTAATATTTGCCTCAATATTAATTGGATTTAGGGATAGTTCCGTATTTTCCAGAGTCTCGGGTTCAATGGATTCTTCATGAATCTCAGAATTTGTTAAATCATGAGATTCTTTCGTGGTGTCATTTTGATCGTTCTTTTTCCTCTTTCTAGGATTTCGATCTTTGGAACCTAATGGTCTGCCACGCTTCAGGCGTGCATTCGACTCATTGGATATGACACTAGATGATTGTCCAACAGGGACATCAATACGGATTGGAACATTTTCCGCGGGAATGTGGGATTTCGTTATCCTCTTCAAGTCCGTAAATGCGTCACGCATTTGATTTGCTATTCTTTGCAAATGGATAATCTTTTGTACCTCTCTTTCACAAATAGAGGTATGTGGATCAAGATGAGATAATGATGCATTTTTTCACAAAATTTCCCGTTTGGTTTCACCAACTTCTCCCCCTAATTTTGGGAAAAGTGTCTCATCAAATCGACAGTCTGCAAATCGTGCAGCAAACAAGTCGCCTGTCAATGTTTCGAGGTAGCGAATGATGGAGGGCGATTCAAACCCAACATATATTCCTAACCTTCTTTGCGGAACCATTTTGGTGCGGGATGGCGGTGCTATAGGCACATATACTGCGCATCCAAAAATTCTTAAATGGGATATATTGGGTTCATGACCCAAAACCAATTGCAACGGGGAATACTTGTGGTAATTCGTCGGTCTGAGACGAATTAGCATTGCTGCATGTAAGATGGCGTGACCCCATACCGAAGTGGGCAGCCTCGTTCTCATAAGTAATGGCCTTGCAATCAACTGCAGGCGTTTAATTAACGATTCTGCAAGACCGTTTTGAGTGTGAACATGAGCTACAGAATGTTCAACTTTTATCCCGATTGATAAGCAATAATCATTAAATGCTTGGGATGTAAACTCAGCAGCATTATCCAGTCTAATGGACTTGATTGGATTATCTGGAAATTGTGCTCGTAGTCGAATTATTTGTGCCATTAATTTCGCAAACGCAAGGTTGCGTGATGACAACAGGCACACATGAGACCATCTACAGGATGCGTCTATCAAGACCATGAAATACCTAAACGACCCACTAGGTGGGTGAATAGGTCCACAAATGTCCCCTTGTATACGTTCCAGAAACGTGGGTGACTCAGTCCCAACCTTTGTTGGTGATGGCCTGATAATCAACTTGCCTTGATAACACGAAGTGCAAGGATATTCATTATTCGAAAGAATTTTGAAATTCTTTAACGGATGCCCATATGAGCTTTCTATAATCCGTCTCATCATGACCGATCCTGGGTGTCCCAATCGATCATGCCAAAGTACAAAGGTATTGGAATCAGTAACCCTTTGGTTTACTGTTGAATGTGCCTCAATTGCACTAATTCTTGTCCAATACAGGCCACAAGATAAAGACGGGAATTTCTCAATAACCCTCTTTTGGCCGGAGACATTCTTTGTGATGACGAGATATTCAAGATTATCTTCATCCATTGTCTCAATATGATAGCCATTCCGGCGTACATCTTTAAAACTCAACAAGTTTCTCTTAGACTTGGAGGAGAACATTGCATTCTCTATGATTAACGTTGTGCCTTTGGGCAGAGTTACAAGTGCTCTTCCGGAGCCTTCAATCAATTTACTACTTCCAGATATTGTAGTAACGTTTGCCTTACACATATTTAGTTGAGAGAAATACTTCCTTTCTTTGAGTATTGTATGTGTAGTACATGAATCAACTAGGCAAATACTTTTACAGTTGGACGTTGATCCAAGTTCGCTTTGTGAGATATCCATATTTGCTATCCCATAGTTTGACATACAAAAGAGATACAAGAACATAAGAATAAACAAGTTCAATTCTTTTGTGTCACATAATATTTTCAAAATCTGCTGCTAACAGTTGACTAACAAAATCAGATATGTTATCCATTACTTTGCAGTTTGAAAATTTCAAATTAAACGTTTTCTTCAAACAATCGATTGTTAAACACAAACAATCGATTGTTGAACATTGACAATCGATTGTTAAACACACACAATCGATTATTTGCTATTTTGAAAAACTTCAGATTGCACTGTCTTAAGACAATCGATTGTTGGCTATTTTTGAAAAATTCCAGAGCACACTGTTTCAAGATAATCGATTGTTATGCATAGACAATCGATTGTTGGCTATTTTGAAAAATTCCAGAACACACTGTTTCAAGACAATCGATTGTTATGCATAGACAATCGATTGTTGGCTATTTTGAAAAATTCCAGAACACACTGTTTCAAGACAATCGATTGTTAAACATAGACAATCGATTGTTGGCTATTTTGAAAAAAATTCCAGATTACACTGTCTTAACGACAATCGATTGTTAGACAAAGACAATCGATTGTGGATGATTTTTGAAAAATTCCAGATTACACTGTCTTAATGACAATCGATTGTTAGTCAACGACAATCGATTGTTGATCAATTGTTTTTCAACTTTAATGCGAAAATAGTTGATAATCGACTAGTTTTTCAGGCTAGTCGATTACCCCTACTGAAAAATAAAAATATTATTGATATTTGAACATATTGAAGATATTCTAAAGAACTACTGCTAACATTGCTTTATGAACTAACTAATACGAGCTAATACTAATGACTATTAGTTTATTCACTAACTAATACAAATAAGTAGAACAAAATCAAATAACTCCATCTTCTTTCATCACGGACCCATCGCCGATTAGGTGGTCTATTTTCCCTTCGGGTTGCTCAAAGAAGTCTGCCACATCCAGGTGGGTGATTTCCTCATTGTCGTCATAGACAAAATTTGTTTCAGGGCCTTTTCTCATTCGAGATGCTTGATAAAGGTCAACCAAGTGTCTTGGTATACGGCAAGTCTTTGACCAGTGCCCTTTCCCACCGCAACGATAACATATAGTTTCTGAACTATTTGCCTTAGGATCTTCATGACCCCGTTTCTGCTTTCGGCGGTTATCTCTCCTTGGGGGTTGACGGACTTCATTGGAATTTCTTCCTTGTCTACGTCCCTGGCTATGACCCCGTTTACGACCATGACCATGGTCCTTTTCATGTTTGGCATAATGAGAGTGCACCTTATCTGCTTCAGGCAGTGGTGTAGACCCAGTGGGTCGATTTTCGTGATTTCTCATGAGCAGGTCATTATTTCGCTCAGCCACTAGTAGAAGAGAAATCAGTTCAGAGTACTTTGTAAAGCCTTTCTCTCTGTACTGTTGTTGCAGTACTATATTGGAGGCATGAAACGTTGTAAACGTTTTCTCAAGCATATCATAATCGGAGATATTATCCCCGCATAGCTTCAATTTAGAAGTAATTCTGAACATAGCAGAATTATATTCAGTAACGGACTTAAAGTCCTGGAGCCTCAGATGAGCCCAATCATATCGTGCTTGTGGCAGAGTGACCAACTTCAGGTTGTCATATCTCTCCTTTAAGCCGTTCCACAAGACGAGTGGATCCTTGACGGTGAGATATTCAATCTTCAAACCTTCATCAAGGTGATGGCGCAAGAAAATCAAGGCCTTCGCACATTCTTGGGTGGATGCTTTTTCTCTATCTTTGATGGTGTCTCCGAGACCCATAGCATCTAAGTGGATTTCAGCATCCAACACCCATGTCATATAGTTCTTGCCCGAAATTTCAAGGGCAACGAACTTTCTTTTCGTAATGTCAGACATAATCGAAAATTAAATTAGGAAGAGGGAAATACCTTAGATTTTTCGAGAATGGTTCTTGATACGGTAGAGTCTCGTGCTGATAACGTGTTATGAAATAATATAAAAGACAAGAACAATAACTCAAGAACAAGAGCAAATAGAGAGAAGAGTAGAGAGAGTTCTTCTTATTGATACTTAGAGAATGTTAGGAGTGATTTACAATGGTAGAGGGCACCTCTATTTATAGGGAGGAGGATGATTTATCTACCAAGAATAGAACTCTAGAATCTCTCTAATTAAAGACATTCACCTTAAATAGAAGTGTATTTATAACACATATAAGTTTTTCACAGAATATCTCTCAAAATTTACATTAATATTTATAGCTCTATTTTTTATTAGCCTAACCCCCGCACCCGTATCCATATCCGGATTCGCACCCCCGAATTTTACAATTTAGATTTTGCCTAATCCGATACTCGGATCCGTCCCCGTATCAAATACCCGCACCCGAGTCCGTGCAACTTGGCTTAGGACTACAGTTCCGTCTAATCTCTCATCACAATTTTTCTTTCTAAGGGGGTTAAATTTGCAGTGTATATATTCTTTCTTCTACTATCTGTATGCCCTTATTATCTAGAGTCTTTTCCATAGGTCCACCTTTTGGTTTATTTCTTTAAACTAGTTTCATCATAATATAATCTGCAAACAGTATGCATCATATAATATTATGCATCGTAAAACCTCCTCATTCTACTGCCAGACTTCTAGTGTTGAGATCATAACCTTTTGATACCCCAATAACTTGCAACATTCTTCATGCACCTTCTTGTTAAGATATGGACATTGAGCCTAACTCAACCCTAAAAGCTAGCTCATGAGGTGAGGATTTCCCAAGTCATATAAGGAGACCAAGATCCCCCATCCCTTAGTCGATGTGGGAGACTCAACACCCCCGGCACGTCCAGGCCTGCCAACTGGAATGTGGGCGCTATAATATGGGAACCCAACATCTGTGAAACAAAGAATTGGAATGTGTCCGGCTTTGATACCATGATAATATATGGACATTGGGCCTAACTCAACCCAAAAGCTAGCTCCTGAGGTGAGGATTCCCCAAGTCATGTAAGGAGACCAAGTGCCCCATCCCTCAGCCGATGTGGGAGACTCAGCAAACACTAAACATGACTAACTACTTCACACTTATCATTTCTTTCCAGTTCCATGTCAATTTCTAAGCCCTATGCTCTACTTTAATTGGTTTTCTGCAAATGCTATTTAGTTTGTGGCAAGTAAATTTGTTAGCTATTTGTTATCGGGCCCTTACCTCAGCACCTCCTTTGTCTTTCTCTGGGTTAATAGCCTTTTATCTTTTCATATTTTTGGGGGTTCTTTTTGTTAAGTTAAGCTTTTCTTTGCTATTACTGGCAGCGCCTTACTTGTTAGAGTGTTGAAAATATTTGCCTTAATTTAACTTTTACCCCATTTTTCTATTGCAACTATCACATCCTAGTAATCCTGTCAAATGTGTTGATTTATGAAGAACAGTTTATTTAGTTTGGTTTACCTCTATTCATGGTTTTGACCTTTGCCTCTTTTGTTTGATTAAGCTTTTCTTCTTTATTACCTGTCAGTGGCTATCCGGATGAAAATGCCGAAAATTCTCTTGATCTAGTTTCATGATGTTTTTCTCCCCTGCTTCTTTTTGTTGGACTCCTGGTGCATCTAGTAAAAGCTTGCAATGAGGATTTCTAGACTTCGTCTGATTCCTTAATTGTATAGGTTCATTCTAATTGCTGGTGCTCTTATCGTTCCCAGGAGTCCACTTGTTTCATTCTTGTATGAGAGAGGCTGGCGTCAAACTTTTAACCGAAGTGGTTTTCCTGGTCCTGATGAAGAGGTAAATTTTTTGTTGATTGCTCAGGTTGGATGTCCTCCCCAGACCCCCTATTTGTGGGATGCACTGGGTTTGTTGTTGTTGTTGCTGCTCAGATTAGATGTATCTTAGTAGCTTATGCTTGGTTCACAAAATGTTAATCTAGAAATAATTACATATAAGTTGTTTCACCTTCCTTCATATAAAAGAAGGTTGTCACTTATCCATTATCTTTTCCATGTTGGAGTAAATCCGTGCCTTGGTTAAACAAAGCATGATACAATGAAATGCCAATTCGCTAGGAAAATGTTGGACACGGGAGGTTTAAGGTATTGACCACTAGATCAAACCCTTTTCTTCACATAACCATTAAAGTTATAATTTTGTCCCAATTTAGTTGTTTGACTAATTTAAGATAAAGAAAATAAAGTTAATAATGTAGCACTCATAGAGTAAAAATATTAAGGGATAATTTTGGAGACCTCCGTTGTAGTTTAAGATATTACGCTTACCTCCCGTATTTTGATTTTTCTTGAAACAATTTTTAAAAATATTTATCATTAATATAAAAAATTTAAACCGGCTGATTAGCCCTTTTCTAACATTAACCTCCTCTAATTAATTAGTTTTAATGAATCTCCTTTAACCAAAATTTTAAGAGTAAAAACCTAATTTCCTGGATCGGAAGTCCTCCCTATATTTGCTGTTCATCATCCATGTTCTTCCTTTTCACTTCTACATAAACCACTTTTCAGGGTAATTGAATTGCTCAACCACGAAGTCAAAATACTACTCCATGAAGTTTAATTTTGACGGACTAGGACTAATAAAGAGAAGAAACCATATCGATTTCTGTAGAATTATAACTCTATAAAACCAAAATTTGACCCCACCCACAACCATAAAGAAAAAAAAAACAAAACAAAAAGAAAAGATTAGATATTCTCCCATTAGATTTTGCATGACATGATCCCCACTGGAGTTAATTTTCATAAATTGGTCTTGTTGAGCGTTGTTCTTGGGGTTGCAATATGTCTGTTCAATAAACATGATTTTAACAAAAGGCGAAATGAGTTTATTGAGGTTTGCAACGACATAGTTTTGATGTAAGTATACTCCAAATGCAGTGCCCATGAGTATGAATGTCTTCCAGTTAAAATCCATCCTCCTCCTCTGGCTATTGAATTGTTGAAGAAGATTGAGAGAATATATCGGCGATTCTTTGTTTTTGAGTTTGGATATTCAGACTTTGAAAAAAAAAAACTACTTAAAATACACTTGTTAAAGTTTAAGAATCTTTTAAAGATATGTTTAGAAGATTATAGAAGGGTAAATAAGTCAGTTTGCACCTTTTTATATTAGCGATAAAAAATAAGAATTGTTACAAAAAAAATCAATATAGGGAGGTCAGCATAGTATCGTAAAACCACAAGGGAGTTCAGTGTCAGCAAAATTTGAGGGGAGGTCTCTGAAATTATTCCAAAGTTAAATGATAGTGCGAAGTTTTGGAAATGGGATTAATTTGCCCCAATAATTTATGATAATTTTGAGATCGCGAGCTTTTTGGTTTTCTGATGATCTTTTTAAATTTTTAGTATACACGAGAGAATGGGAAGGTGAAATGAGGGAGGGGATTACAAAGTGGGGAAGCAAACACCCGTCGATGGGGTGAAGTTCTAAGTAGCGTACCAACTGGATTATCATGATTTAACCTTTACTTAGGATAATTGTTTAAGAAATTTGTATGATTTAAACTAGAGAAATATGTACCGTATGTAAGGACTATAAGGTCATACCACAAGAAGCACCAACCACAATATAGGTTGGTGGTCTAGGATATAAGGCGTAAGAGTCTGTTTGGAAAGCCACCCTGTAATTGGAATTGGTGTAATTATGAGGGTAGTAATTACACAGTTGTATAATTACGATGACATGTTTGTCATAGTGTAATTACAAGTTTACTGTTTGGTTGCATAAGTGTAATTACATAGATTAAATTTTAAATTAAGTAATTATCAAAACTTAAAAGTTAATATAATAAATATATGCTTATAAATTTTTATAAGTATAAATAAAATTATATTTGTATTTACGCTGTATATTTTTTGGTGAATATACATTAATTAGTAAATCATATATTTATAATTAATATTGTAAAAATAATTTTTATACATATTTTTTAAATAAATAATATTTAGTTTAGATACTTACAAAAACTAAAAATATACGTTTTGTAAGAACATCATGTAATTCATTTTTGATAAAATAAATTAATATTTACAAAATATAATGTCATAACATTATTCAAATATTTGACAAAACTAATCTATTAACTGTTAATAAAAAATGAACAATATGCAATGTGAGCCAATACTACTAAAACAAATAAATTGAAATCATGAATATAACACAATTTTAAAATCCAAAAAAAAAAAAAAATAGTTTAACATGATAAGTTTATAACCACATTCAACAGCGAAATTTCACTTTAATTGCATCACTCATAATATGCCAAGTTTCTTAATGACTCATTATTTCTAATATTAGGAGATGTAGTTTTACATGGAATCACAAGAAGCAAAGATAGAGAAATAAAAGATAAATAACGTACAAAGAAAAATATATTTTAAAATTTGAAAAGAAATTAAAACAGTAAAATAAAATTTTAAAATTAAGATAATAGAAATAAAAAGTTATAAAAAAATGAATTAAAATAAAAACAAAAAGGAAAGAAACTGAAAAGCAACCTTGTAATTACACAGTGTAATTAACACCAATTCTCACCTTCCCCTTGAGAATTGGATAGTGTAATTACACCCCTCCAATTACACCCAATTCTATGCTGACCAAGTAATTACTTGGCCAAACAAACATGCCAAACTGTGTAATCACACTCAATTACACCCAAATCCGTTTTCAAGGCGGTTTTCCAAACAGGCTCTAAGAGTAGAGAAAGAAAGGAGATAACTTGCAGTAACCGAGAATTCGGTGGCGGGCATTAAAGACAGAATTTTAACCGGTTAGCATTTCATGAAAATATTACTGGAGGAAGGAGCACAAGACTTGGGGGGGGGGGGGGGGGGATGGGGTATTCCGAGGAAGGCTTGCATTTAAGGGCTTCATGTTATCTACAATTCACATAAAATATTTGCAAATAACTAACTAAACATAATATATATAAACCTTGATAGAAAATATTACTAGTAATAGATTGGGTAAAGTAAGGGTGGTGGGTGGGAAGGGGTATTCCGAGGAAGGCTTGCATTTAAGGGCTTCATGTTATCTACAATTCACATAAAATATTTGCAAATAACTACAACAACAACATATATAAACCTTGATAGAAAATATTACTAGTAATAGATTGGGTAAAGTAAAGCCATGCAACTAATTTCGTGTAATAACAAGAGCAACTAATTTCGTGTAATAACAAGAGTTTCACATTTTCATATGCAACTTCTATACTTAGTGAAAACACGACCACTGATGTTAGATATCGATTCTGATGCTACGGGTGGTAATTAGAACATTGAGTACTTCACATGCTATCACTGGATGGCCAGAATTTTTTTATTCGGGTTCCTTTCAATCTACAACATCGATCTCATAATTAAGATTTGGTTCCTCGATTCTGGCTTTCTAGTGTAACGAGCAAATTTACTCTTAAAATGATTTTACTCTCAAACACTTTAATATCCTATTACTTAAAAACATGAAATGCAAATAATAAGAAAAATAGGAATTGAAATGTATCAATCTACAATAGATTGAAATTTAATTTTTTTTATCAAGAGTAAAGTAAAATTACGTACATCGGATAATTTGCATCCCTTCGTTTAGATAGACTTATTTCTTCACTTGATGTAAACAAAGTAGTAGAAGCAGTTATTCTATTTCGATTGTTTGCAATTCTATTTCGATTGTTTGCAATTCTATTTCGATTGTTTGCATAATCATCATAGAGCTTGTACATGTTATTCCTCGTTATTCTTTTTGCTCTTATGCAGAAGTAGGATCCACCTTGGTGTAACGAAACTTTAGAGGATCAAGGATTGGTCTAAATGCGTGTACTACAAAGTACATACTTTAGTATTATCAAACCTCCTAGGGCATTCTTGAAGTCATTCTCGTAATAACTACATTTTCATCCTGCGACTTCTCCTTTGGCATGCATTTAATTCTTTCTCCAAAAGTACATAAAAAAGAAATTGGAGGTTGGATAACTCAAACCAAAAATCAAGTTGTCCTCCAAGAATTCACATATTTTTCTAACTTTCTCCATTGATTGGATCTCGGATATTAAGCATAAATTCTATCAATCAAATGTAGACTAGCAAAAGCCTTTTCATAGTGAAGTTGACTCTTAAGCATCAAGTAAGTTGAGTTCCATCTAGTTGATACATCCAATCTTATACCAAGATTTGTATCAATTCCAGCTTGCTCAACAAAAGAAATGCTTAATGGTAATTTTAACAAGCTTTTTACTGGAAGTCAATTGGTCTATTGTTTTAGATTACTGTTAAACATTTAAACAAATCATGATATGAAATTTTTTTACGTTTAGGAATATGACGCTGTAAATGTGATGGCTCATACTTATTATATGTTGGTCACTTGTTGAATCAACCTTGTATTCTTCACGACACCCGCTACATATTGCTCTTTAAGCTCCATCTTCACCTTTGCAAATTTTTGTGAATAAACCCAAGCACTCGATGTTAACTGTTTTTGTTTTTTCTGTTCGGATTCTCCATGCTTGTTCATCTCTAAACAAGGCATGATCATCCTTTGATCTTCCTGTTATGAAATAAACAAGGAAAATGTAAATCCATATTCTTCATTCTCAAACAGACTTAAAGTAAGTTAAAAGAAACTTGTTCATTTCCCAGTTAACTAAAATAAATCTACTAATTAAACAGAATGGACATTGCATTCACATTCATTGGAATGGATACAAATAAAATTGACATCCCAAAATCAGCTACTTGAAATGAAGGAGAAACTAACAAAAAATTCTAAATCCAACAAGAAACTGACACATAAGATGGTAAGAGCAGTATAGCATGAATTTACACGAAATAGATATAATCCATATTACCCTCTCTGCCCTTTTGGGCAGGGGTAAGGCTCGTCTACATATTACCCTCCCCAGACCCCACCTGGTGGGAATATACTGGGTAGTTGTTGTTGTTGTTGTTGTTGTTGTTGTAGATATAAAATCCATGATAAAATGAAGAAGTATGAAAAAAGAAGAGATATGAGATGTAAACTGAGAAATGTTTGTCCGAAGAGTAATTAGCAAGTGATCTATTATCTTAGTGGTTATAGGAGCATCGGCAACCAACAACTAAGAGGTCATCTGACTACTAGGACTCGAGGATATAAGGAAAAATGAAGAACAGCGCAGGGAGGCAAGAAGTAAACAAATTATGAATATGATTTCTAAAAGATTAAATCACCAATACCCTAGTTTCTTCCTTTTTTTTGTTTAATTCACTTCCGGGCTTCCTTTTTTTTTGATCCATTGAATCACTTTTGGGCTTTTTATTTAATTGATTTGGGATTTTTTTCTTTGGCTTCAGGACGGGATCGGCCCAGCCCTTGGGGTTGGCAGGACAATTGAGGGTAGGCTTAATAACCTCACTTCTAAAGGGAACTAAGAAACCTTAGTCTAACCCTACCTAAATAAAGAGCTTGGTTGGGGCAGCTTCAGGAGCCAAGCCCATTTTGACGACTCTACTTGAGATGAGCTTAAATGTAAAAATATGGTTAGTGAGGGTTCATATAGTTGACACGAACTTGCTTGGGATTTAAGCTTAGTTAAATAGGAAATAGGCGAACAACTTAGATGGAGCAAATTTCTTGCTGGTGTAGGGGCTTAAATCATATTTGCTAAGTTTCAGTTATTGGTAGAGCCGTCAAAATGGATTTGGTCCATGAATGGCCCAACTGAGTCCTTTATTTAATCATATAAATAGCACACATGAACCTACTTTAGAGGTGTACACAAACATGCAGAATCTGAACAGAAGAAACCCAAGCAGTTAACATCCAATGTTTGGTTTATTTCGGAAAAATTGGTTGAGGTGATGGAGTTGATAGAGCGATATGTAAATGGTGTCATAAAGAATATAAGGTTAGTTCACCTCCGCGACCCACGAGTAAAAACTATGAAGCATCACATGTACATCATTATATACCTAATGTAAAAAGATTTCATATCGTGATTTGGGTCAGATGTTTATTGATCAACAAGGTATAATACAGTTTAGAAAATATGCCAATTGGCTTCCCGTGAAAAGCTTGGTGAAGCTTTAATTAAGTATGATTTGCCATATTCTTTGGCAAATTATGTAAGTTCAAAAGTAATGATGCTTTCTAGGAAAACTTATGTTGCAGTTTTTCAATAAGTGTATTTTAGTGAGAAGGAAAAACTAAAATAAGCTTTAGCTAAGATTCCTAATAGAGTTTGTTGGACAACTGATTGCTAGACGACAAGTACTTCTGAAGGTTATCTTTGTTTAATGGCCCGTTATGTTGATGAAAATTGGAGGTTAGTTCATAAAATTCTGAATTTTTGTGGTTTGATTCCTCCTCATACAGTTCAATCAATTGCAGCTATATATGATTGTTTGAAAGGGTTGGGCATCGATAAAAAGCTGTATTCGATCACTTTGGATAATGTCATTAATGATGATAACATGTAAGATATTTTAAAAGAGCATCTTAGTTTGCAAAAGAGTTAGTTATTTGATGGTGAGTTCTTTCGTGTTTATTGCTCTCATATTCTAAAGTTGATTACAATGTTGTCAAAGGTTCATTTAAGTTGCGCCTTGAACTCAGAAAAGCTTAGGAAGGATGTTTCGCCTCGCTTAAGCTATGCTTCAATATAAGACAAGGCAATAAGGCGTGCACCTTGTTGCCGATGAGTTCTATCTTGAATCAATTGGCACTATACCACAAATATCATCGACAAATAAACCTATTAGCTGTTAAGGAAAACATTATAAAATATGAATGAATTTGTTACTTTTTTCTTGAATGAGCATTTCCCCTTTCTTTGTGCAATTTTTTACTAAGGCCCATACTTTAGTTGTGCTTTGCATTAAAAACCCCAATAGACTTGGAGCGCTTTTAGAGCTTTTCTCCTTCGACAATACCGGTTGATTGTTCAAAAGGTGTGAAAGCAGCTAAGGAAGCCTATTTAGAATTAAAGAAAGTTATAAGTATGTCAAAGGGTTCGATGATAGAATAGAAAATTTGAGTTATGTGTTAAGCAAGTTGAATTGATACAATTCTTGGTTTACGATTAGATGTGTCAATTAGATGGAACTCAACATACTTGATGCTTGAGAATGCACTTCAGTACGAAAGGCTTTTGCCCAACGTCTAATCAATGGAGAAGAGTAGAGAAAATATGTGAATTCTTGGAGCATTTTCATTAGATGTCTAACTTGATTTCTAGTTTAAGTTTTCATCTCCAACTTTTTTATGCAAGTTTGGAGAATTGAATGTATGTCGAAGGAGAAGTCGCCTAATGAAGATGCAATTATTAAGGGAATGAGTTCAAGAATGTCTATGAAGTTTGATAAGTATTATAGTATGATAGTGCAGTACATGCACTTGGAGCAATATGTGATCCTTGCTTCAAATTGCAATTCTTAAGGTTTTGTTAATCTTAAGGGGGTCCTATTTTTGCACAAGAGAAGAAAGAATAGTGAAGAATAAATCGTACAAGCTTTATGATCATTATGTAAATAATCAAAATGGAGCAAGTGTTTTACTATTGTATGTACTTCAAGTGAAGAAAGAAGTCTATCTATCTAAAGAGATATAAGATATTCAGTATAAGTATTTTACTTTGTTCTTGATCAAAAAGTACTCTTCACTTTGTTGTAGATTTCTACTTTTTAATTAAGCAATTATATTTCCTATTTCGTCTTATTATCTCCATTTCATGTTCTTAATTTAATAGGAATTTAAAATGTTTGAGAGTGAATTTGCTAGAATGCCAGAATTAAACCTTTATTTGGATCAATCAAAGCTTAATTTTGAGAAGTTTCTTGACATGGATGTTGTTATGTATTGGAAGAAACATGAAAGAATGTATTCATTACCATTTAGTGATTGCGTGTGATGTACTCAGAGTTCCAATTACCGTGGTAGCATTTATGATCGTATTCTCACTAAGCATAGAAGTGTATCCATCTTGATATTGTCGAAACTCTTTTTGTTACACAAAATTGGTTGCATGACTTTACGGTAATATTTCTATTCAGGTTTAAATATTATCATTTTTATTTAGTTATTTGGGATTGTTTAACTTATTAATATCTCCATTTCCATTTGTATGCTATTGTTTGACTGGATATGAAGTTTAAGAAAAAAAAGGAACACTTTTGAAACTTGTATTTTGAATATGACATATCATTTGTGTGGCTACAAAAATTTTTAAACATGTGGTCTTAAACATGCCTTAACATTTGTGCGGCTATAATTTTTTTTCATTAAGGGTAAAATGCTTCCAAATTTAGAATGTGCGCGTGAATGTGGGATGCTTCGTGCACAGAGTGTCCTTTTCTTTACCATCTTTCTCGGAACGAACTAATAAGTTAATACCATTCTTTTCGGAACGGGTTGGAATAATATTTTATGTGAATTGTACATGGAGATGAAGCCCTTAAAGCAACTGTAATCACATGGATTCTAATGTGGTTGATGGTTTTGGTTATGTTACAAGTGAAAGTTGATGTGAAATATTTAATCTTAATTTAGGTTTGTGTAATTTTTAACTCTCTTTAGGACTTCACGTTAGTAAGTGGGTAAAATTTTACTTTTATACTAATGATGACTATGGACTGTATCTTTATGACTATGTTGTTGGTGGTTTTTGGTGATTATGTTTGTTTTTGTGATTGCAAATACAAGCTTTTCTTTCCAGACTGTAAAAGCTAAGGCTATACAGATATTTGGGGTAGTTGGACGTAAATGCTTTATGTCATGCTTGAGTTGCAATGGCTTTGGGTGGTGTTGATGTAATTTAGCAGTATGGTTAATCACACTCAAATCAGTTATTGAGTTTCGTGTTCAAAGTTTTGAAGTTCAATGCAGGAATAGGAGAAAGAAACCGGAAAAAGAAGGAGCAATATCTTGTGCACCAGGCTGCACTTCATAATTATGGCCATGATTTTGCTAGTATCATCCAAAAGAATTTACAAACAAAACTGATCCTTAATGCTAAGCAATATGATATGCTAATTTGATTTGCCCGAATAGCAATAAGTTGAAAGGAGAAAAAGTACACATTATCTTTGTTTTGTTTAGTCATTGGTTTTGTGGCAAATTGGAAGTTAACAAACGGGTGTTCTTATGACAGAGGCCTCCTTCATTACATTGAATTCCCCCTTGACCATATACCCATAACATTAAGGGAAAGAGTGAAAATGGTTTGGTATAGATTAATGACGGCTCATTACTATGCTATTGGCCTTTGATATTAAATGCAGTTTAAGATGGCTCAGGAGTACTTTAAAGTTGCTGAAGGTGGTGTTCTTGTAGACGTCAGCTGTGGGAGTGGGTTGTTTTCCAGGAAATTTGCCAACTCTGGCGCCTATTCAAGAGTCGTTGCACTCGACTTTTCTGAAAACATGCTTCGCCAGTGTTATGATTTCATCAAGAATGATGAGAGTATCTTAAGCTCGTAAGTGATTTTCTGCCTCATCCAGTTTGAAATTCTCATTAGTTGGGAATTGTCTCTTAAAACAAGAAAGATATTATTGAATTTCTTTTTCTATAAAAATTTGCAGCAATCTGGCTCTTGTAAGAGCAGATGTTTCCAGATTACCGTTCTTCTCCGGATCTATTGATGCTGTACATGCAGGTGCTGCTTTGCATTGCTGGCCATCTCCATCCAATGCAGTAAGTTGTTTAAATTTAAATATTTCTTGGGCGAAATTCTCCTGTACTTCTCGACTTATTAATGAACTACCTCTCAGTCCCGAAGTAGTAAGGGCTTATCTATATGAATCCTCTATATCCATTCCGCTCTTCTGGTATTCCAATAGTGGTTCTTAATTTGTCTTTTAAGGTTAATAAGGTGTTTTCTAGGACTAGAGATTCTCTGAATAGAACACTTAGGCACTAACATTTAGGTCTCGCAACACTTATCTCTACAGTACTAACTTTAGGTCTATAGCCAGACTAAAAACGGCTCGTGCAAATGTCAGACCTAGTAAAAGTATAACCAAAACTAAGTCTTAATCCTGACTAGTTAGTATCGCAGGTAAGGATACTGTGTTTCTATTATGTTCTGTTGTTAGTTCTACATGATTTCACTAGCTTCTAAGTCCTTGTTCTTGTAATATTGGCAGTCTGCGTCTTACACTTTGACCCAGTTTTTCCAACATGGGATAACTGATTCTGGACAAAGAAAGTACTCCTTCCGTCCCATTTTATGTGATGGTGTTGGACTGAGCGCGAAGTTTAAGAAATAAAGCAAGACTTATGAAACTTATGGTCTAAAGTAATCCAACTCTGAGCTCTAAGAATCTGAAGAGGAAAGTTTTGCTTGAAATGGGAGATCATTTTAAGGGTAGAAAATAGAAGTGGATAAATATTTGGTGACAGTGTTAGTTGCAGGAAACTTAAAAGCGCCTTCAGCTAGTGGGTAAACAACTTAATCATTTCCATGTCTGCCTATAATTTTGTATTGCTGGCACCAATATCTGAGTGTTGATGGGCTAGTGGACGTTTTGATTGCATGCTGCTTTTGGTTCTAACATTGGTATTTGGTAGTGATTAGTTCTATACTAATTCGTAAACTTATAATTTGTCTTGCGGTCGCATAGTTTTGTTTGAATTCTTTGTTGCTCACTGAAGTTTGATGATCTATCAATGAAAGAAGTTCAGTTTACAGTTGATTATGCTGTTATTTCTCTGCCAGATTGCTGAAATCAACAGGATTTTGTGTAGTGGGGGTGTGTTTGTTGGTACTACATTTCTTCGAGTTAATCCTTCAGCTCCTACGATATTCAGGGCTTTGGAGCAGGTAAATTTTGTTTCGTGATTATACAACTTATACTCATTACTCTTCTCCCTTTTATACAACTCGTGATATAACTGGTTATCAGCTTACAATGACTTACACCATGCAAAAATATTGCCTGATAGTTATCATTTGAAGTTTGAACACTAGTAATTTACGATTTTTGCCCTAGTAAATAACCCAAGTGAAGTCAACTAAAAAATGAACAGGCCGACTTCTTTGTTTAAATTTAATTTGGGAAGGTATGGTTGGGCTTAACCTGGAAACAGAATAGTCAAGACCTGGTAGTCAGGAACGGATTTAGGGTGGCGGAACCCGAACCCTCTTTGTCGAAAAACTACACGCTATATATATAAGGCAAAATCTGTTTTTTACCTCTACATGTTAAGTTTTGAATCCCCTTAACACAATTCAAAAATGTAGCTTAGTAGTCAAGGGGTTCAAAACCTTCCTAAGGTCTTAGGTTCAATTTTCCAGCTACAATTTTTTAAACTTTTTTTTTGAACCCCCTCCGTGGAGATTCTGCCTACGTCACTGCTGGTAGTTGGTCTCATTTTGCTTGCTATGATTTATACTTGATGAGTTACCATCTGATGTTATATTAAGAGTACAAATTAGCTACCAACACAACCCTCAGAGGTTGGCCTGGTGGCAATTGACTTGAGCCTTGGGGTTTGTTCCCTTTCAAGGTCTCAAGTTCGAAACCCACTGGGTACAAACAATTTCTGAGGGCCACCGGACTGGGTAAAGCCTGAATTAACCATGTTGCACTTGGGGGAAACACCTTGCCGAGGGCCTGTGCACCCCGGGATTAGTCGAGGCTCTAAGAGACTCGGACACCCGGTGCAAAATAAAAAACAAAAAACAAAAAAACAAATTAGCTACCAACACATAAAGACAACACAAAATTGTTCGGCTTTCTTTCCGCTAGAATACTTACCTATATTAGAAGTTGCTCGAACTAATCAAAAAATGTCGATGCAATCATCAAGCCCAGAGGTGGACATATGTTTTGGGTGTCATTGGACCTCGTTAATCTCGGCAAAATTTATTTATTTATATATATATATATATATATATATATATATATATATATATATATATATATATATATATATATATATATATATATATATATATATATATATATATATATATATATATATATATATATATTAATGAGTATATGTTGAAAACTGTCATATATAGGTTGAGCAATCGGCTCATGTGCCCTCAATACCTTGAGATCCTGGGTTCGCATCTGAATTCAATTTAGTCTAATTGTCAACATGACAAGCTGGAATAGTGGAATGAGGCTCAATGTCATGGTTCACATTGCTTTGTCTGAGCTGTTTGTACGTGATTATAAAAGTAGTACTATATGCATGGTATATGTCATTTTTTGTGAGAGATATGGACATAACTTTCCTTTTGACTGCAGGGTGGTGGAGGAACGTATAGCTTTTTTACTCAAGAGGAGATTGAGGACTTGGTGACAACCTGTGGTCTCATCAACTATAGCAGTAAAGTTCAGAATTCTTTCATCATGTTTTCTGCACAAAAACCTTAATCTTTGGCTAGTTAAATCTCATTATTTTCCGTGTTTTGGTATATTCTTGTATTCACTTGGATGTGCAATATATCTCAACTCTGTAGATAATAGTATATAGATAAAGTTGATTCAGGCAGTTAAAGCACATTCTTTACTGTGAATACCACTGCTGGTAAAACAATGTAACTAGACATTAAAAAAGCATATCAGCACATGTAATATGTATCTAGTACTTTCCCTTAACTGGTTTATTGGAATCTACTTGTATATGTTTATTAATTCTGAGTTCAGCTTCGTAACTTGACAGTATCTATACATTGACACTATATCATTTTCCTTCAACAAGAACCACAAAAAATAACTTAAATTAAAGAGATAAACATCTTTGGTTTGTGGATTAGAAATTAATGATTAGTATATGATTGGATGTTGAAACAGCTGTTTGTCATTGGTTAGTGACAAGTTGGTTTTGGGAATCAGCATGCTATAAGATATGGTTACCATATTGAGATAACTCTACCTTGGTGAACAATTCACCATTGCTGAAATTGTTTCAATTAACTATATTTTCTCTTCAGATTTTAGTTCTATTGATTTTTGGTTGTTGTAGTATTAGTATCTCTGACGATGGACGAATTACCCTACCACTGTTCCAGTACAACGAAAATATTTTTCAGTTCTTTCATATATTATAGGATTTCACTTGAAAAAGAAAACGTTTCATATTAACAGATTCAGGTTCATGGCCATGGATTCCAATGCATGAGATCTTGTACCTTAGCGCAGTACATTAGAATTTTGGAGCACCACTGCAAACGCTACGGCACATCACCCTGTGGAGCATTTAGGCACCACTTTGTTGTGCCAACAGACTACTCCGATTGTCATTATCGAACCACTTAGTTTTAATATAAGTGATTGATAGTGCAATTTTTTTACTATCACTATACAGAAGATAAAGAATAATTAATTTTGGGATTAAGAAGTGTTTATTCTATGTTTGGTTAGGAGAAAATTACGGTATAATTAATTTGAGATTAGTTATTGCGGGATTATAGTATTTTTTTTATCTTCTTGGAAAGGTAGAATAACTAATCTCGGGATGATTACTCTTGGGATAACTTCTTTCCAACCAATCTACCCCGTAGAAAGGGGGCACTTGTATCTATTCCCATTTTTTGTGTCATGTTTTAACTTGTGCCCGATTTACAAAAAAAATTGCAAGTATACCCGCTTTTTCGCATATCTTCAGCATACAAGGCTGAAGTAGCAAAAGCAGTCACTCAAAACTTCAGCACTCTAGTAGACGGGCCTGAAGTAGCAAGTGTGCTGAAGTTTTTGTTTGTAATTGCTGAACTTAGGGGTGTACAAAGAAAAACGATAAACGGCACCAACCCGATAATCCGAGTCAAACCGAGAAAAAAAACCCGACTATGTTTTGGTTTGACTTGGTTTGGTGTTGGAAAAAAAAAACCCGATCATAATTGGTTTGGTTTGGTTTTAACTAAAGAAAGTCAAACCGAAACCAAACCAACCCGACATTACATATATAGCAATTTTAGATATATTTAATATATAAATATACTTATTGTAATGTAATTTATAAATATTTCTTAAAAAATTTCATAATTTTATCTTTTAAGGTATTATTTCAAGGTTTGATTTAGAACTTTTGAATGCTCCAATAAGTTTTATAGCCATTAATATTAGTAAATTAAATAATGCTAGCAATCAATACTAATGCTAACAAAAGACATTCAATTCAATATTACGAAAGGGAATGTATTAAATGTCTATTTTGTATTTTGCAATAATTTAGATAAAAATACATAACCTATTTTTATTTTTCTTTAGCTTTTAGGCATATAATTAATACTCCCTTATTAGTCTATCTAGTTTAACATGAATTAGTGCTTTTAGAGTTATGTTTATTTTTATTATGACTTTTTAATTAGCAATATTTATAGTACATAATTTTATTATTTTTTTATTGTTGAATATTTTAGGATAATGTCATGAGTCATGACATGTCTCATATATTGTATTATTTTCTTGAAAAATACTTTATATAGTTGTATCTTACTAGCATTAAAGAAATATTTTGAGCATACGTTATATATTTTGTTCTGCGAAGATTTTACCGGAAAAAAATCCGAAAAACCCCAATAACCCGAAAACTCGAAAAAATCCGAGAAAAATCGATATTGAAAAACCCGAATTTATTGGTTTGGTTTGGTCTTTAGATTTAATAACCCGACACAATTGGTTTGGTTTGGTAATTGTAAAATCCGAACCAACCCGGTCTATGTACACCTAGCTGAACTTAAGCATAGTAGCTAAAGTTTTATTCTCTATTTGCTGAAGTTTTTGTTTGTAATTGCTGCTGGCGAACTTTAGCTCTAGAGCTGAAGTTTATGTTTTGTTACTGGCGAATTTTTATTTTTATAGCTGGCAAACTTCAGCTGTAGAGTTGAAGTTTTTGTTTTGTAACTGGCGAATTTCAGCTCTAGAGGTGAAGTTTTTTTGTGATAACTGGCGAGCTGAAGTTTTTGTTTTATAACTAGCGAACTTAAGCTTTAGAGCTGAAGTTATTTAGTTCTTTTATAAAAATTTCAGTACTATATAAGCTGCAGTTTTTGAAAAAGCTTTCTAACATATTAGATAAATAATTAGATTGCCAACAGTATCTAAATCATAAATTTTGAAAATAATAAACGTGAAAAGAACAGAGTTATCATTGTTTACTAAGTTACGTACGTGGAAATATTCATAAATTATTGTCTACTAACTTACGTAATTACTTAAAATTTAATTTTAAATAATCTAATAAACATATTTATGGTAATCATTCCACGAACTGAAGTTCCATATCAGCACCAACAATAGCAGAAGAAGGAAGAAGAAGAAGAAGAAGAAGAAGAAGAAGAAGAAGAAGAAGAAGAAACAAAGGAGAAAAAGGAGGAGGGGGAGAAAGAGGGGTGAAGTTATTTAAAAAGTGGATACAAGTTAAAAGCTTTTAAAAAATAGAATGCTCCATGCAATTTTTACTAAAAGTGTCATATCACACGTGACTTAGGTCCCTCGACTTATTACTGCCAAAAAATAATTCCTTCCAATAATAACCATAACCATAAGTGTCGGTTTGCGAACTATAACCGTAGGGTGGTATTAGAAACAGATAATTTTCATCTCGTAAGATAAGGAATAGATATTTTAAAAAACATGATATAATGTTCTTATAGCACATACTGGAAATGCTCTGAAGATATATTAATAGTCAAATTTGTTATTACAACACTGACCTTGTCAACAATTCAGATTCATGCGGAGAAGTAACACTCCTTATTAAAAACGATTTTATTTTTAATGCTCGAACATAAAGCTTCTGATTAAGAATGAAACGATAAAACTTCTGATTAAGAATAGAGCGGTGCTTGTCACTGTCCCATTATCTTTGGTTGTGTTCAGTGTTCATTATTCATAGTATATTATTATGATGTGTCCTTTAAATAAAAAACTTGGCTTTCTTACTCATGCTACACCGCCTATAGTAGGATTATATATACGAGGAAGGAAGCAGTTAAAAAGGATGAAATATTATCGTAGAATAAAGAGCCCCATGTGAAAGAAGGCAATAGAATAAGAATAAGGTTTTTTGGACAGAACAAAGTGACAACTTTATCTCAGGAAAAAAAACTTTGAGAGAAAAGTTAAACACAGATCTCCCCTCGTGCGGCTAAATCTTCATCCTGTTTGTTCCTCTACCTTCCCTCGAGCACTTCTGGATCTTTGACCTTTGACCAACATTATTAATATTTTTTTTTTCTAAAATTTAATTTTAGTGCAGCAATTATAAAGAATATTTTATACTATCAGATTAAATTGACATAAAATAATATATAACTTTGTATATCAAGTCTAATATAAGTTGTTATAATCGATTGACTTGCACCGCTATTTTGGAATATATTTATACTGTATTTTTTGTGTATATGGTTTAATAGCAACAAATATATCAAATCTAATACAACTTTTTATAATTGATTAAATTGCACCGATAAATTAGAATTTATTTATACTATCTATGTATATGATTAAAAAATCAACAATTTATTATTCAAAATATTTTTATTTTTATTTTTGTTTTGAATGGTCCGGAAAGCACTTTGATTACTACAATTTCTTGTTTGTTTGTGGTTTTGTTGGACGTTGCGGTGATTATGACTAATCTTATCCTAAAGCTTTTTAAAGATTTTTCATCCAAACTTGTAATAATTACTTGTAATTGCTATTAATTTGATAGTAACATTTTGTGATAAGATATCCATAATGGAAGGCGACTCGATGACGGTGGGCCAATGAGGATTAATCGACTTCTAGGTTGAAAAACTTTCAAAGAAAAGATGTATATAACACCTTAGTCAAATCTTATACGTAAATACGAAGAAAATTAAACTACTTTATTAGAGATATCATAAATTCACATGATACGCTCAATTAAATTTAGGCTCGATATGAATCAATATGGCATGTTGGGCCAATGGCACATCATAGCATATGTTCACATCATAGCATGTTTTTGTACTTGAAGTCCCATAACATAAAGGATAAATTTGGTGATTTTTGTTCGGTCAAAAGGACAATACGTGCTATGAGCTTGAATTGTGATAGCACATATTTTTTTGTGTGCTGCTAGAGTATAAAATAAATTCAACAATTAAAAATCTAGTAGTAACATGTTTGTATGTCAGCAACAAAGAGTTTGAGAGGGTTAGAGGAATATTTGAAAAGTACGAGGCAAGATGGACAAATGGAACAATTATGTGAAAGTCAGTTCATTGGATCCTTTGCATGTTAGATTTTGTGACTACCAAGTATATTAAAAGACTTAATTATCAGAAATCCTTTGTCATGTGTAATCTACCCATTCTTCACTTTTGTTTCTCGTCATGGTGAAGCCAAATTTTTTTTAAGAGTATTTAAATTTGAAAAAAAAAAAATTCTTGAAAAAATATATTTAATACATATTATATACTTTAAAAACTTATTATTTCATTTATATACATAATATAATTTTCCAACGAAGAATAATCAATTGATTCTTATCATATAGTATAACTTTGCCCATCGTCATACATGCCATGACCCAGACATTTACTACTGTTCAATTACGAGTGAAACTTCTTTCTCTAATTTGTCAAAAAATCACAACAAGTCTCTCTTTGGAGTTTAGCTTATTATTCCCTCCATCCAAACCACGTGACAATGTTTCTTTTTTAATAAAAGTATGATATTTTTTTATATTTAGTAACAATTTAACTTTAATTTTTTTTATTTTTAATAAAACAGTTTATATATGTATCATTTATCTAAATTGATATATACATATATATATATATACATATATATATATATATATATATATTTGATTCTCCAAATAATAAATGTAGCACATAGAGTGCGCAAGAAAGTATTGGTAGAGGTCACCATCAACCTTTGTTATTTAGGAGAAGAAACGAGAACTCAATGTTTTCATTGATAATGAAGCATGTACAAGAAGTAGGGGCGATTCAATAAAAATGGGCTTAAAGCAAAGCCTTAATAAAGCAAAGCCTTAATAAAAGGCCTTAAATAAATACATATATATTTAATAGGCATTTTTACCTATATATACCATATAACAAATCTTATTACCAAAATTATGTATGGTTTGGTATTTATCCGCCTATACCATGTTTTGTCTACAAAAATTGTACCAAACAAAAAATAGATAGATTCTACCCTAAAAAGGCTACAAATTTGTAGGAATCACATTTAATGGTGATTCTATCACCATTAATTTCGAAATTTAAAACGGAAGAAAATCTATTACAGCGTAATTCTCTCCTTCTCTATATATTTTCCACCATTGATAGCCATTAAAAACCTTGAAAGCTTTGAATTCAAATTTGGATTTTCAAAAATCATTATTTGTTTGGATTGAGTGTTGTTGTAAATAATTCGAAATATGTTTAGGAGTTTATATCTCAATTTTGAGGGGTTTTGGTGAAGATTAGACTTGGTTTTGACTGAATTTCAGATTGAAACTCGTCGAAGAAGAAGAAGACATATTTTTCCAGAAATTGTAGTTAAATTGTAGTTCAATTGTAGTTAAATTTTAGAGTTGTAGATAAATTGTAGATAAAATACAGATAAATTGTAGATAAGTTGCAGATAAATTGTAGATTGGGAAGACTAAAACTTCTATAAGTCTTCTACAATTATGTCGAAAATGCTAATTATGCTACAATTGAATATCCCTTGGATTGGGTGTTGTTGTAAATAATTCGAAATATGTTTAGGAGTTTATATCTCAATTTTGAGGGGTTTTGGTGAAGATTAGACTTGGTTTTGACTGAATTTCAGATTGAAACTCGTCGAAGAAGAAGAAGACATATTTTTTCAGAATTTGTAGTTAAAATGTAGTTAAATTGTAGTTATTGTAGACAAAATGTAGATAATTTGTAGATAAATTGCAAATTGTAGTTAAATTGTTTGTTACATTTATACTACAATTAAACTACAATCTTGTGTACTATACTTGTATACTATATTCTGAAATTATGAGATATTTGCATCCGATGCTTGCTAGTGAAAAATAAAAGAAGAAGATATAACTTTGGTGAGATTTTAAAAGTTTTTTTCGTAGAACATGCGTAGTTAAATATTTTTCCATAAAATAAAACAAGAGGGAGTGTTATTCAGTTCTTAAACTATTCTTATTAATATTAGTAATACATTTTCTAAGTTGTTAGTGGGATAAAAAAAGGAAAAAGGAATATATGCTGCTAAAATCATGCGTAGAATAAATGAAGCAATAACTATATCCTTAATTTGAATTATGGTACATAAATTGAAATTTGGTATGCTTAAATATAATAAACACAAACCTTAAACATGGGAGATAATAAGGTTTGTTATATGGTACATATATGTAAAAATCCCTATTTAATAAGCATGGTTGTTTAAAAAATTAGACAAGTATGAAATAAAAAACTTAGAACTTCGTTTTATAAAGTACAAAATATTGAATGAATTTAGCGTTGATTGCATCACAACTAAAATAAAAGAACCTAGAAAACATACTCCCTCCGTTCTAATTTGTGTGATATTCTCTTTTTTAGTTTGTTCTAAAACGAGTAAAATAATTCAGTAAAAACGTAAAATAAAATTGGGTTATAGTAATCATAGGCAAAAATCAACATTAATATGAAAACAAAGAAAGTTTTTTATCAATAATAAGCGATAATTATATAAATTATATACTATATATAAAGAAATAATAATAATTTTGGGGCCCTTAAATTCTTGGGGCCTAAATCAAGTGCTTCACTTGCTTTAGGGTCCAGCCGACCTTGACAAGAAGTTTTTGTTAATTGTGTTCAAGAATATTTACAATTTAATATATTTGTATAAGAGAATATTTGTCCTAGTAATTATAATATTTTGTCGAAGGGTGTTCAATCGATCATTTCAGGCGAAGTTAGGAATCTGCTCAAGAAAGACACGAAAGCGTAAGTAACGTCATTTGGTGAAGTGGCATTAAGCATCCCTAGCGGTACGAAAAGAGGGGTCGTGATGATATCATCTATGTCAGTATCACTCCTCGTGGAGTAGATCCTGCATCCAACCAAGTCTTTGACCAGGGAATGGGAGAATTCCCACTATCGCTGTGTGACGATCCGTTCGTCACGTGAGTTACTGTCCCGTTTCCCCTATTTTTGCTTCTTTAGGCTTCATTATGAGTATTTTGTATGAACGAGTTGATTTGGATTGAATTGAGAAGGAAATGAGACACTTAGTCTCTTCAAGGAAGGCTTGTTTAGGAAAAGTTAACCGGATGTTGGCTTATGTGGTAGGAGGCTCGGATGGGAATTTCGATGATTTGGTTAGCTTCGGGGGATGATTTGTAACTTAGGAGTATGATCGGAAGCGATTTTTGAGGTTTGGTATAGAATTAGGCTTGAATTGGTGAAGTTAGTATTTTGGAGAATTCTGGTTGGTAGGTGAGATTTTGATCCGAGGGTCGGAATGGAATTCCGAGAGTCGCTGTAGCTTCGTTAGGTTATTTGGTATGTTTGTACAAAATTTTAGGTCATTCACAGGTGTTTTGGTTGGATTTTTTTATCAAATGCGTGTTTCGGAAGTTTTAGAAGAACTTAGGCTTGAATCCAATGTAATTTGATGGTTTTGGTATTGTTTGTGGTGTTTTGATGATTGGAGAAAGTTCGAATGATGTTTTAGGACGGGTTGGTGCTTTTGGTTGAGGTCCTGGGGACCTCTGGTGAGTTTCGGATGGCTAAACGGGAAGTTTTAAACTTGGAAATACAATAGCAGTTGCAGGCCTCGCAAATGTGAGAAAAGGGTTTGCATTTGCAATCTTGCATTTGCGAGTGAGGCCTCGCATTTGCGAAAAGGATGGCTTGAGGCAGGGTTTGCATTTGCGATGGTTTGATCGCAATTGCAACCTTTGCAGGGTTCGCATTTTGCGAGAAATGTATCGCATTTGCGACCTTGGCAGGGTACGCAATTGCGAGACAGATGTCGCATTTGCGACCTTGACAGGAGAAGCTCACCTGTGCAAATGTGAAGGTTTTGTCGCTTTTACGAACCAGGTGTCGTAAAGGCGACATCCGAGGGCTGTGTCCAGTTATAAAAAAATTCGAACTTAGCACGTTTCCTTCACTTCCCACTTGGCTTTGGCGGTTTTTGAGAGCTTTTGGATGGAGATTAAAGAGGGTTTCTACTGGGATTGATTGGAAGTGAGTTCCATGAACTAAAAAAGTGATTTAATTATAGAATCAACCTATAAATTCATGTAAACTTAGCAAAAAGGGGGAAGAATTGGGGCTTGAGTTTTGGTATTGCAAATTAGGATTTGAGGGGTCATTTGGACTCCAGTTTTGGTGTTCTTTATATGTATAGACTTGTGGCGAGATAAAGAACCCGTTGGTACAAGAATTTTTGAGTTGCGAGAAATGAGCACGGGGCTCGGGTTTTTTCCAATTTCGGGAACTTTGATATTTTTTTGATTATTTTCGATTGAGTATTGTTCCTTTAGCCTATTGTGACGTATTCATTATGGCTTTGGTCAGATTTGACGCATGAGGAGGTCGATTTGGAAGACAAGGGCATAGCAAGCTAGGATTTTGGCCGACTTGAGGTGAGTAATAGATGTAAATGATGTCCTGAGGGTTTGAAACCCCGTATTTGCACATCGTAGTGCTATAATGAGGTGACTTGCACGCCGGATAGCGAGCGTGGGGTAGAGCACCGTTGGGGATTGTGACTTGGTTCGTCTTCGTAGATGAATATACTGTGTATTTAACTGAAATTCTTTTTTATTATTATTATTATAATTTGAGCTAATTACTATATTTGAGTTTCGTGCCAATTGATTGAATCCTTCAAAGATTGCTATTACTGGTTTCTTACAATTTTTACGTATTACTGAACTCAATCCTGGCATTTAATACTATTTTTCGAACTCAGCCATCTTTTCTCAAACTTGAAATTTAAATAATATTTCTAATGAGGTTTGGGCTGAACATTTATATATTATTATCCCCGAGGGGCTTATGTGATTCTGGACTGAGCATGGGATCGGGCTGCGCGCCGCAACAATATTATATTGATATTGATATGAGGCCGAAGACCTAGTTGATGCCACGAGATGGCTTATATTGTGCTTGGGCCGTAAGGGAACCCTTCCGGAGTCTGCACATCCCTAGTGAGCGCCATTGACGATAAATAAAGGGAGCAGGCTGCACGCCGCATCGGGTACTAGGGAGTACCGGACTGTGTGTTGCATTTCATATTTGCATGTCATTTACTTACTTATGTGCTTTAGAATTTCCATAATTATTTCTATTGTCTTACTTACTGAATACTATCTGGTTCAGGTTGCTGTATTTATAGATTACTTTGTGCCTGTTCAGGATTTCTTATTCTCAGCCTTTATTTATGTTTATTACTCACTGGGTCGAAGTACTCACATTACTCCCTGCACCTTGTGTGCAGATCCAGGTACATCTGAGGCTGAGTGACCGAGCAGTTTATTCGGGAGCATCAAGGTAGCTGCATGACGTATGCAGTCCTGATCTTCCTTCTACCTTATTTGCTTTATTTACGCATTTCTTTAGAACGATATGTAGTATATTGATACTCAGGTATTAGAGGCTCAGACTTGTGACACCAGATTCTTCGGGTTGTGTAGTTATTTTTATTACTTGGGATTCCGCATGTTTTAGTTTTATTTCGGACTTTCAGTATTATGATTTAGTAAATTATCTGTGTTAATTAACTCTTGAATGGTATAAAATGGTTAAGGTTATTGAATTGGCCGGGCTTGCCTAGCAGTATTTTGGGCGCCATCACGACTGGGGCTGCGATTGTGACAAGTTGGTATCAGAGCCTAGGTTACTTGGTCTCGCGAGTCATGAGCTGGTTCAGTAGAGTCTTGCGGATCGGTATGGAGATGTCTGTACTTATCGCAGGAGGCTGTAGAACCTTTAAGAAAACCTCACATTCTTGAAATTCTTGTCGTGCGGCTTTGTTGAACTTAGAACTAAACTTCTATTATTTTATTCTCTCATAGATGGTGAGGACACGAGCTAACGGACATGGCGGACGACCACTAGTACCACCTGCTGAGGCCACCAGAGGCCGTGGCAGAGGGGGAGCAGCCGGGGCAGCACCTGCTGATCCACAAGTTGCCCCAGCTCAGGATCATGCTCCAATTGCAGACACACCAGCAACACCATTTCAGGCACCAACAGCGTCTATCGTGATTTCAGGTCTTCAGGAGACCTTGGCATAGATATTATCAGTCTGTACTGGCCTGACTCAGCCAGTTTCAGTTACCACTGCAGCAACAGCTACTTCACAGGGCGGGAGGCAATCAGACTCCCCGCTGCTCGCACACCTGAGCAGGTGGTACAAGGACTACATACACCAGAGGCACCTCCAGCTCAGCAAGTTGCACCAGTTCAGGGCTTCGTGGTTCCAGCTATGCCAGACAATAAGCAGCGTCGTCTCGAGAGGTTTGGTAGGCTCCAACCTGTAACATTCAGGGGTGCTGAGGCCGAGGATGCCCAGGCTTTTCTTGACAGATGTCAGCGTATGCTACATATAACAGGGATCCTTGAGTCAAGTGGTGTGGCATTTACCACCTTTCAGTTTACCGGGGCTGCTCTTACTTGGTGGAAGAACTTTGAGAGGCGTAGGCCTGTTAGTGCAGTAGTTCTCCACTCTTTTCCTAGAGAAGTATATACCCCAGTCCTGCAGAGAGGAGCTACGTAGGAAATTTGAGTGGTTTACGTAGGGGATATGACAGTGACTCAGTACGATTTTCACAGTTGGCCCACTATGCTATTTGGATGGTTCCATCAGATCGTGAGAGGATTAGGAGATTTTTGGATGGCCTTAACTACCATCTCCGTATTTTGATGACTAGAGAGAGAGAGTATTGGGTGCTACATCTGAGGAGGTGGTGGATATCGCTCGCAAGATTGAGTCAGTTCGTCGAAGAGAGCGAGAAGAGAGGGAGGCTAAGAGGCCTCGTGGATCAGGCAGTTACAATGGTGCTCCTTCGAGGGACCAATTCCATCATGGTAGAGGTCATTATTTCAGGCATGCTCAGTTGGCTCGTCCAGAGTATCGTGGGGGATCTTTAGGCCGTAGTCATCATGGGTCCCAGCAGGGCCAGTCTTCACTCAGCATCCTCCTTGCTCAGAGTTCATCTCATGCCCCATCAGCTCAAGGTTCTTCTGCACCGAGTGCATCTTCTAATCACTCTGGTGCGAGGGGTTCCCTTTAGTCCCCATCTCCAGCACTGTACAACTGCTATGCGTGCAGAGAGTTTGGTCACCTGAGGAGGCAGTTCCCTCGACTTTGTGGCAGAAAACATCAACAGAGGGGTCAGCTCTCGACTTCTGCTCTTGCTACTTCATCACCCGCTCAACCAGCTAAGGGTGGAGATCAGGCAGCCAGGGGTCGCCCCAGAGATGGAGACCAATTAGGCGGTGGCCATGCTCGTTTTTATGCTATGCCGGGCAGGTCAAATGCCATTGCTTCAGACACTGTCATTATTGGTATTGTTTCAGTCTGCCATAGAGATGCCTCAGTATTATTTGATCTAGGTTCCACCTATTCATACGTGTCTTCATATTTTTCTTGTTATTTGAGTATGCCTTGAGAGTCTCTATCTTTATATGTTCATGTGTCTACCCCGGTGGCGATACTGTTATTGTAGACCATGTGTACCGGTCATGTGTTGTGATTATTGGGGGTATGGAGACCCGAGTTGAATTATTGCTATTGATCATGGTGAACTTCGACGTTATCTTGGGCATGGATCATTTATCTCAGTGTCATGCTATTCTAGACTGTCATACTACGACGGTCACTTTAGCTATTCCGGGTGTACCGTGATTGAGTGGCGTGGTATGACTGATTATATTCCTAGCAGAGTGATTTCTTTCTTGAAATGGCAGTGTATGGTTGGGAAGGGTTGTCTGTCATGTCTAGATTTTGTCCAAGATCTTGGAGCTAAGACTCCTAGTATTAATTCTATCCCGGTTGTGAGGGATTTTCCTGATGTATTTCTTGCAGACCAGCCGGGCATGCCACCAGACATGGATATTGATTTTGGTATTGACCTGGTGTCAGGCACTCAGCCCATCTCCATTTCTCCATATCGTATGGCACCAATGGAGTTGAAAGAATTGAAGGAGCAACTTCAGGAACTCCTAGATATGGGGTTCATTCGGCAGAGTGTGTCACCTTGGGGTGCGCCAGTTCTGTTTGTGAAGAAGAAAGATGGCACAATGAGAATGTGCATCGATTATAGGCGATTGAACATAGTAACAGTGAAGAACAAGTATCCCTTGCCTCGCATTGATGATTTATTTGACCAGCTTCAGGGAGCAACGGTGTTCTCCAAGATTGATCTCCGTTTGGGTTACCTCCAGTTGAAGATCAGGGATTAAGATATTCATAAGACTACTTTTAGGACTAGATATGGTCACTATGAGTTTCTTGTCATGTCTTTCGGGCTGACCAATGCCCCATCAGCGTTCATGCATCTGATGAACAATGTATTTCGGCCTTATCTGGATTCATTTGTCATCGTGTTCATTTATGATATCCTGGTATACTCGCGCAGTCAGGAGGAGCACGTGCAACATTTGCGAGTTATATTGTAGATATTGAGGGAGGAGAAGCTTTATGCAAAGTTCTCCAAGTGTGAGTTTTGGCTCAACTCAGTGGCTTTCTTGTGACACGTGGTGTCCAGCGAGGGGATTCAGGTTGACCCAAAGAAGATAGAGGCGGTGCAGAGTTGGTCTAGACCGTCTTCATCCACAGAGATTCGTAGTATCCTTGGATTGGCAAGATATTATCGCCGGTTTGTTTAGGGTTTTTCCTCTAATGCGTTGCCCTTGACCAAGTTCACTTAGAAGGGTGTTTCATTTGTGTGGTCGAATGAGTTTGGGGAGAGCTTTCAGAAGTTCAAGACAGCTTTGACTACAGCTCCAGTATTGGTTTTGCCGTCAACTTCAGGTTCTTAAACAGTGTATTGCGATGCTTCGAGAGTTTGGATAGGTTGTGTACTAATGTAGGTGGGTAGAGTTATCGCTTATGATTTCCGTTTGTTGAAGCTCTATGAGCAGAACTACCATGTTCATCATTTGGAGTTAGCTGCTATTGTTCATGCCTTGAAGATTTGGAGGCACTACCTCATGGCGTATCTTGTGAGGTATTCACTGATCATCACAGTCTTAAGCATCTGTTCAAGCAAAAGGATCTTAATTTGAAGCAGCGCAGATGGCTAGATTTAATGAAGGATTATTATATTACAATTCTGTAACACCCGGGGAAGGCCAATGTAGTGGCCGATGCTTTGCGTCAAAAGGCGGTAAGTATGGGGAGCTTGGCATACATTCCAGTTAAGGAGAGGCCATTTTTAGTTGATGTTCAGGCCTTGGCCAATCGATTTGTAAGACTAGATATCTCATAGCCTAGACGGGTGTTGGCTTGTGTGGTTTCTCGGTCTTCCTTGTATGACCGCATAAGAGAGTGTTAGTATGAGGATCCGCATTTATGTGTCCTTAAGGATGGGGTTCAACATAATGATTCGAAGGATGTGACCATTGGAGATGATGGCGTGTTGATGATGCATGGCCGGATATGTGTGCTCAATGTGGATGGGCTTCGGGAGTTGATATTGGAGGAGGCCCATAGCTTGTGGTATTCCATCCTTCCGGGTGCCGCGAAGATGTATCGGGATCTTAGACAACACTATTGGTGGCGGAGGATGAAGAGAGATATTGTGGAGTATGTGGCCCGGTGTCTTAATTGTCAGCAGGTGAAATATGAGCATCAAAGACCGGGTGGCTTGCATCAACAGATGGTTATTCCCGAGCGGAACTGTGAGAGGATCACTATGGATTTTGTTACCGGACTCCCACGGACTTTAGAAATTCGATGCTTTTTGGGTGATTGTAAACAGGCTAACCAAGTCCGCGCACTTCATTCCTATTTGTACTACTTATTCTTCAAAGAGGCTGGCAGAGATTTATAGTTGGGAGATCATTCGGTTGCATGGTATCCCATTTTCTATCATATCAGATCGGGTCACTCAGTTTACCTCTTAGTTATGGCGGACATTTCAGCGGGAGTTGGGTACTCAGGTACAGCTGAGCACAACCTTTCACCCTTAGACGGACAGGCAGTCCGATCGCACCATTCAGATATTGGAGAATATGCTAGGCGCCTGTGTTATTGATTTTGAAGGGTCGTGAGATTAGTTTCTACCGCTTACACAGTTTGCCTACAACAACAGCTATCAGTCCAACATTCAGATGGCACCGTATGGGGCCTTGTATGAGAGGCGGTGTAGATCTCCTGTTGGTTGGTTCGAGCCCGATAAGGCTAGATTGTTGGGGACCAATTTAGTTCAGGATACATTAGAGAAGGTGAAGATGATTTAGGAGAGACTCCATACAGCGCAGTCGAGGCAGAAGAGTTATGCGGACAGGAAGGTTTGAGATGTATCCTATATGATTGGTGAGAAGGTTTTGCTAAAGGTTTCACCCAAAAAGGGTGTTATGAGATTCGGAAAGAAAGGAATGTTGAGTCCACGGTTTATTGGGCCCTTTGAGGTACTTAAGAGGATTGGGGAGGTGGCTTATGAGCTTGCTTTGCCACCCAACTTGTCGAGCGTGCATCTAGTTTTCCATGTTTCTATGCTCCGGAAGTATATTGGGGACCCGTGCCATGATTTGGATTTCAGTACAGTCCAGTTGGTGGGGTGATTTGACTAATGATATAGAGCCAGCAGCCATTTTGGATCGTCAAGTTCAGAAGTTGAGGTCAAAGGATGTTGCTTCGGTGAAGGTGCACTGGAGAGGTCGGCCCGTGGAGGGGGCTACCTGGGAGACCGAGCAGGAGATGCAGAGCAGATACCTCACCTATTTGAGGCTTCATGTATGTTTTTTGACTCGCTCGAGGATAAATGTTTAAGTTGGGGAGGATGTGATGACCCAACCCGTCGTCACGTGAGTTACCTCCCGTTTCCCCCATTTTCTTCTTCTATAGGCTTCATTATGAGTATTTTGTATGAACGAGTTGATTTGAATTGAATTGAGAAGGAAATGAGACACTTAGTCTCTTCAAGGAAGGCTTCATTATGAGTATTTTGTAGGAGAGACTCCATACAACGCAGGAAGTTTGAAACTTGGAAATGCAGCAGCAGTTGTAGACCTCGAAAATGCAAGAAAAAGGTTCGCATGTATGATCTCGCATTTGCGTAAAGGCTAGCCTGAGGCAGGGTTCGCATTTGCGATAGTTTGATCGCAATTGCGACCTTGACAGGGTTCACATTTTGCGAGAAATATGTCACATTTGTGACCTTGGCAGGGTCCGCAATTGCTAGACAAATGTCGCATTTGCGTCCTTGGCAGGAAAGGATCACCTTCGCAATTGCGAAGGTTTTGTCGCATTTGCGATGTTCGCATTTGCGAACCAGGTGTCGCAAATGCGACATCTGAGGGCTGTGTCCAGTTATAAAAAAATTCGAACTTAGCCCGTTTCCTTCACTTTCCACTTGGCTTTGGGCGATTTTTCTGAGCTGTTGGACGGAGATTGAAGAGAGTTTCTACTGGGATTGATTGGAGGTGGGTTCTATGAATTAAAAACATGATTTAAATGTAGAATCAACCTAGAAATTCATAAACTTAGCAAAAAGGGGGAAGAACTAGGGCTTGAGTTTTGGTATTGCAAATTGAGATTTGAGGGGTCATTTGGACTCCGATTTTGGTGTTCTTTATATGTATAGACTCGTGGATAGATAAGGAACCCGTTGTTATAAAAATTTTTGAGTTTCGAGAAGTGAGCTTGGGGCTCGGGTTTTTGCAAATTTCGGGATCTTTGATGTTTTTCGATTATTTTTGATTACGCATTGTTACTTTAGCCTATTGTGACATATTCGTTGTGGTTTTGGTCAGGTTCGATGCACGAGGAGTTCGATTTGAAAGTCAAAGGCATAGCGAGCTAGAATTTTGGCCAGCTTGAGGTGAGTAATAAATGTAATGATGTCTTTAGGGTTTGAAACCCCGTATTTGCACATCGTAGTGCTATAATTAGGTGACTTGCATGCCGGATAGCGAGTGTGGAGAAATCCGTATTTGCACATCGTAATGCTATTATGAGGTGACTTGCATGACGGATAGCAAGCGTGGAGTAGAGCACCGTTGAAGATTGTGACTTGGTCCGTCCTGGTAGATGAATATATTGTGTATTTAACTGAAATTCCTTATTATTATTATAACTTGAGCTGATTGCTATATTTGAGCTTGGTGCCAGTTGGTTGAATCCTTCAGGGATTGCTATTACTAGTTTCTTATTATTTTTACGTATTATTGAACTCAGTCTTGGCATTTGATACTATTTTTCGAACTCAACCATCTTTTCTGAAAATTGAAACTTAAATAATATTTCTAATGAGGTTTGAGCTGAACATTTATATATTATTGTGCCCCGAGGGGCTTATGTGATTCTGGACAGAGCACGGGATCGGTTGCGCACCGCAACAATATTATATTGATATTGATATGAGGCCGAAGGCTTAGTTGATGCCACGAGATGATTTATATTACGCTTGGGCCGTAAGGGGTCCCTCCCGAAATTTGTACACCCCCAGTGAGCGCCTTCGACGATAAATAAAGGGAACGGGCTGCACGCCGCAGCGGGTACTAGGGAGTACCAGACTGTATGTTGCGTTTCATATTTGCATGTCATTAACTTACTTATCTGCTGTAGCATTTCCATAATTGTTGCTATTGGCTTACTACTTGAATACTATTTAGTTCAGGTTGATGTATTTATAGAATTACTTTGTGCCTATTCAGGATTTCTTATTCTCAGTCTTTATTTATGTTTATTACTCACTGGGTCGGAGTACTCACAGTAGTCCCTGCACCTTGCGTACAGATCCAGGTACATTTGAGGCTGAGTGAGGACTTCTCTACCGAGCAGTTTATTCAGGAGCATCAAGGTAGCTGCATGACGTCCGTAGTCCTGATCTTCCTTCTACCTTATTTGCTTTATTTCTGCATTTCTTTAGAATGATATGTAGTAGATTAATACTCAGATATTAGAGGCTCAGACTTCTGACACCAGATTATTTGGGCTGTGTAGTTGTTTTTATTACTTGGGATTCCACATGTTTTAGTTTTATTTCGGACTTTCAGTATTATGATTTAGTAAATTATCTGTGTTAATTAACTCCTGAATGGTATAAAATGGTTAAGATTATTGAATTAGTCGGCCTTGCCTAGCAATGTATTGGGCGCCATCACGATTGGGGTTGGGGTCGTGACACGCTGGCAAGCCCGCCGGGCCGTGAGCGCGATGGGAACGGGCTTCCCAAGAAGCCAGCCCTGGCCGGGGTCAACATAGAATGAATAAGACGGCCCTAATCTTGTGTTGGCTTTGCCAACTTATTGGGTTACGAGTGGAGAAAAGCGGATGTGGGGACTCGGGTTAGGGCGCAACGTAACTAAGAGAGCCATTCCATGTAGGGTGAGACAAAATGAGCTTAACTTGAAAAAAATGAAAACAAATTCTCCAACAAAAAATGTTCAATATATGTTATATTCCTTTAAAATATAAATATTTTACCTATATAAAAATGTAATTTTTCCAACACCTTTTGAAATATGCAGCGTCGCCTCTGGACTTCCGCCACTGTGCGAATCACTTCACAAGTTTGTAAATTGGGTTAGCAAGGAATTGTTTTTTTTTTTCTTTTTTTTTCTTTGTAAGAGAAATATTCTTTCTTTAGAATTCGACATATTTATATGTTTTCAGATCAAAAAGGAACGCAAAACTTTTTCTTCAGCCGAATTTAAGTCAACATACAAAATTATTGTCGAAAAAGTTGTTGTTAATGTTTCTTTTTCAAAATATATATATCACTGCTTATCATGCAAACCAAAATGGTATTGAAGCGTTGGTGGTTGAAAAAGTATTGTTTTCCTTAATGTAAAATTATTTTTCTAATATATACTAAAACAGAAAGATATATACTTTTTCACTATATATATATCTGTCATAAATGGTTGTTAGTATAAAGAGAAACATTTTGTATATGTGAACTTAAATTATTTTTCGTTCATAGCAAGTTATCATATTAGATTTAGATTTATTATAAAAATTTATTTTTCGTTATAAATCAACTTAAGTTAATGGCTTAAAATTATGCATTATCGATGCACAAAAACAACAACAATAATAACTAATGGGTTTGGCGATATGAATATTAATTTCTTTCTTTAAATTCAATTCATATCACTATCATTAACCGAAATAATCATTCAATGTAAGCCAAAAAGCAATAAAATATTGATAGACACAAAGAATTATTTTCAATGTTCTGTCTTTCCACCCAATTTCTGGTACGTATGAGCCCAACTCCTCATACTAATTCATTTTTATAAAATGAAGGAAAATGTTGCTTTTAGACTGTTACCTTTTGAGATGCTATTACCGTTTTCAACTTGGAACTTGTGGTTTTCGATATACATACAGAAATAACTGTTTATATAATAAGTCCAACAAGACAGAAAATTTGAGTTTTCCTTTGTTATATTGCTACATTCTTGATAACAAGAGGAATTAGAAGGGAAAGAGGAATATAAGTAAACAACGCCCTAATAAGGTCTAAAACGACAAGTGAGGCTTGCTCAGTTAGTAAAGCACCTCCATCTACGACCATTAGGTCCTGGGTTCGAGTCACCAGGGAGGAGAAGTGTGGAAGCACTATAGATCCTCCTAATTTGGGAAGGGTTTAAAAAAAGAAAAAAAAGAAAAAAAAAGAATAAGGCCTAAAGTAGACAAATAATTAGTGGGCTGAAGTAAAAGGAAATTTTTTTTTGGTTTTTGATATCTGTATTAAGGCCAGATTAAATTTGAAATTACGTTGGATAATCTCACGTTAAAAGTAAAATGCTTTCTGACACAAATTATTCCATAAGAAGGACATATTCGTATTTGGTAGAGTTAGGTGAACGGTGAACCAGAAGGAAATGCTTTACATGAAATTGAAAGAATCTGAAGTGATTTATGAGGAGAATAGTGTAAAATCAAAAGTTTGTGTTAACAAAACCGTTAAGCACCGCTAGTTAACAATTGCTAATGATGATCATCATAATGCTAAATCGTACAGCTAAATTTTTGATAATATTTGCCAACTACCTGCTCTGGTTGTTAACCATCCTTGAGTTAATTAATGCCACATTTCTAATTCTAGAATTCGGGTAAACCTTGTTGGGAAAATAATATGCCGTCCAAGAATAGTATTCACGTAATAATAATAACACAAGAGAGTAAAAAAAACATTAAATCTTTTAATAAGGTAAAATACAATATTCGAGCGGAACAATATTATCACTATAATATTACAACTTAGTATTAGGATATATTGTGTATATCTTTTGTGTATCTTTTTATTATTGGTAGATATTCTTTCATTATTGTACAGTTCTATAGTTGATAGGATTTGATACCTCTCTATACTATATATATATATATATATATATATATATATATATATATATATATATATATATATATATATATATATATATATATATATATATACTTATATGAGCAATACGAGAAAATTAATTATCCCAAAACTCTCTACATGGTATCAGACGCCAGTGGCTTATCGCCAAAGAAACCCTAATTCTTACCTCCAGCGCCGCCGATCTTCACGGTCAGCCGCCTCTCTCCGGCGTCTTGCTGCGCCGCCGCTGCACTAATCGGCAGCCCTCTCTCGACGTCGATCAGCGCCTCCTCTCCTTTGCCTCGCGCTTCATGGCCGCTACGACATCAAACGATCATCTCCAACCGATTGCCATCAATGCATCGGCTCAGATCCCACTCAAATTTGATTCCACTAATTACTTGGCGTGGAAATTCAAATTCTGAACCCTTCTTACGGGTTACGACCTCCTCGGCTTCTTGGACGGATCGAAGCCGTGCCCACCAGCCACTATCGTCGACAAAGAGGTGACTTCCCCCAATCCAGCATATCCTTACTGGATTCGCCAGGACAATCTTATTCTTAGTGCCATCATCTCGTCGATCACACCGACGATCATCTCCTTTATTGCAGCTGCGGAAACCTCTAAAGAGGCCTGAGACATCCTCGCGCGCACATACGGCACCGCTTCTCGTGGTCGTATCATGGATCTCAAAAAGCAGCTCCATAATCCGGTAAAAGGTTCTAAATCTGTTACTGATTTTATGCACGATATTCGCGTGATTGTGGATGAATTATCTCTCCTGGGTGTTACTGTTGATTCTGAGGATCTTGTCATTAATGTTCTCAATGGTCTTGATGATCCGTATATGGAGCTCTCTCATGCCATCCAAGCCCGCGAATCTCCCATCTCTTTTGCTGAATTACATGACAAGCTGTTAAGCATGGAGGCTCAGATTACTGCTCGTGCGTCGGCCATCTCCGCCGCATCTGATTTGGCTCCGTCGGCTGCCTTCGTCGCCGGAAAGCAGTCCGGCCGTAACCATTTTGGTGGCGGCGGGCGCGGCCGTGGAAACCGTGGTTCATCCTCCGGTCGCAGTGGTTACTCCAACAATGGCCAATCTCGCGGGTACAATGGGAAGTGCCAGCTCTGCAGTGAATTTGGCCACTCCGCGCGCCACTGTCCGTCCTATCCCATTTCCGGCGCCAATCAGCCCCCTTACGGTGGACCACTGCCGCAGCCAGCATACGCTCCGCCGCCTTATCCGGCTGCTCACACAGCCCATCACTCTCCGAAATTTCCCTCTACATCCGATTGGATCCTAGACTCTGGTGCCTCTCATCACATAACCACTGATCTTGCCAACATGTCTCTTCACAGTCCTTACACTGGTTTCGATGATGTGGTTATTGGTAACAGTGAAGGTTTAAAAATTACTCATACTGGACAACTTATCAGTTATTCCTCTCTTTTATTGGCTGGGGGCTCTCTGTGTTCCACATATGCGTAAAATTTGATCTCTGTTGCTCAATTATGTCGTCACAATGATGTTAATGTTATTTTTTCTGATACTGATTTTCAGGTGAAGGATCGCCGCACGTGGGCAACACTCGTCAGCGGCCCACGTAGGGCCAATGCCTACTATTGGCCGGCGGCTTCCCGTCTACCGTCCGCCCTCACGGCACAAAAGCTCTCTGCGTCATTGTGGCATTCTCGGTTTGATCATCCGTCAGCCAAAATCCTGCGTCATTTAGTGTCTTCTAGCAGTATAGCGTCCAGTAGTGTGTCTGATCTTGCTTGTGTCTCTTGCAAGCTTCATAAGTGTCACAAGTTACCTTTTTGTGATTCAAGTTTATCTTCTACTGCTCTACTGGAGCTTATTTTTTCTGATGTATGGACCTCTCCAATTATTTCTAATGAAGGATTTAAAAATTATGTCATTTTTGTTGATCTTTTTTTAAAGTATGTTTGGTTTTTTCCTTTACGCCGTAAATCTGATGTCTTACAAACCTTCCCCACTTTTAAATCCATTGTAGAAAAATATTTCTCTGCTAAAATCATTACTCTGTATACTGATAATGGGGGTGAATTCCTAGCTTTACGCTCTTTTCTTGCCTCCAATGGCATCTCACATCTCACTTCACCTCCTCATACACCTCAGCACAATGGCTATGATAAACACCGTCACCGTCATATTATCAATACTGGTCTCACTCTCCTTCATTATGCCTCTGTACCTCTCATTTACTGGACTTATGCCTTTGCCATAGCAGTCTATCTCATTAATCGTCTTCCCAAGACAAATCTCTCGATGCTCTCCTCCTTTGAGTCTCTCTTCCATAGGCGCCCCAACCTTGCCAAACTGCGTGTCTTCGGCTGTCAATGCTTCCCTTAGCTTCGGCCATACACCTCACACAAAATGGAACCCAGATCTCGTGCCTGTGTATTCTTCGGCTACTCTACTACTCAAAGCGCATATCTATGCTTTGATCCCTCACGTCTAAAATCTTCGTCTCGCGTCATGTCACCTTCCATGAAGATATCTTCCCGTTCTCCAAATTGTCTAACCCCGAGTCTCCACCTGTACCCATTCCGGTCTCCCTAGACGTCCTTCCGCTGCCTCCGCCAGTACCTGCCGCCGCTCCCACTCGCGATCCTTCACCGGACGCATCGCTGGCTCCAACGCCCGCGCCACCAGCGCCTCTTACGGTACCGCCAGCGGCCCCCGCCGCCGCTACACCCACTATGCCGCCACCTTCATCCTCTCAGGGTGGTCATCACATGCAAACTCGCAGCAAAAATAACATCTATACGCCCAACGAGAAGTTTGGTATGTCTGATGTAACCTCTCCAGCTGTTACAGAACCTCAGACTTTGTCTAGTGCTATGTCTGATGAGCGCTGGCGCGCTGATATTTCATTGGAGTTTGATGCTCTGCTACGGAATGGCACCTGGGATCTTGTTCCGCCTGATCCTTCACAGAATGTTGATGGCTGCAAGTGGGTTTATCGTATCAAACGAAAGCCTGACGGTACTGTGGGCAAGTTCAAAGCCCGGCTTGTTGCGAAAGGATTTCATCAGCATCCAGGTGTAGACTTCCAGGAGACTTTCAGTCTGGTTATTAAGCCGCCAACTGTGCGTTTGGTTCTCAGTCTAGCTGTATCCAAGGGCTGGCCTCTTCGTCAAATGGATGTGAACAATGCCTTTCTCCACGGGAGACTTACAGAGGATGTTTATATGGCAGAACCACCGGGTTTTGTTGACAAAGCATATCCATCTTATGTCTGTAAGTTACAGAAAGCTATTTATGGTCTCAAACAGGCACCCCGGGTATGGTACATTGAGCTCCGCCAATGCCTATTGGCTATGGGTTTCGTCAACACTACCTCTGACACTTCGCTCTTCGTCTTTCAGCATTCTGGTATTACAGCCAATTTTTTGGTATATGTTGATGATCTCATATTGACTGGTAGTGACTCTGCTTTGAACCGTGTGATTGACTCTCTTGGGACTAAATTTTCTCTTAAAGACATGGATGATCTAAGCTACTTTCTTGGTGTTGAAGTTCTGCGCAACTCCAAGGGGTGTTTTCTTTCTCAGCGTAAATATGTTGTTGATCGTTTGACTCGTCATAATATGCTGGAATCCAACCCTGTTCAGATGCCAATAACGGCGTCCACCCGCCTTCATCTGGCCGATGGCTCGGCTCCTGCAGACGCATCCGCCTATTGACAGGCCCTTGGGGGCCTCCAGTATCTCTCCTTCACTGTCCTGATATCTCCTTTGCTGTGAATAAACTCTCACAGTTCATGCACGCTCCTACTGTCACTCATTGGGGTGCAGTTAAGCGTCTCTTCCGGTATCTGAATGGGATGCGTGACTTTGGAGTCTGGCTGCGTCCTTCATCTGCTATACCTCTGCATTGTTTCTCTGATACTGATTGGGGTGAAAAGTGTGATGACCGCTCCTCGACTGGTGCCTATGTTGTCTTTCTGGGGCCTAATCCTATTTCCTGGAGCTCCAAAAAGCAGCGTTCCGTTGCACGATCTTCTACTGAGGCTGAATATCGTGCCATTGCTTCTGCTGCCGCTGAAGTCCGTTGGCTTCATTCCCTGCTGCGTGAGCTTCATGTCCCTCTTCCGGCTGCTCCTGTCATTTACAGCGACAACATTAGAGCCACTTACCTCTGTGCCAACCCTGTGTTTCATTCGCGCATGAAACACATCTCCATTGATTATCACTTTGTTCGTCAATTGGTTCAGAAGGGGTCTCTTCATGTTGCTCACGTATCCTCTGCTGATCAGCTTGCTGATGCTCTCACCAAGCACTTATCTCGTCCTCGGCTTCTTCTGCTGATGTCCAAGATTGGCGTGTCCTTCGGCCCTCCATCTTGAGGGGGCGTATTAGGATATATTGTGTATATCTTTTGTGTTTCTTTTTATTATTGGTAGATATTCTTTCATTATTGTACAGTCCTATAGTTGATAGGATTTGATACCTCTCTGTACTCTATATATATACTTTTGTGAGCAATACGAGAAAATTAATTCTCCCAAAACTCTCTACACTTAGCAATGTCAAGAGACTATTATAACTTCGAAAGAAATAACACTCTTTATTTTAAAGACCTCACTATAATATTACTCACACTCATTATTTATCTCACATACTACAATTGTGGATTATTCTCTCAATACTCTATTGCGCTCTCTCTTATTTTTAGTGTATTTGAAACTGAACGAAACACTTCAAATTTATAGGAAAGTTACCGCACTCTCCAAACAATCAAAAGATTGGTTTGTTCAACTTGTAAATCTATAATTTGCAGATATAGGTACCAGAAAACTAACTAGCAAATTGGTTTTAGAATGCCGCCTACAGTTGCCTTCTGTTTCCTCCAATCATAGTTTTCTTCTTTTTATTTTATTTTATTTAGTGACCATATAAATTTCTTCCTTAATTTTGATTTTTTTTTTATTCCAAGACTTGATCTCAATTTCTAGAAATCTTTAAACTTGGAAGCTTTATAAAGATATCCGCAACTTGATCACGAAACTTTATATATTTGAGCTCGACTTCCCTTTTGGCAATACATTCTTTAGTGAAGTAATACCTTATATTTATATGCTTGCTTTGATGATGATAAATCGGGTTCTTTGCGACTGCCTGTGCGGATTAGTTGTCACAAATCTCCGTAGCTTCAATTTTTGATAAATTGAGCTCCTTCAATAATCTTCTCAGCCAAATAGCACGACACGTATATGATGTTGCTGCAACATATTCAGCTTCACAAGTCGAGAGAGTAAATGTAGACTGTTTCTTTGAACTCCAAGAAATAACAGAATCACCCAAGAAAAACACAAAGCCAATTGTGCTTTTTCTATCATCAACATCTCCCGCATAAGATTGAAATCACTCGAAGAATAAAATAGCCCAAAGTTAACCGTACCCTTTAGATAACGAAGAATTCTTCTAGTGACCTTCAAGTGAGTGGAGCTAGGAGCTTCCATGAAACGACTTACTATTCCAACTGCAAAGAATATATTTGGCCTGGTAGAAATTAAGTATCTTAAACTTTCCACAAGACTTTTGAAAAATATGGGATCCACTTTTTCTCCTTTATCAAACTTGGACAATTTTGCTTCCCTCTCCATCGGTGTGTTCACGGGGTTGCAATCAAGCATGTTGAACTTCTTTAATATCTCTTTTGTATAGGTTTCATGAGAGATTCCATCTTCCATATCTTCACTTCTAAGGTAGTATGACATGAGTCCTACATCCGTCATCTTGAACTCATGGGACATATCTTTCTTAAAAGCTTCAAACAAACTTGGGTTATTATCCGTGAAAATAAGATCATCAACATAAAGAGAAACAAACAAGATATCTCCATTAGTATGAACTTTAAGGTAAAGAGCATATTCATAATGACAAGGAGTAAACCTATTGTCTTACAAATATTTGTCGATGCACCTATTTCATGCTCGCGGGGCTTGCTTCCATCCATATAAAGCTTTGTTCAACTTTAACACTTTATCTTCATGGTTTTTGACCATGAAGCCAAATAGTTGTTCAACATAGACTTCTTCTTCAAGATAGCCATTCAAGAAGGCTGACTTGATATCTACTTGATGGATCTTCCACTTTATTTTTGCCGCCAAAGAGATCAGCAAACGAATCGTCTCCATGCAGGCAACATGTGCATAGACTTATTCATAGTCAATTCCTTACCTTTGCTTGTAGCCTTTAGCCACAAGCCATGCCTTTTAATTCTCCACATCTCCATCAGCATTCTTCTTTATTTTGTACACACATTTCACTCCGATTGCTCGATGACCCTTAGGAAGATTTGTTAACTCCCAAGTGTTGTTTTTCTCTATTGACTTGATCTCCTACTCCATGGATTTTGTCTCCACCTTTTGTCTATAACAGCTTCATCAAATTTTATTGGTCTACTGTCAGCAAAAAAATAATATAAAAATCAAAATTAGTAACTTCTTCTGTGCCATCATAGAGCTCTTGAATAATCCTCGTCCTTTACGGTTGTTCATTTGAAATTTGTTGAGAAGAAAGAGATGTAACATTAGTTGGAGAAGGAGGTGTAGTTGCATCTTGCACAGGTTCCACTGTCTCTGGTTCTTCTTCATCACTAAAATATGGAAGAAAATCGCATGAAGTTTCTTCTCAAACTTTCCAATTCCATGCCAATTATTCATCAGACTCAACATCACAACTCATCACCACCTTGACGCTACTTAAGTTATATAGCTTGTAGCTTTTTGAACTCTATCATAGACAACAAACACATGCTTGACACTTCGATCGTCAAGCTTCGCTCTCCCTTTATGCGGCACATGAGCATAGTCTATGTTCCCAAAAATTCTCAAATGCTTGACACTTGGGTTTCTTCCACTCCATGCTTCTTGAGGGGTTTGATATCTAACATTTCTGGTTGGAAACCTATTGTCTAAACGGAAAAGGGCATAAAATACCCCTATTGTTTACTAAATGGTTTACAAATACCCTCCGCCCATCTATTCATCTGAAAAAGTACACGAAGTTATTTATATGCCTAAAATCACCCCTCCTTTTAACGGCAGCAGATGTGGGCCCCACTTTTAATGCCTTGGCAATATTTTATTGGACCACGTGGCTTCTAATTTCACTTAATATATATGGGTATAATATACTCATCCCATTTTCTTGACCCACCCCATCTATTTGATCCGCCTCATTATTATTATTATTATTTACTATTTTTCTCTTCCTTTCTTAGCACTTGATTGAACGGGTCGGAAATCGTAAACCAAAGAACTCGCCACAGACCTCTCTTGACTTGGCTCCTTCAAACCTAACTCAAAAATCAACCACTAATGGTGTAGAAAGTGAATTTTCAGATCTTGTTTTGAAGAAAGTCGAGGGTTTGCTTTTGACAGTGGTGCATTTTTGGGTGGTGTTGTGGCTATTTCGCTGGAGAAAACTGGCTGGAAGAAATTGAAGCATGCCAAATTCTTAAACATAGGCGGTAGTAGAAGGAGAGCGCATACAAGCTACTCATATGAGATGTTCACGAGATTGTGCTGTCTTTTTTTTCTCTTCCTATTTCATTTAGTTTCTTGATTAAATTTTTTATAGAACTTTAATTGGTTCAAAATCAAGAAGTAGGTTGGACAGTATTGTGATTCGGCTTACTTAGTTAGGGTTTGGCAAATGGCTTCTACTCCTAATCCAAAAACAGATGAATCAACTAAATATGTCTCCTCACTGTACTCATGTATCTCTCCTTTTGGGTTCTTATGTTAAAATCAGTTGCATCTTCCTTAATTAACCAATTGAAATTTGCAGGCAGAAAAGCGTATATAAAGATCCTGATGATGGGCGCCACCGTTTCTTGTTGGAATTGGAATTCGTTTAATGCCTCACTAACCCAAGTGCATGTGCACTGTATGTATTAAAATGCATTGTGTTTCAATAGGACAAGTAAAATTTCTGGAAGTTTTTGGGTGGTGTTGCAGCTGCCATTTTTGTTGATTTTCTTTTCAAGGAAGGTAAAAAAAGAAGGGGGAATCTGATGGGTGGGACTAGGTGTGTTGATAATGGAAAAAAAAAAAGAATTTAATGGGGCGGGTCAAAAAAACGGGATGGGTACATTATACCCATATGTATAAAGTGAAATTAGGAGCCACATGGCTTAATAATATGTTGCCAACGCATTAACAGTGGAGCTCATGTCTGCTGCTGTTAAAAGGAAGGGTAATTTTAGGTATATAACTAACGTCATGTGCTTTTTGGGATTAATAAGTGGATGAAGGGTATCTGTAAATCATTTAATAAATAATAGGGTAGTTTAGGTCCTTTTCCGTTGTCTAAATAAACTGCACAATAAACAGATTCAACCCAAAACTACTTGGGGTATATTTTTAGCTTTCGACATACATCTATCCATATTAAGAATCGTTCGATTTTTTCTCTCTGCAACTCCATTTTGTTGGGGTGAATAAGCTACCGTTAGAGAGTAACCTATTCCATGAGAGTGACAAAAGTCATTAAATTCTTTTGAAGTGAATTCGCCTCCTCTATCAAACTTTAAAGCTTTAATTTCATAGCCACTTTCTTTCTCTACAAGTACTTTAAAATTTTAAAAGCAGCAAAAGCTTCAGAATTTTTGTTCAAGAAATAAATCCATGTTTTTCTACTAAAGTCATCAATGAAGAGCAGAAAGTATTTACTTTTATCAAATGAAGGTAAATTGATTAGCCCACATACATTAGTGTGAATAACCTGGAGCGGCTTGGTTGATCTTTACATTTCCTCCTTTGGAAAACTCCTCTTTGCATGTTTTGCAAGAAGACAAGCATCACATAATTGATTGGGATGGTTGATTGAAGGTATCCTATGCACCATATGTTTTTCTCTCGTTAATTTGAGCGCTTCAAAATTCAAGTGCCGAAATCGCATGGGCCAACATAATGATTCATCTTACACATTAGCCTTCAAACACTTTGCATCAATTGCCTTAAGATTCAGTGAAAATAATTTATTCTTTGCCATATGCACTTTAGCAATTAGAATTCCACTTGAATCTCTTAGCCAAAGATGCATATTTTTCATGTAAATACCAAATTCCTTTTCAAGAAGCTGGCCTAAACTCAAAATATTACTTTTTAATTTTGGCACATAATAAACATCTTGAATTAACTTATGGCCACCATTTTTACAGGAGATCATAATCGTACCTATATCTTCGGTTTGAATATTTGAGGTATCTCTAAATGAGACATTACCTCTTACAGTTATATTGATCTCCACAAACTTCTCTTTGCATCCAGACATATAATTGCTTGCTCCATTGTCCAAATACCACGAGCTACAGTTGCCTATGTCTTCTTCCTTGAGTGCCAACAACAACGTTGACTTATCTTCTTCTTTCTTGTCGTCAACAAGGTTAGCTTTTTCTTCGACATTGCTACGATATTCCCAAGAGTAATGGCAAAACTTATGACACTTATAACATGCAAATTTTAATTATTCATACTTTTGTCCATTATTTTCTTGATAGTAGCCGCATCCTCTTCCTCATCTTTATCCACGACCATGACCTCTGAATGTATGGTGGACTTTAAATTCATTGTTGAAATTGTTACAATTACTTCTTCCTCTTCCATGACAACCACAGTCTCGTCCTCGTCCATTTCTTTGATAGCTCTTTTCATCTCCATAATCCTTGAAGGATGCCTGTGTTTTAAGAAGTTGCTCCAATGGCACTTCTTCTCTCCTTTTGATATTCTCTTCGTGGGCCTGTAAAGATCCCTTCAATTGCTTTACCATCATAAAGTCCAAATCTTTAGACTCCTCAATAGCACACACCATAAAATCAAATTTAGGTGTTAAAGTGTGAAGGATATTTTCTACCACACGGACATCTTCTATATCCTCCAGTATCTTCTTATGGATTTACAATAACCTTCACTTTTGAATTTTAATCCGAAATGCATTCGGATTCTTTTATTTTAAAACTTCAAAATCAACCTTTAGAGTTTGAAGTTTTACATTCCTCACCTTGTCAACTCCTTGGAGAGAATTTTGTAAAATTTTTCAAGCTTCCTTTGAGATGGTAGCATCTGTCACCTTTTCAAATATGGCATCCTCTAAACATTGGCTAATGAGCGTGAGCTCTTGTTGATCCCTTTTCCTTATCTTTGCCAAGGCCTTCTTTTTATTTTGAGGTAGAGCTTCCTCATACGGGTCTTGTGTATCCTCTGTCTACAATTTCCTACACATTCTGGGAGCCAAGAATGGCTTTCATGTGTAGATATCATTTCTCATAATTATCTTTTGTGAGATGGGGAAATTGAAAAGATAATGTACCTTTATTTGCCAGGGCTCTGATGCCATGTTGTTAGGAAAATAATATTCCCTTCGGAATAATATCCACAGTAAATAACAATAATACAAGAGAGTAACAAAGTCACTAAATCTTTTAACAGGGTAAAATATAATTCCTGAATGGAGCAATATTACCACTATAATATTATAATTTAGTAGTGTCAAGAGACTAATACAACTTTGAAAGAAATAACACTCTTTATTTTACGCATCCTACTATAATATTACTCACGCTCACTATTTATCTCGCAGACTACAATATGCAAATAGCTTTCTCTATGCTCTATTACGCACTCTCTGATTTTGGTATATTTCAAACGTAACACATAAGAAAGTTGCCGCACTCTCCAACCAATCAAAAGATTGGTTTCTTCGACTTGCAAATCTGCAATTTGCAAACATTGGTAACAACTAGAAAACCAACTAGCAAATTGGTTTAAGAATACTGCCTACAATTGCATCCTATTTCCTCATATCATAGTTTTCTTCTTTTTATTTTATTTTAACGTTTCAACTTTTTTAATATTATAGCCCAATCCATTAGTGATATTATCCACTTTGGTCCTAGGCCCTCACGACTTTACAATGCATCGCACTAGAGCATAAGGCCTGTTTACTTGTATACCCAACACCTCTCCCATATTTTGTCGATGTGGGACTCGACTAAGGTATCACATATACCCCCTCCCCTTGGGACTCAACGTCCTTGCTGAGATTTTCCCCACCATTGTTCAAGGTTACACGCGGAATGGCTCTAATACCATATGTAACAGCTCAGCCCTACTACTAGGCTATTACATATGGTATCAGAGACACTCGGCGTGCAACCTTGAACGATATTGGGGCAAACCTCAGCGAGGATGTTGAAGGAGGGTGTATGTGACCCTAGGTGAATCTTTACATCGACAAAACACGTGAGAGAAGCATGATATATAAGTAAACAAGCCTTAAACCTTAGCGATGCAATTTAAAGCCGTGCGAGCCTGTCACGACCCAAAATCCCTCCGTAAGAGTCATGATGGTACCTAGTCTCTAAACTAGGTAAGCTTAACATTAATTGAAACAACATTGAAATTTACTAACTTCAAATTAAGTAACTCTACATAAATCACAATTTTCTGAAACCGGTGGTACAAGTCACAAGCCTTTCTAAGAGTAGTTATACAAAATAAATACAACACTATTCCAGAACGAGAAAGAATCAATGGAACGTCAATACAAACGAAGACGACCTTGAGGACTGCTAACGCAACAACAGGTTACCTTGAGTCTCCATCGTGACGAATCGCACAGCTACTATCAATCAATACCTGGTTCTGTACACAAAAATATAAAAAGGTGTAGGATGAGCACATCACGAAGGTGCCCAGTAAGTGTCAAGACTAACCTCGGTGGGGTAATGATGAGGAACAGCCAAGACACCTACTGGTCAATTAAATTGAATAGGATAGATAATAAACTATCAACATAAATATAACAAAGTAATACCAATAGCAGAGAGGGAATAAACTATAATCGGTAGAAACAATACATGGAAAGCACGGATGAAAACGAACGATAACCAGGTAACTCAACATATCTGGGACGCAGGCAAGTAAAATTTTCTCAAATAAGGAAAATGATGTCAACTCAATTAATCATATCATTTCTAATAGCAATCTCAGCTATCTCAGATCTCGGTGTCTCATATCATAACCTCAACTTTCAAACATTTAGCACACTCGACAGCTTGTGCCCATGTGATTCTATCTCACTTTTCGCAACAACATTATTATGTTACTCAGTTCATAGGGTCCAAAACCAATGCAACTAAGATGTTCAAAGAGTCTTATTTACATAACATAAAGTAGAGTATAACTTATAAACTAATTAGGAAATTAGCAAGAACAGATGAAGTTTTTTTCAAAATTCATTTTAATGAAGAAAGTTTCCTTTTAATTAAAATACAACATCCAATGAGTTATTACCTTTAAAACGAGATTTAATAAATTACAACTTAGTAGAAATTTTTAAGTAAAATACAACTCAGATGGTTTAAGGAGATTTAATTGAGAAGCTAATTGAGTTAAAAATATAACATTTTTTTTAAAATTTGATATATTGAAATATATATAAAATTATGGCGAGTTAAAGAAAAGAAAAGATCATACAAGCAGTGTAGTATAAATTCCTTTATTTTAAATCACAATATTTTTAATAAGCAGAGAAGCAAGGTACATATCAACTTTGGAACTAACAGAAATAGTAAAAATAATAACAAACACACGACATCACCCTTCGTGCTTTTACTCTCGTTCTCACCACAGAAATCAACAGTAATGGCATGGCATCACCCTTCGTGCTTTAGCTCTCTCATATCATGGCACGGCATCACTTTTCGTGCTTTTAGTCTCAATAATATGACACGACGTCACCCTTCGTGCTTTTATTCTCAATATATGACACGACATCACCCTTCATGCTTTTACTTTCACAGAATATGATACAATATCACCCTTCGTGCATTAACACTCACAATATCGGCATGGTATCACCCTTTGTACATTAACACTCACTCACCATATCATGCACGACATCACCCTTCGTGCTTTACACTCTCCTCACCCAAATAACAGAAACCGTAACATCCTAACAAATGAATCATTATGGAAACAATAACATACATGCAAGAAAATCAACAATAGAATCAAAAACATCCTAGCAAGAGAATCAACAATAGAAACAATAACATCCAAGCAAGGAATCAACAATAGAAACAGTAACTTCTCGTCAAGGGAATCAACAATATCCAATCTTGTTTCAACAGTTAGCTTCACAATATAGATCTCAACTTGAGTTAGTACTCAGTAATGATCACTTACTAAGAGAATATCATAAGTCTTGTTCAACATGAATAATCGTCAATTTAATTATGAATATCACATAATAAGGATCACCGAAAATCCAAGAAGCACAATAACCTTAACAAAACAACAAGACATAATAAGCACGTGATAACTACAACAGTAACCACAACAATTAGAGATGTAGCATATTTGAACGAAGTCATAGAGGAACTCACAATCAAGAAATATCAAGACAATAAGGAAGGCAATCACTTCAATTAAGGCAAATAAAGGTCAAGTAACAAGTAAGGATTAAAGGAAAGCTAACAACATTATATAGAGCATATAAAGGTGAAACAAGCAATTAGAAAGCCCAATCATGTCGTAAAACTTCTCACTTAATGAATATAAGGACCTAAAAACCCTAAAGGAAAAATTTCCACAAATAAGCCTGAGAACACACTCGTCACCTCATTGCACAGACAACAATTAACATAGAAGACTCAAATCCTAAGGGAAGTCCCCCACACAAGGTTAGGCAAGATAATTACGTCAAAGACTACAAACTAATATTGTAAAATGCATTTCTCGGGTAAAAAAGACCCTCAGATGACTCACATCTAAGCAAATACAACTTGAATAGATCAAATAATGTAAGAGAAAATAATTTCAATTATCAAAACTATGATGCTTATACAATTTGCAAAACGTCAACAAAAGTCAACTCCCCTGGCCCGCATGTGATGACCTTTTACTTGTTTTAAAAGCAAATTCGATGTTTGAAGCCTTAAAAAACCTCTTTTTATCTCACCTCAAATTACGTGCACAGTTCGAGCTCGTAGCCAGAAAGCCTATATGTGAATGTTTGTGAAAATGATGAATTTTGACTTTAAAATGAATTAATTTGACTTCGGTCAAAATTTTGGATTGACGGATTCGGACCCATCATTTGATGGTCCCAAAGAGTCCGTAGAAAAATATACGACTTGAGTGTATGCCCGGTATTGAATTCTGAGGTCCCAAGCTCGAGAAACTTTTAAAGAAAATTATTTTCTGAAATTATTTATGAGTTTTAGAAATGAAATGTGATTAAAACTTGATGGTATCGGGCTCATATTTTGCTTTCGGCACCTGTTACAGGTCTTATATGTGATTTAAGATAAGTCTGTGAAATTTAGTAAGAAACAGACTTTAAACGACATGAATTAGATCGTATTTGAGAAAATTAGCATATTTGAAGTTCTTATGAAAAATTCATGATTTTGATGCTAAATTCATAGTTAATGTTATTTTGGTAATTTGAATGCACATGTAAGTCGAACAGGCATCAGAGTGTTTATTGGACTTAGAAAATCTGGTTTTCTGCTATTGCTGGTGTCCCAGTTATTTTGTACTATGCGATCTCATAGGAAGGCTCGCGATTGCATAGTTTAAATTTCAGGGGTCCTAGTTTTTGTGCTATGCGATCGCATAGGCCCTTCCGTGATCATCTAAAGTAAATTCTGGGAGGTCAGCAATTGTTCTATGTTATTGCATTTTTTCTTCCGCTATCTCAATGTGTTAAACAAAGCCTGGGAAGGGAACCCATTTTCTTATATGCGATCCCACTGTCTTGCTTGTGACCGCAGTGACCAATCTCCCTTACCCTATGCGATCGCATACCTTTGTCCGCGATCGCAGAGGGAAATTTTTCCCAGTCATTTAAATAGAACAGAACACATACGGTATTAGACCAAAAATTTCATAACTTCTTCTTCCAAACCCCAAGTTGGGCAATTTGTGAAAGAGAACTTCACTACAAACTCATAGGTATGTAATCTTAGACTCATTTTCTTCAATTTTCATTAACACCCATTAGATTTCTAGGCTTAAATCATGTTCTTAAAGGTAGAAAATTAGGGATTTGAGTAGAGTTAGGGCTTTTGTGTAAATAGAATTTAAACCTCATTTTGGGGGTCGGATTCCGAAACTAAATACATATTCGGGCTCGTGGTTGAATGGGTGACCGAGTTTCATTCGAACCTCAAGTTTTGACCAAGCGGGCCCGGGACCAATTTTGACTTTTTGGGAAGAATGATAGGGAATCTAAGTTAAGCATTGGAATTTAATCGTTAAGCATTTATTGATGTTATTAAATTGATTATATCTAGATATGATTGATTTGGAGACAAATACAAAAGGAAAGGCGGTGTTTGAGGCTTGAGTTGACCGTGGAAGTTCGAGGTAAGTGTTTGGTCTAACCTTAGCTTGAGGAATTAGGAGTCGAATCCTATTTTCTATGTGGTATTTGTTGAGTACGACGTACAAGCATGGTGACTATTTATACATTGGTGTCAAGCATGCCCGTGAGTCTATTATTGTGATTATTATGATTTTATTGTATTATTCATGCTTTAGTGATGGTTTCTATTGTTGACAAAGTTTGTGGAAGTAAATTGTGAAATCCAAACATTGAGGAGCGTTGGATCAAGTTGTATAGAAATGTGAAAGTGTAAGAGGTAATGGAACCTTTTAGAGCACTGGCTCAAGTTATGAAGTGAATTATGGAGTAAACGCGAGAAATAAAAGAGAATCATTATGTTGCCTCCCTTTTCGGGATATTGTTGCTTTTGTTGTTATCCCCCTTGATGGGGTGTTGATGTTCTTGATGTTATTCCCTTGTCGGGACTTAATTGTTGAACCGTTGTTCCCTTGCTGGGATTCTTATTGTAATTTTCATTTATTTCCTTGCCCCTATTGTTTGTGATTGTTGTTTGGGTGAAAAAGAATGTTAAAGCATGAAGGGTGATGTCGTATATTGGATTGGTGAGAAAGTGTTAAAGCACGAAGGGTGATGCCGTGTATGATTTGTAAGGAAAGAGTGTAAAGCAAAAAGGCTGATACCCTGCCGCATGATGTACAATTCTGTGCCGATTATATTGATTATATGTGAGGACAAAGTAAAAGCACGCATGATGATTCCTTGCTCATTTTCATTACTTGACTGCTTTGTTAAAGACGAGAGTAAAAACACAAAAGGTGATGCCAGACACTTATTGATTTCTGTTCTTTGTTGATATCTGGGAAATGTTGTTTCTTCAATTACTTTTTGTCTTTCTATTCTGAATTGATGGCTCCCCGTAGCATGTTACCCCTCCCATACTTAACTGTATCTTATTGTTCTTTCTTTCTGCTGCATATAGATAAATTGTACAAGTTATATGGTAGTCTAATCCTAGCCTCGTCACTACTTCGCCGAAGTTAAGCTAGACACTTACCAGCATATGGGATCAGTTATGCTGATACTACACTCTGCACTACTTGTAGATCCTGGAGCAGCTTTTGGACCTTAGCTTGGCGGCTGCCTTCAGTCCATCAGAAATCCAAGGTAGTTCTACAACCGTCCGTAGGCCCTGGCATCTCCCTCTATCCTTTTATTCTGTTTCATTTACGTATTTTCGAGACAGTGTCTTCTTTATCTTTCAGATTTTGTTTCTAGTACTCTTAGACCGTCTGTGAAACAGTGTCACCAGTTCTGGGTAGTCAATGTTTAAATAGTTGTATTCAATTCATATTCAGATAGTTATTGCTTCTCTTCCGCTTATTGTAAATTGCATTGTCTACACATTATTGTTTTTATAATTGTTGAAGAAAATAAAATGGGCAAAAAGGTAATTTGGTTCAAACAGTCGGCTTGCCTAGCTCACATAGTAGGCGCCAACATGACTCTCGAGCGTGGAAAATCTGGGTCATGACACTGCATCTTGGAACCAGATAAAATTAACAAAAAACAGAATACCCATTCCGATACGAGTTCCCAACCAAAAATTATCCAATTCCAATACCATTTGGTCCTTAAAATTATCATTTTACATTTTTGAAAGATTTCAAAATTTTCCCCAAATTTACCTTTAAATTTTTATGAATTTGATGTTAAATCTAAGGTATAATTACAAAATATAGTTGGAATTTGAGTAAAGACACTTATCCAGTGATTTGGTATGAAAGTCTTTGTAAAGCCCTAGAAAATCTTGCTAAGTAATCTAAGATTTCGTGGTGTGAAGATAGGCTAATTATTTTATTTTATGTGCAAATGAGGGTTCATGATATGATGGATATCAATTGGATATATTAATAAATGTATAAATCATATTTTAAGTGATTTGGGGTCTAAAGGAGAGGTCTAAGTCCAAGCCAAGTTGGAAAATTTCACAATAGACTAAAATTGCAAATAAATACGCACCAGACCTCACTTTGGACAAGAATATCTCCAGTTATATAAGGTTTTGTGTGATGCACAACCTATTAAATTAAATTTCTTTGAGTCTAATTTCTGACGCATCAAACCGTAGTCAATTAGAGGTGTATACAGAAAGTTATGACCATTTACCAGACCTGTGTCAGATGCATTTCGCAGCGCGATGGCAGAAAGATTGAAGATTTCTGCCTCCCAGCGCGGCAAAACCGTGGTACGAGCACGACCACCACGTCCCGGGCATGGTTTGACCGCGGTCGCTCGCCTAGCATCCCTATAAATACCCCAAGACCGGGTATGGAGCGTCTCTAAGTCATAATGTTTAGCTAGGGCTTGTTTTATCAAGAGGAACCCGTCCCATATTTCCCTCCTATGATCCAAAGTATTGTTTTTGGAGTATTTTGAGTTGATTAATACTCCTAAACACTTTTATTAGCAAGGATTGATCTTGAAAATCCACAGATTCCCATTCAAATCCCAAAATTGATAAAGAACACTACAAGCGGGGATTCTCAATATTCTTACTACAAGAAGAATGTATATCATCTCTAACTACTCTTTGGTGATTATTTATGCAGGATATATACGTTAGAACTCATGGGATGGTGATTGGAAACCATAGGTGCCTAGAATAGGTTGTGTTGGTGTTGTAGAGATTGCGAGATGGTTATTGAGGTATGATTCTTGGGTGTAATAGTATTATGTATACATGCATGTACAAACTAGGTCTGTGGGAAAATTGTTGAACATAAATAAGTAAAGATTGTGTTGGGGAATGAAGGAAATCTTGTAAAAGGAATTTGAAATCAAGATGCTCGTCCAGTATTTGGTAAAATGCTCAAATGAGCTGAAACCATGAATACCTTCCTAATTTGTGTTCAATTTTGTTATGTCTCAAAGCAGACTGGGATTGCTAAAATATTCGGCACGCCGTAGTAACTTAAGGAAATCTTATACAAGGTATGTATGGCTAAAATCCCGTCTTTTAGAAATTGAGCTCCATTTGTGTTTGTGTGAATACGGTAAGATCAAAGTTGAATTGTTTTACTGATTGTTGTTTTACATAAATTTTGGGTTGCATCCTTATATGCGTGAAAAATGTTTTCCAATATGATAAATGTGCTATTCTTGATTACTTGAAACGGTGCGAGGAATGTGAATCATGTACTGAAATGCTTAGACTTTAAATTGAGATTGAAGTTGCTTATGTTGTGTCCTCTATGTGAAGTCTCATTTATGCTGATAAAGCTTTACTTTCTCTTGTGTGCACACGCATGGTGAAAAAGGAAACGCCTTGGTGAGGCGGCCTAGCCGATCGGGCTGAGGTCAGACACCATGCCACACACATGGTGGTATTGTATTGATATTGAATCCCGGGAAAAAAGGGAAAAATGAGATTGTGATTGAAGAGTATGTCTAAAGTGAGGCAACCTAGTCGATCGGGTCGAGATTGGACTCCTCTCAAGCTAGCAGTGCTATTTTGAACAATAATGAACAATATAAAATGTCCCAAACTAAATGCTATGGAAAAAAATGTGAAAATTGTATAATTCTTTTCCTTGATAATGTTGTGACCGTTTGAAGCTTTTTGGGTTATACTTGTGATTTCCTTATGTTTGGTATGAAAATTCTTTCTAACTAGATGGTGTTTATTTATACATACTAGAACTATTCCATGGTACTAGCGTCCCTATTGCCGCGGGGCTATATTTTTTAAAATGAATTTAGATGGCACCATTGCGGATAGTGCCGATCGCATGTAGCGTAGTACCTTCTTCTCAAAGTCTTGGTGAGCCCCTTTCTTCTTATAGGGGTCGTATTGTACATCTTTTGTTGTGGACTTCCACTTCTGATGTGTTGCTGGAGCCTTGTTGCCGATATTGTCATACATGTCTTTTGTATCCTTAGAGGCTCCGTAGACATATGTGTGGGTTATTACGGGTGTTTGATGGGTCTACGAACCATGTTGTAATTCTAGCACCCGCTTGTCTAACGTGTAATTGTATGGAATATTGGAAACTTAACTACGACTTAAGGTTGTGATATAAAATGAACTATCCGAGTTGAATGTAATACCTTTCCTATAGTATAAATAAATGAAAATGTAGCTTCCTTATTCATATTGAGTTAGGTACAAAGTGTTTGATAAGGCTTTCTTTGGGTTTACTCGATTGAGCACCGGTCGCGCCTAGCGGGCTTGGGGCATGACAAACTTGGTAACAGAGCCTAAGGTTTTAAGGTGTCCTAGGATGTCTCTGAGCCGTGACTAGTAGAGTCCATCTTATTGGTGTGCAGTCGACAACATCTATAAGATGGAGGATACTTGGGCATTTAGGAATAACACCCTTCTTTGATATTCTGGATCATGCAGTACAACTTGTTCTGAAACTATTCCTGCTCTAATTAGATCATTGTTCTATCTTTCAGTAAATGGCACCTAAGAAGAAAGCGAACTGCTCAAGAAGTCAATGCCACCTCAGGAGTGGCTTATGATTCATTGCTTGACACTGTAGGCAGAGGTAGTTGCCCTATTATCACACCTGCCTGGTTATTCTATTCTAGAGTAGACAACCCCGGCTCCTATACATAGATAGCGTACTACTATCCCTCCCATTGATACTCCTATTCCACCTCCATCCCCAGCTTCTGGTTCTGATATTTATGATGGGGATCTTAGGGGAGCTATTCAGATGTTGACCCCGCTAGTGGCCTCTCAGGCCCAGAGGTCAAATGTTGCGCCTAGTTTCTCCAGCCAGCAAGAGGATTCCACCAGTTCCAGAGAGAACAGATTTCTTCAGTTAGAGCCTCCATATTTACGGGTTCCAATCTAGAAGAAGACCCTTAGGATTTTATTGATTATATGCACAAGACCCTCAGGGTCATGCGTGCAACTGAGATAGGGGGAGTAGAGTTGGCTGTCCATCGTCTGAAAGGGGTGGCCTATTCGTGGTTTGAGTTGTGGGAAGATTCCCGTTAGGAGGGGAGCCCTTCGGCGAGGCGGAGCGAGTCTGCTGATGCCTTTATAGATCATTTCCTACCTGCCGAGACAAGGGAAGCCCGTGCAACAGAGTTGAAAAATCTGAAGCAGGGTAGCAGAAGTGTCTGGGGTACCATATGGAGTTTAGTCTCCTATCTAATATGCTATTCATACGTTGCCCTCAATGGGGGCTAGGGTGCGTTGGTTAGTTCAGGGTCTTAATATTTTAACTATTAATTAGGCTTCTACAGCCGCATTGAATTCTAACATGAATTATGGGAAGATGGTGGCTTTTTCTCAGGCCACAAAGGATCGTAAATTGAAGAATAGAAAGGACAGAGAGGGTAATAGAAAGACCCGACCTACGGGCAACATGGATGAGACACTCGGTAGGAGAAGATCAGCTTTTAGGGGAGGATTATCAGGGCCGTACTAGTCTGTCACACAGTCTTGAACCAGTGCACCGCTATCAGGTCTTAGCCAGCAGCAGCAAGGGAGTCGTTTTAGGCCCGGTCACGGCAACAGGGGATCCTATCAGCGGGGTCGATAGGAGAGAAGTCCCTGCAGCAGTAGAGGTCCCTGTGCCCCAGGTGCGGGAAGATGCACTCAGGACCATGTTGACCATCTCAGGGCGGTTCTGTAGACTCTTCAATAACATCAATTGTATGCAAAAAAAAAATAATGTGAATTTTGACTTGAATTTGTCGCGTTCTTGGGTCATGTCATCTCCAGGGAAGGAGTTACGGTTGATCCTCAAAAGATTGCAACAATGAAGAATGTCCTAGGCCTACTACCCCAATTCAGATTCGCAGTTTCTTAGGTTTGGCTGGGTACTACAGGAGGTTTGTGGAGGGGTTTTCTACCCTTGCCTCTCCATTGACTAAATTGATGCAAAAAACAGTTAAATTCGAATGGTCTGATGCTTGTGAAAGGAATTTCCAAGAATTGAAATCAAGACCGACTACAGCACCAGTATTAACCCTGCTAGAGGGTACATAGGGATTTGTGGTGTATTGCAATGCTTTAAGGATCGGGCTTGGGTGTGTGTTAATGCAACACAACAAGGTTATAGCCTGCGCTTCTAGGCAACTCAAGAACCATGAAAAGAACTATCCAACCCATGACTTAGGGCTTGCAGCAGTGGTGTTTGCACTGAAGATTTGGTGACATTATTTGTATGGGGTGCATGTGGATGTATTTACGGAACACATGAGCCTTCAATATATTTTCAAATAGAAGGAGTTAAATCTGTGACAAAGAAGATGGCTAGAGTCATTGAAGGACTATGACATTGATATTCTCTATCACTCGGGAAAGGCTAATGTTGTGGTAGATGCTCTTACTCGAAAATCTATGGGAAGTTTGGCTCATCTGGAGGCACATCAAAGGCCATTGGCCAAAGAGGTTCACCAGTTGGCTAGTTTGGGGGTTCGCCTGGCAGAATCTAACGAATGAGGAGTGATTGTGCAGGATAGGGCTAAATAATCGCTTATGAAGGAAGTGAAAGAGAAGCAATTTAACGATCCATAGTTAGCACAACTGAAAGAAGGGATTCATAAATACAAGACCAAAACTTTTTCCCTTGGCATGGATGATGGTACCTTTATGTACCAAGGCCGCCTATGTGTTCCGAATATTGATGGTCTTCGGAAAAGGATCACGGCAGAAGATCAAACTTCCAGGTATTCCTGCACCCAAGTTCTACGAAAATGTATCATGATCTTAGGGAAGTTTATTGGTGGTATAACATGAAAAGGGATGTGGCGGACATTGTGGCTAGATGTTTGAACTATCAGCAAGTGAAGGCCGAACATCAAAGACTTGGTGGATTTGCTCAAAGCATAGAAATTCCAATGTGTTAATGGGATATGATCAACTTGGACTTTGTGATAGGGTTGCTGCGCACTCGGCACAAGTTTGACTCGATTTGGATGATCATGGATCGACTCAAGAAATTAGTACACTTCTTGCCAGTTAAATTTACCGACACAACGTAACAATATGCTCAGTTGTATATCAAAGAAATAGTTAGGTTGCATGACACTCAAATCTCAATAATTTCAAATCGGGGGCTCGATTCACTACCAACGTTTGGCATAAATTTCAGCAAGGTTTAGGTACGCAGGTAAATGTTAGCACAACTTTCCATCCTCAAACCAATGGGCAAGCAGAGCGGACTATTCAGACGCTTGAGGACATGTTGTACTCTTGTACTCTTGATTTCAAAGGTAGTTGGGATGATCATTTTCCACTTATACTATTTTCTTACAACAACAGCTTCCATGCTAGTATCCAGATGGCACCATTCGAGGCACTGTATGGTAGGAGATGTAGGTCTCCCATTGGGTGTTTCGAGGTTGGAGAAGTGGAATTGTTAAGGCCGGACCACGTGCATCAAGCCATAGAAAAAGTCAAGATTATTAAGGACACGTTGAAAACTGGTTAGAGTCGTCAAAAGTCTTATTCGGACATTCGTCACAGAGATTTGGAGTTCAAAGAAGATGATTGGGTATTTTTGAAGGTTTCCCCCATGAAGGGCATCATTGTTGATACTCAATTTTTTTGTGTGTATTTTTATACACAAAATACTTTCAAAATAACATGTGTATGCATATATAAGCATGCCCAAGAGTTTTGGTATTTTTTCTAATTTTTAAGATTTTGAAAATCAATTTATTGGCTATTTCAGTAGTACAAAATCCAATAATTGCTCCCAGGATTAACATTTTGGGAATAATTTATTTATATTATCGTATTTACACCACAATATAATTAAGGTGATTTTTGTATATATTTATAAATTTATTTGGCATTTTTAAAGCTAAAATTGCATATAATTGCAATTATAGCCTATATTATGATTAATAGCATTTTAAATTTTATAAAATCATTTTCAGTATTTTTAGATTAATGATTATATATTATTAATTAGTCAGTGCCTTTAATTTGTTTTTAAAATTATTTGAACTATTTTATAAAAAAAGGGAAAATTGGCTATTTAACAAATAACCCTTTATTGTGTCAATTTTAGCCCAATTGTAACCCACCCACTAGATTTTTAATTGACCCAACTGACCCAATACTCAACCAAATCTGCCCCAGCCCAATATCTAAACCAGCAAGGTCCGGCTTCAAAACAATTTGAGTCATTGATCAAATAAGATGAACGGCTTAAATCATTTTTCTTTAATTAAAATCTAACCACCCCCCGCCCCCTTTGACCCCTCATTTCTTTGAGACAGGTCTCTCTCTCTACTTGGTGTCTTTCTCTCCTCCTTCTCTCTAGAACCTTTTAGTTCAACTTCTCTGATGGCTTTCACCGTTTCTCCGACCACCTCCAGCCTCACCTCTTTCGACCACCAGCCGCCATGAAGTCTTACCTCACCGGTTCTCTCCATCTCTGAGACCCCATGAGTCTTCGCCATGCAAGATGGCCACTAAAGCTTTGCTGGGGTTTGTTTCCAGCCTTTCTCATATTAATTTTGGTCAAATGGTGCTGTAAACACTATTATTCTCGAGTTCCACAGCTAGGTTTCTCTTGTTTGTCTAACTGGTTTCTTATGAAACCCTAATCTCGATCCAAACCTCTTAAATCTCTATTTTTAACGATTTTCAACTCATACCTTTACGTTTTGAACTATTCTCTACTCGATCTTTACGATTATTCAAGTTTTAAACATTTTTGTTCCTTTTTGAAACTAGGGTTTCTCAACCCTTTTCGAAAATAATTTATCTTCTGATTTTTAAGTACTAATCTATTATTCTCAGTACGATTTCTAAACCATTTTCCTTAAATCTCATTATTATGATGAAACCCTAGCTTTAGGGTTTATTATTTGTTTTATTTTGTCGTGTTTGCTTGTCTGGGTGACCTTCTAGATTCTTCTCTGAGTTCTGTGCTCTTTGGTTTAATTTTGTTGCCCGTGATTTAGCCCCCTATTGTTCTGTGTTCTTTGCTCAGAGTTATCTCCGATATTGTTCAATATGGGCTATGTATCGTTTGCTAAACTTGACTTTCGTCCTATTAATTGTTTGATGGTAATTTTATACTGTTTCTTACAAGTTCTCTTTAAGACTGTGATATTTGCCTTAGAAATTGTGATTTTGTGTTTTCCTTATAATTTGTTATTTATTTCAAATTGCTTACTTAATTTGTGTGATACTTTCCTCGCTTAATACTGATTTCATAGGTTTTCAATCTTGTTTCAAGAGTTACAGTGGTATTTTGCCCTATATGTTGGCACAAATTTGTTGGTTGATTTGCCTAACATATTTCCCTAATTAGAGTGTCATGTACCTAGTCTTTATTGGATATTTCATGCTACTTATGTGATTCTACCCCGCTCTCTGATTTCTTTCCTTTTAAATGACTGATTATTACTGTTTGATTTGGATTCCTTAATTAAATGGAAGTCCATATACTGATTTGATTGTGATTGATGCATGTTCCTTAATTAAGGTATTGCTACCTTGTTTATTTACTCGAATTCAGTACTATAAGTACCCCCCATTCGCTTTTGCATAAAACACACTGACACATTGCACATCACAAACACACAAAGCAATAAACATTGCTCTCTCTCTGTCTCTCTCTCTCTATTTCTCTCTCTCTGTCTCTCTTTTGTGCTATTTCTCTCTTTTTCTTTCTTGCTCTACTGTTGCTCCATACTCTTCACTATTACTAGCTGGCTGAAAAGACATGGCTAATATTGTGCTCATATTTGGCTCTTGTATTCTGCTATACTTCCTTATTGCTGATATGTCCTAATTAATTTCAATGTTTCCAAACCAATGTTGTTATTACTACTTCAGTATGTTATATTTTTAATTGTTTTCCACCTATGCTTCAAGTGTGCAACATGTAGTTTATTCGCTGTTTGCTTGTTGATATTTTCCATGCTTATCTCTTTACACGTTTATGATTAAGTCAATACTTGTAATGAGCCTTGCCTATTTCTTTTCACATTTGTTTGGCTATTTCTTTCCTTTGTTTAAGTATCATGTGCCCCCGATCCCTTGCACCCTTTATCTATCATTACCACTTCTGACTTGCATGCTTATGGCTATTGTTTGCTCCTAATCTTGCATGTTATAACTACATTCTGCTACTGCCTACCATAATGACTAAAATTCGACCATTTCTAGGTCCCCTGAATCTCTTTGATTTTGTGTACTCATGCTTAGTGAGTTTGCATAAATCTCTGTATCTCTTGGTGTTATTATGTGACCTATTTGTCCCCTTTGCCCATTATTCTTGTGTGTAACTCTATACTATTTGATCGGTGTTCCAATTTGATTCAAGTTAATCTTTCAAAAACAACTCTCCAATTTTTTGAAAAAACTCTTTATACTATAATCTTTCCTCTCTTTCCTGCACTTCACACTACTCCTAGAAAATAGGTCCTACCCCCTTCATGTAAGCATTGCCTTGAGTACCCCTGGGTACTCATCGAACATTGACACACAAGGGTGGTAATTCCACACTACACCTGTCCAGCACTTTGGCAATTTGCTTGGGTGCTAGTATTGGCTAGGGATCCACTGAGGGCCCTAGGGAGCTTTGCCTTGCCTAGGCCATATTAGGGTTTTATACTTGTCTGATTTGTAATTTTTAAACTCCTGATTAGCATGCTTTATCTAAATAATCCCACAAAATATGGTTAAACTGTTCAAAACGTCTATGTTGTGTACCCTTTTTAAAATTAGAGATTAAAATGCACGTTCACCCTTTATGACCAGTAGGCAATACATATGACGCCTAAGAAGGCCTAATAAGAATTGACTAATCATGTTATGCCAGCTTAGGACCAATCAGCTTCTTTTAACATCGTGAACTCTGCTTCTAGTTTTGCCTCTCTGAAGTTCACTCTATTTTACTAAAACTCCCGCCCTATTTTGAAGTAATTTTGAAAATTGTGTATCTGCTTACTCTTACTGATGTTTGTTCTACTATGTTTTCAAACCGCTAGGTGATCTTTTCTTCCCAGAATTATGCTATTTAAAATTCCTATCCTACATTTTGCTAAGTTACTGGATCTTCAATGTCCTTACTCTATTTTCAAAAACGTGGTTTTAACGATTTCTATCTGTTGTATACCTCTGAATCTTACTGTAGTCTTTAGTTGTATTTCTGAAATCTCACTGTTGTCTTTAGTCACTTAGTCTTAATTGAACCTTCTGCTTTCACCGATAAGTTGCTAAAAATACCCTCTCAAAACCTTGTGCTTTGACTTCAACATTCTTTGCGGCTTTCAAACTCTTATCTCTGATACTTTAAATGTGTTTGAAACGTGCTAGTTACGTGTTCATTTGTGGAGGGATCTGTGAGCCTTTATTTGTCTTTGCATGTTCCCTTATGTGCGGTCCTATTTGTTATATATGTCGCTTAGCATTTTATTCTTTAAACCTAAGGGTTCAGCCTAGTCCTTACCTTGTAGGAATAGTACTCCTAAATACCCTCCATGAATTATAGGATAGGACGGGTAGTAGCACACTATAAGCATTCGTGACCAACCCATGAGTTTTAACGAACCTTTACGGGGTGGGAAGGGTATAATATGGAGATGATGACCGATGCGCTAAAATCTCATGTAGCCCCTCTTCTGAGGAGTGATTACTTGATATTGCATTGACGTGATCCATGTTAATTATAAACCTAGGACCCCTCTCCTTTTATTTTCTTCATCTATGCTTGTAAAACTATTCAAGTGTTCTTTTTGAAATTTATGCCCTCTCTACTTACCTTCAAAAGTTTCCAACTTATTTGTAATGTCATATGCAAGTCCCTCTATTTTGAATCCCTATATTCTTACTTGGTTATGTGTAGTCACAATTATAACATGACCGGGAACCACACTAGTGTATCTTGAGGGGTGCCTAACACCTTCCCTTCGAGATAATTTTTAGCCCTTACCCAAACTCTGGTTCTTCAAAACTCAAACCCTTTATAGTGTCCTAATGCACTTAATCATTAGGTGGAGACTCTTCGAATGCAAACCTGATTCCCCAAAAGGAAACGAGTTGCCTTCCCAAATGTCATAAACTCGATTTCACCTTTATAAAAATGGGGTGTCGACAGCATGGCGACTCCACTGGGGATTTTTAGGCTTTTACCATTTCGTGTTATTTGTGACTTTATTTCTTTTATTGCCTTTATTTAATGTCTTTATCTTTTCTTCTACGAAATTGTCTTGAATTTTGTTTCTTTTTCTTTCATGTTTTCTTTTACTGCTTTCCTTCAATACTGTTGTAATTGTTTCAATCATTGTAATCATTACTTTATGAACGTGCATATACATGAAAACTTATTTCATTCTTGTAATTGCATCCTCAACATCACATTCCACTCGTGCCAAACAAAATACCCTAGCAACGCTTATAATAGGTGGTTGCGTCTTCCAAATATTATCAACCCCTAAATTTAGCAAAGGCGTATTTGTGGTAAAACCAATCGATCAACGTTGCAGTCGACGGTTCCGCACCTTTCCCTCTTGAGTTGTCTGCTCAAGGGTACCGGTCTAATACCCCATAGAAACCTTACTCTGTTTAACCGTGCATGCATCATGGTCAGACCTAGCTGAATCAGTTATGTTTGTCCACATAATGACGCTTTAAGATAGCCTTGTCCAAAGTCCACTGGGTTTCCTTGAAAACCAAACAGACGCCACCATATTCTGTGCATTTATTTGGAGAACTAAATGTTGTTTGTGCTCATTATTTTTTTTTAAATAGTCGAGGCCGACGAGGGTAAGGGTCTAACATTTTGTTTTGCAGAAAATGAGGCACAAAGTCCCCAGATTTGGCATGGTAACCAATATTCACCCAAGTTTACTAAACTGGTGGGAAGACCTTCGTTCTACTGATCAGACTCTCGTCCGCAAATATTTGGGAAATTTTCCTTCTTTTTAGGAAATCTAACCCTACAACAAAATCATAGAGGCTGTATCTTTATTCTAGGATAGTGACAGGTTTGTGTTTCACTTCGGGGACCTTGAAAGACACCTTTGCTCGAAGAAATAAGAGGGTTAGCTGGTATCCCTTGGGAGACTTTGGTTTTCTAATGCCAGAAAATCGCAAGGGTAGGGGTTTTCTCAAGATGATGGGACTAAAGAAAAACCCAGACTTGACCTGTTTGAAGGACTCTTACATTATTTTCGACTATCTGTACGAGTGGTATGGCCATAGCAAGTCCTATCGCACTTAACTAGATGAATTTTCCCTCACCTCACTCTTACATTCCTTTCGACTATCTTTATGTTCTGCTTTTTGGGGATGACAGTGTTTTCTATGAAGAAGGCTAGGATCCATACCAGACTAGTCATGGTCACCAAGACATTAATGGAAGGAATTAGTGGGCAGCCTTTTAGCATAGTACCTAATATTGTTGCTGAGATATATCGAGCCCTAGAAACGTGTCAATTAGGGGCCAATCACTTTGCGGGTTGTAACTTTCTACTCCAACTTTGGCTCATGGATCACCTCCAAAAGGTTGAATATCGACAAGAGATATTGCGCAGAGACTGGGATGATCATATCGCCTTCCATTAGCGAAGGCAACTGAACTATATGCCTAACATGTTTGCTCAACCAGAAGACGCTAAAGGGTGGCTAGAGTTGATTGAAAATCTAAAAGAGGACAAAGTAGTGGATGTTCGAACGGTTTCCTACTGGAGCGTTCATTGTCCGGTCTCGTGACACACTATTTCTTATACTCATTGGTCTAAGAGGAACTTATCCCTATGTCCCTCTCCGAGTCATCAGGCAGGTAGGGAGAAAGCAGGTTATACGAAGGGTCAACAAGATGAGTCACTTCAAGGTCGAACTTCAGAACGAAAGTAGCCCTCACAAGTGCCAGGCCAAGCATATGTGGCACTGTAAAATCATCATGGGAAAGGATTCCATAGAACCAGACAGATACCATGCTAGTCATAACCCATGCTATCCAAGTAGGTTGGACAACCTGGGTCCATCCGAGGTTATAGGGTCACCGATGAAAAGGCTGAAGTACGGGTTAAGTACAATAATTGCACAAGAGGATTCGAAAGTGCGAAAGCGAACATCAGGAAATTCGAGAAGCACATCAGCAGTTGTTTGAAAAATGGAAAAATATGGCGGTCAGCGCCAAAAATCGACTGGGGTATTTGGAGCGGGGTATAGTAGAGTTGGAAAGGAAGTTCATCCAAAGGATTGAAAACTGCCAGAATGATGAAGGAAATGAGGGAGCACATCATGCTAGAGCCTATTTGTTGCTGGGACTACGTGAGTTGGTGAAGCTATTTGATGGAGCTAAAGATGCCGAGTTTGGGGAGGGCCCTTCTAGGACCAAGTAGCTAGTAGTCTTTCCTGTTCGATGTAATAAGGCCGAAGGCCATTAGTGACATTTTACTTTTCTGCAATTTTTAGTGTCATTTTGGGATTCGTCTTATTTTTATCAATAAAATGAGGCACTTACCATTATAAGTTCTCCAAACTGTTTGTCACTGGCCTACCTCGGCACAATGACGCTCCCAAATTAGGACACGATTTATATTTTTGCACTATGTGTTTAAATATTGCAATGTTTTCTTCTTATAATCCTCACTAACTTGCTACCTTTTTGTTTTTGTTTTATTCCCCTCCCCGAAGATTAGTTCGTGCACTCTTGCATTATTATCCTACTTCACAAGATCCAAGGGCCCTCCACCTTCTCCTCATACGAGTCCTATCAGAAACAAGAACAGAAGAAAAATAGAGGATTCGAACAACTCAGCCGAAAGGGTACAGGTTCCTCAGGGCATTCAGGTTTCCAAAGAAAATACCGCCCAACTCGAACAGAAGATATTGAAATTTCAGGAAGAACTGGACCAAGTTCGGAACTTGGCAAACTTATAATTTTCCCTCACTGCCCTAGGTGTCAACTTTCCCAATGCTCAAAAACCTAAACCTCCACAAAACATTCCAAAACCACAAAAACAACCCACTCCCCATCAACACTGCAACACATGTTACACTTTAAACAACACCCCGCTACTCATTCCTGAAACACTAAACTATACAAATGATCATCCCCGCAACGCCCCGCCTATGTGGAAACCATATCACTATGATTAACCTATTTCAAGCACACCGAAGTATGATGACAAAGACTCTCTTATCAGGAACCTGGCCGCAGAAATCAAGAAGTTGACTAGCTGAGTCCAGGGTGTTGAAGGAAACAAAGTTATTGAGGGACTGAATTACGAAGACCTTTGTATTCAGCCAGATGTCAAACTACCTAAGGAGTACAAACCTCCCGAGTTTGAGATTTTTAATGGCGTATGGGAACACATAATTCGTTTGAGGACTTACCGCGACAAACTAGATGGAGAGAAAAGGATGAGAAGATTTGCATGAAGCTCTTTATGAGAAGTCTGAAAGGAGATGCTCTATCTTAGTACATCAGCCAAAAACCAAAGAAGTGGACGAGTTGGGTAAGTATGGCGTCCGATTTTATGGACCGGTTCAGAATCAACAAGGAGAATGCACCAGATATATTCTACATCCAGAACTTAAAGAAGAAACCCATGGAGACATTCCGTGATTATGCTACTCGCTGGAGACCATAGGCTACTAAGGCCAGGCCGGCTTTAGAAAAAGAACAAATGAGTAGATTTTTCACCGGGGCTCAAGACCCATAGTATTATGAGAGGTTGATTGAAGGCCAGAAATTTTTCGACATCATCAAGCTAGGGGAGAGGGTTGAAGAAGGCATTAAAAGTGGTATGGTCACTAACTTTGAAGCATTGCAGGCCACCAACAAGGCCCTACAATCTGGCGGTGCATCCAAGAAAAGGGATGTGGGTGCCGTGATGGTTGCACAGAGAACAAAATCCCCAATAAAGTACCAAACCTACCCAATATCTCCTCTTGCATATCAACCTACCCCAAATTACCAAGCACTATCACCTCCTTACCAAGATCCACCGCCTACTTACCAGTCATCTACACCTCCCACATATTAACCTAACTCACCGAGATATTCCCAACCCACACATGTCTACCAAGCCTACAACACTCAACCCTCTTATTATCAATTACCTCGCACTCGTTAAAACTTTCCCACACCACGACTAAACTTTGACCGCAGGCCTCCCAAATAATATACCGCCATTGTCGAACCGATCAACCAGCTGTATGAAAGACTCAAAGCTGCTGGGTACGTCACCCCTATCCCTACCATAATTCCAAAAAACCCTTCCCAATGGATCAACCCGAATAAAACCTGTTCATACCATTCCGGCATGAAGGGGTATACCATTGATGAGTGTCACTCGCTGAAGGATAAGATCTAGAATTTAATTGACAATATTATTATCGTGGCAAAGGAGCCTGCTTCTAATGTTCACAACAAACCTCTACCTGACCACAAGGGTGAATCTGCTCACATGATCGAGATATAGGACGATTGGGACCCTAAAGGATCGATTGGATTGATTACTGAGGGTGACGAGCCAACGAAACAGACAGTCACACTTAACTCGATTGTTATCTAGATCCAGCCTTCCTAGGACAGCGAAGTAAACATGTCTATCCCACTTTAGTTTGAAGCACGTACTTCTGTAAAGGCGTCAGGATTAATTGAGGTCGAGTTTGGATCCTCGAAGGCACCTATCCCATTTGAAGTTGCTGTGTTACCTTCCAAGACAAGATTACGCATTCCACTAGCTATGTCAACCACAACACCATTCCATACGAAGGGCATTCCTTGGGATTATACTATCGAGGCGAGAAGGAATGGTAAAACCGAATTTGGAGAAACAATTGAAGCATAGAGTATAATCAGCACTAGTAGGGTTTATACTCCGGAGTATCTAGCTAAGTCCAGTAAGCAAGCCTTTAGACGACTACCGAAGCCGGACCTAATAATCTCTAAAGGAAGATACAAGCCAAAGAGTATTCAGTCATCGCTCAGCTGAATAAGACGCCATCCCAGATCTCCATCTTTGCCATAATATAAAGCTCTAATGCACATAAAAATGTCTTATTGAAAGTGTTGAGCGAGGTATATGTGCCCAGCAACATAACTGGAGGAGAAATGGAAAACATGGTAAGGCAAGTGTTGGAGAGTCATAAAATCACTTTCCACGAAGATGAACTACCACCAGAAGGGTTAAGCCACAACAAGGCGTTGCACATCACTGTGCAATGCGAAGATTATCTCATCACCAAAATTTTGGTTGACGGAGGATCCAGCCTCAATATTTGTCCATTGGTAACTCTTAGAACATTGGGAAAGAGCATGCATGATATTAAGGATGGAGCCATCAATGTCAAAGCTTTCGACAATTCTCAAAGGTCCACTATTGGGGATATTAGTTTCGATCTACAAATGGGACCGACTTGGTTCGACGTTGACTTCCAAGTAATAGACGTCCCAGCGTCTTACAGTTTTCTGTTAGGATGGTACTGGATTCACGCTGTTGGAGCTGTAGCATCAACCGTGCACCAGGTAATGAAATTTGAGTGGAATCACTAAGAGGTGATTATCCATGGAAATGGTAGCTATCCAATATCCAGTCGCTAGACCATCCCGACAATAATAGGAAGAAGGAAAATAGGCGTAGAAACCTACTACCACATCAAGCGGATCAATGCCGTGGACAAGGATAAATGGTGGGATAACAAGATTGAAAGCATACTGAATTGGTGTGGATATGAGCCTGGCAATGGACTCGACAAAATCCTCCAGGGAATCGCCAAACCCATCAAGCTGAAGAATCATGGTACCACTTTTGGATTGGGATATGATTACACTTGGGAGGAGTTGAACCACTAGTCTCCAACATAGCACAATCCCTACTACCAACTGGAACATCCGATACCTCGCTTGGAGCAGACTTTCCAGCCGGCTAATGGGTCAGAAGAAGAGGAAGCGTTGGCAGTAATGAGGAATTTGTTTCTGGAAGATGATATTATGGACTGTTGTGTTATTTTTGAGGAGGAGGGAGAGGAAGGCCCTTCTATACAAGCTGTGAGCCGAGGAGCGCGCCTTAATAATTGGTCCATCTGAACCACTAGAGCTCGGATAACTTTGGGGTAGCAAGGCTGTACAAAGCACATGCATTACCTTTTACTTTTTCGCTAGTTGATTTTCTTTCCGTATTTTCTTTAAATTTGAAAAGAGCTCCAATGTTCAAAACAATTATGAAATTTATCAAAGCATTTCAGTTTCATATAAATCTCGCTCTTATTATTTTTCTATTGTTTACTTTATTTACACAACATTACTATTACTTATCTTGATGAACCGACGATTGTGACTTGCAATGAGACAACGCAACAAACAGATATAGATTCAGGAGAAGATGTTATACCAAAAGAGATTGTTAAAGAAGTTGAGGATTTGATAATAGACCTAAGGCCAATTTGAACGACACTGAGATTGTCAACTTGGGGGATACAGAAAATGTCAAGGAAACGCGCATCCGTGTTTAATTGTCACCGACAGAAAAGGAAGAATACACGGAATTTCTAAGGGAATATGAGGACATATTTTCCTAGTCGTATGATGATATGACTGGCTTCAGTACATCTATTGTAGCTCACAAACTTCCAACAAAACCAACATGTCTGCCGGTAAAACAGAAGCTCAGAAAGTTCAGACCTGACATAAGTTTGAAAATCAAGGAAGAAATCACCAAGCAAGTCAAAGCCAAGGTTCTTAGGGTAGTAATGTATCCGACATGGTTAGCCAATGCTATGCCAGTGCCGAAAAAGGACGGGAAGGTCAGGGTGTGTGTCGAATACCGAGATCTCAACCGGGCCAGTCCCAAAGACGACTTCCCTTTACCAAACATACACATTATAATTGACAACTGTACTAAGCATGAGCTGCACTCATTTGTTGACTATTTTGCTGGATACCACCAGATATGGATGGACAAAGAAGACACAGAGAAAACGGCTTTTATTACGCCGTGGGGGGTGTATTGCTACAAGATGATGTCATTTGGACTAAAACATGCCGGGCCCCCTGTACCCTGACATGATACACAAAGAAATTGAGGTATATATAGATGGTGTCATCATAAAATCTAAGAAAGCCACTGACCATATGGAAGATATGAGGAAGTTCTTCAATAAACTGAGAAGGTACAATCTGAAACCGAATCCCCCCAAATGTGCATTCGGAGTTCCCGTCGGAAACTTCTTGGGTTCATTGTGACTCGCCGAGGAATAGAACTGGACCTGCGAAAGGTTAAACCCATTCGAAATTGCTACCACCGATGAACAAGAAGGACGTGATGAGTTTCCTGGGGAGATTAACTATATCAGCCGTTTCATAGCTCAGTCCACCATCATTTGTGAACCGATCTTTCAAATGTTGAAAAAGGACTCCGCTACCAAAAGGAGTGATGATTTTCAGAAAGCCTTTGATAGAATAAAAGAATACCTGTCAATGCCCCCAGTACTAGTTCCGCCCGATCCAGGTATACCTCTATTACTCTACCTTGCAGTATGGGATGGGGCATTCTGTTGCATTTTGGGACAACATGACGAAATGAGGAAAAAGGAGCAAGCCATCTACTATCTCAGCAAGAAGTTCACTCTATACTAGGCCCAATATTCCTTGTTGGAACACACTTGTTATGCCCTGACTTGGGTAGCTCAGAAGTTGAGGCATTATTTCTGTGCCTATACCACTTAAATCATATCAAGAATGGATCCTCTAAAATATATCTTTCAGAAGCCCATGCCCACGGGCAAGCTAGCCAAGTGGTAGATCCTGCTGAGCGAATTCGACATTGTCTACGTAACTTAGAAGGCAATCAAAGGACAAGCATTGGCAGATCATCTAGCCGAGAATCCTGTGGATTGAGAATACGAGCCTCTAAAGGCGTATTTTCTTGATGAAGATGTATCTTTCATAGGAGAAACAATTGAAGAATCTTATGATTGTTGGATAATGTTTTTCGATGGAGCAGCAAATTTCAAAGGAGTTGGAATAGGAGCAGTCCTAGTATCAGAAACTGGCCAACATTATCCAGTATCTGCCAAACTCAGATTCCCATGGACCAACAACATGGCCAAATACGAAGCCTGCATCTTAGGGCTCAAGCTGGCCATTGATATGAACACTCAAGAGTTACAAGTGATCGGGGACTCGGATTTTCTCATACATCAAGTTCGAGAAGAATGGGCAACCAAGAACTCCAAGATACTCCCTTACATGTATCATGTACAGGAATTGGGGAAGAGATTCACAAAGACAGAATTTTGGCATGTCCCTAGAGTTCAGAATGAGTTTGCCGATGTATTGGCTACCCTATTATCTATGATTCGACATCCAGATAAGAACTTCATAGATCCTATTCCGCTAAATATTAATGACCAACCAGCTTATTGCGCTCACATCAAGGAAGAAGCAGATGAAAAACCATGGTTCTACGACATCAAGGAGTATCTAAAAACAGGAGAATATCCATAACTCGCAAGCGCTATTTAGAAGCACAAACTTCAGAGGTTATCTAACAACTTCTTTCACAGCGGAGGAATACTGTACAGGAGGACCCCCGTTTTGGGATTACTAAGGTGTGTCAAAGCAAATGAAGCATCCAGGTTATTAGAAGAAGTTCATGCAAGGACCTGCGGTCCACATATGAATGGTTTTGTCTTATCCAAGAAAATACTTCGAGAAGGTTAATTTTGGATGACTATGGAAACAAACTGCATCAAGTATGTCCGAAAGTGTCATCGCTGTCAGATAGATGCAGACATGATAAAGGTGCCTCCTAACGTGGTTACTACAACAAGCTCACCATGGCCGTTCACAACTTGGGAAATGGATGTCATTGGACCTATCGAGCTTGCTGCATTAAACAGGCATAGGTTCATTCTAGTGGCAATTAATTATTTCACCAAATTGGTTGAAACAGCATTGTATAGGGCAGTGACTAAGAAAGTTGTGGCAGATTTTGCCCGCGATCGTATTGTTTGTCGGTTCGGAATTCCTATCCATGAATCAATCATTACTGACAATGGTTCCGATCTCAACAGTGACCTGATGAAAGCAATGTGTGAAACATTCAAGATTAAACAAAAGAATTCTACAGCTTACAGACCTCAGATAAATGGAGCTGTAGAAGCAGCCAATAAGAATATCCATACGATACTGAGGAAAATGATAGAAAGTACCAGTGGCATGAGAATCTAGCACTCTCTTTATTGGGATACCATACCACAGTTCGCACATCAACCGGGGCAATCCCCTATGTGCTGGTTTATGGTACATAAGAGGTCATTCCACCGAGGTGGAGATTCCCACTTTAAGAATCATACATGAGGCAGAACTGGACAACATAGAATGGGTAAAGAGTCACTACGAGCAACTAGCTCTAATAGATGGGAAGAGAATGAATGTAGTTTGCCAAGGTCAATTGTATCATAATAGATTGTCCAGAGACTTCAACTCAAGTCGAGAATGTCTACACAGGGGCAGCTAGTGTTGAAAAAAACATTCCCGCATCAAGATGAAGCCAAAGGGAAAGTCTCTCCCAAATGGCAAGGTCTATACATGGTTCATCAGGTTCTAACCGGAGGAGCTCGTATACTCGCAGAAATGGACGGAGAAGTTTGGCCGAAGGCAATCAATTCAGACGCAATCAAACGGTACTATGTATAACCACCTAAGATTTACTTTATGATGTATTTTGAAATACGCCTGACTTGATTCATGTTTACGTAGGTAGCCCTGTGAGTTCGGTCACAATTTAATAAAAGATTTATATTCCCCTGCCATTCGAAACTAAGGAAGAATATTAAGGAGGACCCTCAAAATTCCGAAGTTGATTTTCAGCCGTTCATCGCACGAAGCCGTTAGAAGCACCAGCCCACTAAAGTGGGGCAGAATTTTGAGGAGGACCCTCAAAATTCCGGAGCGAGAGAGGTTGCAATGTCTTGAACCATGTCGCAGACGTCAGCTCATCTAAAAGAAACTATTTTTAATTATGGATTTACGTTACATTTTATACTAAACCATGCATGTTTATTATCGAAATTGCTTTGTTAGAAATGTTAGAAAATACGCTTAACGCTAGGGGGGGGGGGGTGAATAGCGTTATAATAAAATTTAGCGTAAGCTTGCGGAATTTAAAAATTGCAGGAAATAATTAAGTGCGTTAAATAAATAAAAGGAAAGAACGCACCGATATATTCTGGTTCACCACAACACGTGGCTAGTCCAGTCCCCGAGAGACTCTCTCGAGATTTTCCACTAACTTGTTAAGCTTACGGGTGCTCAACAAATCGTTACAAAGTAAGGACACAAGCCTTAACACCTTTGCTCGGAGATACAACAGTCCAAGACTTCAACCAAGGAAACACAAGTTCCTTACAACAAGAGAATCACAATTCTCTTACAAGTGTATAAAACACTAAACACTCAAACAAAATACTCCTTTATGAGTAGGTATGAGTAAAAGAAGTAAGATCTAGATCACAACAACTTTGGACTAGGATATGGCTCTCAAAAGCTTTATGAAATTGAATATAAAGTGATAAACAAAAGTATGCAAGCTTATAGCAATGTAATGATCAGTTGTAGTATGTTGTTGTGTTTAAAACACTGAAATGAAGCTGTATTTATAGTTGAAAAACTTGGCATTACCGTTGCCTAATTGCCAATTAAGAGTTGCTGATTTTACTCACTGACAATCGATTGTCAAACCCCAACAATCGATTGTCTGCCAGTCATATCAAAATTCAATCCCAGATTTTACGCTTGATAATCGATTACTTACACTCCATAATCGATTACTGGCAACGTTCAAAAAATCCTTTCCAGATTTTACCACAAACAATCGATTGTCCAGAATCAACAATCGATTACTCAGCAACGTTCAAAAAATCTTTTCCGGATTTTAATCGAACAATCGATTATACCAAATCAATAATCGATTACCCAATAACGTTCAAAAAATCTTTTCCGGATTTTAATCACAACAATCGATTATACATAATCAATAATCGATTACCTGACGGTATTTGAAAACTTTACGACAACGGTCAGCTTCACAATCGATTGCACAAAGTCAACAATCGATTACTTATCAGTTTTTGAAAATCATTTTAGACACTGCCTCTTGACAATCGATTGTTATATACTCACAATCGATTATTTAATAGTTTTGAAAAAGTCTGGAAGTCAGTACCTCAACTCAATCGATTGTCATAAGTTCACAATCGATTATTTTGTGACTTTGAAAAATCTGAAGGACACTGTCTCTTCACAATCGATTATTCTGAGTTTTGAAAAACTTTGATGGACACTGCCTCATCACAATCGATTGTCATTTGTTCACAATCGATTGTCATGCAGGTTTGAAAAACCTGATGCTCACTGTCTTACAATCGATTGTCCTTAGTTCACAATCGATTGTCATACAGTCTTGGCTTAAAAACAATCGATTATCATAAGTACATAATCGATTATCTTAGTCCAGATTTTTAAGGCATGTCTAAAAATTATTTTGACTGCTGTAAATATGCATGATTTAAAATCATTTGACGTTAAATTAAATATGCATGATTTTGGAAAGTAGTTTTATGAGAGAAGCCATGTTACGAGTCAAGTTGTAGGATCAAGATCACAAATAAGAATGACTCAATTAAACTTATAAAACTTTGTCTTGAGCTTGAATCTCGTTGTATATCAATTGTGCGCTTGTTTCTTGAAATTCGTCATATTTTAATTTTCGCTTCGTTTGTCATTCATCAAAACCTACACAAAAGAACACACGTTTTAGTATATTGCATTGAGAACGTGTTTCCAACAATTTCCCCCTTTTTGATAATGGCAAACATTAAGCGGGATATGCAAGACAAGCAATTTATATTGACGATTCAAGACAAGTATATACATGTAACAAGTATGCAATTTGTTCCCCCTCAATTTGAGAATTCCCCCTCAATTTAAGCTTATAAATACTGAGAGTGCATACCCGTTATCTTCCCCCTTTTGCCATTTGCAAAAATAATAATAAGATGCCAAAGATGAAATAAACCTTGTTTATTTATTGGAAAGAAAAATTACAGCAACAGGGAATACAATACAACATATAAAAACAAACTTAAAAACTACAATTATTCATTCATCATTTTCCGCCTCATCATCCGGCGCTGCTTCATATGGAACAAGACCCGCATATGGATAATGAATGTGGTCAAAATATCCATGGATCTCGTGAGTTAATTGACCGACAGAGGTGGTCAGGGAAGCAATTTGGTCGGAAATGGATTGGAGAGTGGGTTCTTGAGGCGGACGAGTTCGACGGGATGAAGGAGAAACAGGCGCTACATGATCACCGTCATGATGAAAGGAGGATTCCGAAATTTCCCACTTTTTGGTACTCTTTTTGAGAGGACCATTTCCAGTGACGAATCCGGTGGCTTCAAGAAAGGTCATGATGAGGAGAGCATAAGGAAGAGGCCTATCATCTCCGATAGCGTCACGCATGTGAATTTTGATAAGCCGACACCAATTGATGTTAGCTCCGGTTATTATGGCATGCAAGAGCTTAGTGTCCTCTTGAGAAATGGTAGTATGGTTATGCTTACGAGGCTTGAGGACTCGGGTGATGAAATAGAAAATCAACCGATAATTGGGATCCATTCCCGTAATTGTAGGACGACGGGAAGAAAGATTTGGATCATAAGAAGTAAGACCGATTTGGTGTAAGAGGGCTGTTTCATCAAAAAGGGCTCCGGCCTCTCCGGTGTACCGAAAAGTGTCTTCACCATTATGAAGAAGACGGGCAATGGTATGAAGATTTTCATCGTAAAGAAGAATTTGAACACCATTAATGTTGGTGACAAGCTCACCATCATCATCCTCATGGAGGTTGGAATAAAATACTTGAACCGATGTAGTATTGTTGTAAGGATAGGTAAGGAGTAAAAAGTCAAGAAGTTGAGAATTTTTGAGCATATTTGCAGCAGGCCCAAATGATTCAAGATACTTGTGGGTTGAAAAGCGGGGTGGAAGAATGTCGCGCTTTTCAAATTTGGTTAAGAATCGAGTAAGCTCGATATCGGAATTAAAATATAGAACGGAACCATCTTGATAGGGATAGTTCGGACGAGGAGGGGCAACAGAGGAGGATGCGCCGTGCCTAGCAGAACGGGAACGTTTTGAGTGACGGCCCAACATTTTTAATGAAAGCTGCTGGATTTTGCAAAGGATTAGAGAGAATTTGATATTTTGAAAGCTACAATTGATGCTTGAGTGAATGCATATGAACATATATGAAGCCTATTTATAGAGGGGAGAGTGGCTTATCATTTATGGAAGAAATCTACTGAGAATTTAAAGCCAAATCAGTCAGAAACGGTAAAATAAATTCACTGACCGTTAGACAATCGATTGTTGAGATGCAATAATCGATTGTTGAAGAGTTATGACCTGACTTGGAACTGACACAAATCGATTGAAGAGCCAAACGGTAACAAGAGTTTAAAATTCTAACATGAAATAATCGATTGTCAAAATATGGTAATCGATTGTTATGTTACAGGGAGCACAGAAATTTTCTGATTTTGAAAATAATCGATTATATTTTGAAACAATCGATTGTTTTGGAAAAGCCTCGATGAATGATTGAGACGGAAATCGATTTTGCAGTTTAAGGAATCAATTATTTAACGAAACTGCATAATAAACATGAACCATAAGCAATCGATTAGTGATACTGTTAATCGATTTTCAGCACAGTAAAATAATCGATTATTTGCTTGGAACAATCGATTGTTCTGTGCCAAAACTTCATAATTCCCCCTATCTTTTAGGGTGATACCTGCAAAATAGAATTAAACGTCTCCGACGCTCAAGTCAGTAATTTGTAAAGAAGTAATAACTTAAACTAGTGTTGCCAAGTGAGAATGTGAGCTCTTAAGAAGGGTGTTCTAAAGTGTTCTTAAGAGAGTTTCGGGTACTTACCTTTCCTCTGACGTTGCCAATTACCTGTTCAAGAGGGTGATCTTTGATCGTCCTCCACTCATTTGGCACTTTTGTTTCTTTTTCCAATTGTGACGCTTCTTCCGTTGGTTGTTCCTAAGTTTCATCTTTATTTACCTTGGGTGGTTCCTCTTGTATTTTGTCTTTCAAGCTATCTAAGATACCTGCAAGATCAAAACCGGAATCCTTTCTCGCCAAGCGAGCATTATTTTCGGAAAATACAACATGAGGGGATTCCTCCACAATTTGGGTTCTTTTATTAAAGACCCTATATGCTTTACTACGAGAGGAATATCCAATGAAAATACCTTCATCCGACTTAGTATCAAATTTACCCAATTGGTCTTTGCCATTGTTATGAACAAAACATTTGCAACCAAAAATTCTAAAATGGTAAATATTTGGTTTTCTTCCCTTATAAAGTTCATAGGGGGTTTTCATGAGTATCGGCCGAATTACTACTCTATTTAGAACATAGCAAGCGGTACTCACAGCGTCCGCCCAAAAATATTTGGGTATCTTAGCTTCGTCGAGCATGGTTCTAGCCATCTCTTCGAGACACCTATTTTTCCTTTCCACCACCCCATTTTGCCGTGGTGTACGTGGAGCGGAAAAGGTATGCTCGATTCTGAGTTCATCACAAAAGTCCGCAAAGAGATTGTGATCAAACTCTCCCCCATGATCACTTCTAATTGAAGTGACGGTTGTTTCTTTCTCATTTTGAACACGCTTAAGAAAATATTTAAAATTTTGAAAAGCATCACTTTTATTGGCAAGAAATAAAGTCCAAGTAAATCTCGAGTAATCATCAACAATCACAAAAGCATATCTATTTCTTCCTAGACTTTCAATGCGAGAAGGACCAAATAAATCCATATGAAGTAATTGCAATGGTCTAGAAGTTGAAACAATGTTTTTAGATTTGAAAGATGCTTTTGTTTGCTTCCCCTTTTGACACGAGTCACAAATAGAGTCATTTTCAAATTTTAAAACGGGAAGACCAACAACTAAGTTTTGAGAAATCAATTTGTTCAAAAGATGCATATTGATATGTGCTACTCTATGATGCCATAGCCAAGTATCATCCTCTTTACTCATTAGACAATCAACATAATCGGGTGAGGAATTAGCAAGATCAACCATATAAATATTATCCACTCTAAAACCACGGAGGATAATTTTGAAATCACTACGTCTGAACACTAAGCATTCATCCGAATCAAATAAAGCAAGATTTCCCTTGTCACACAATTGGTTTATGCTCAAGAGATTATGCTTTAATCCTTTAACAAGTAATATATGCTTAATAGAGGAATTTTCATCCTTACCGACCGAGCCGATGCCGATGATCTTTCCTTTATTGTTATCACCGAAGATAACACTTCCTCCTTCTTTGTGCTCTAATTGAAGGAATTTGGATTCATCTCCCGTCATATGCTTGGAGCATCCACTATCAAGGTACCATAGTACACTTGATCCCTTCAAGCACACATACAAAACAAATTAATGTTCTCTAGGTACCCATGCCATCTTGGGTCCTTGGGGGTTAGGCATATTATAATGATGCGATTGAGTAATATGTCTATGACGTGTAATGCATGCAGGAGCAATATGACCAATGCGTCTACAATAATGACAAGTCACATTTGGGTTATGCATCCTTCTAGGTTCATAGTAACTAGACGGATGAAAGTTTCTTACTCTATTTTGAACACTATGACTATTTCGCATTTCATGAGAATTATTTCTCCTACTATGGGCTCTAGGATGGGCAGCATTTCTAGAGTGATTGTTTCTCGGTTGAGGGCCATTTCTAGGTCTTCTCAAAGGTTCAATATTTGGCCTAAAATATGCATCATTTCTAGGGTAACTATTTCTAGGTGGTAAGTCATTTCTAGGTCTCCTAAAATGTTCAACATTTTGTCTAGCATGCATATTGGTTCTAGGATTGCTGTTTCTAGGATAAGCATTTGTTTTATTAGTCCTAGGTTGAGCCTTAGGTGGTTGGGGTTTGGCTTCAACCTTTTCTTTAACCTCATTCTTAAATCCTATGCCATGCTTGGTTGATTTCAAATTAACAAGGACCTCATTCAAATTCTTGTGGGAAGAATTAAACTTATCTAAGGTACCTTTGAGTCTATCTACCTCATTTTTGAGATGCAAGCAAGAAGAACAATTTTTAGTAGAACTTTCGGGCTTATCGGCGCTTCTTTTTCCAAAAAACTTGTTTTCCTCTTTCAGCTTTTCATTTTCTAAAACCAGTTTTTCTAAATCCTTTTCTTTCAAAGAAAGCTGTTTTTGAAAATCCTTTTCTTTTAATGACGCATTTTCTTTTATGCCCTTAACAGTTTTTGAAGCCTTAATAAACTCAGCATATAATTCATCAAAAGCAGTTCGCATTTCTTCAAGAGTAAAGAAGTTTTTAGACGAAATTTGATATACCTCATCTTTGTTGTCTTCATGTGCCATAAGGCAAAGATTTGCTGCTTCGTCTTCTTCTCCTTCGCTTGACTCATCTCCGGAGTCGCCTCCCCAAGAAATGTATGCACGTTGCTTTTTAAAAGGTTTCTTCTCCTTTTTGATGTTTGGGCAATTTGATTTGATGTGCCCGGTTTCACCACATTCATAGCACTTGATTTGTTCGCCTTGCTTTTTGCCCTTGCGTTCATACTCCTTGCGCATGAACTTTTGAAATCTTTTGATAACGAGTCCAAACTCGTTGTCTCCTTCCTCATCAATTTGCGGTTGGCTTGTGCTTGCCTTTAGAGCTATTCTTTGCCTCCTTTGATCATCAACAAAAGGGTTAAGAATAGTAGATTCATAGGTCTTAAGGTTACCTCTTAGTGCGTCGATGGTGACGTTTGAAACGCCAATGGATTCTTGAATTGCATCGGCCTTTGATCTCCATGCCGGTGTGAGACTTCTAAGAATTTTTCGCACGAGCTCTCTATCCGTGAATGTTTTCTTGAGAGCATGTAGGTCATTTACGATTATTGAAAATCGCTCAAACATTTCGTCCACCTTTTCACCTTCCTTCATGTGAAATAATTCATAAGAATGGGTTAGGAAATCAATTTTTGCTTCCCTTACCTGGTCCGTACCTTCGTGCGTAACTTCTAGCTTATCCCACATCTTCTTTGCCGTTGTGCAACACGATATTTTCCTGTAATCGTCAGCATTAACAGCACAATATAATAAATTAATTGCTTTAGCATTATTTTGAACCTTTCGGATGTCATCCGCGTCATACTCATCCTCGGACTTGGGAACCCATTTGTTTTCCACTTTCTTTGTTGGAATTTGGTTTCCCTTCATTATCACCTTCCAGAGGTGAAAGCTGTTGGACTGAATGAAGATCTTCATCCTCTCCTTCCAGTACGTGTAATTTGTACCGTTGAATAGAGGTGGTCGTGTGGAGCACTGTCCTTCATCAATTCCTGCAAAAGAATCACGAGTAGAAGCAATGGATGGTTCTCTCAAACTGTTAAGTTTTCAGAGAGTTGGGCTCTGATACCAATTGTTAGAAAATACGCTTAACGCTAGAGGGGGGGGGGGGGGGTGAATAGCGTTATAATAAAATTTAGCGTAAACTTGTGGAATTTAAAAATTGCAGGAAATAATTAAGTGCGTTAAATAAATAAAAGGAAAGAACACACCGATATATTCTGGTTCACCACAACACGTGGCTAGTCCAGTCCCCGAGAGACTCTCTCGAGATTTTCCACTAACTTGTTAAGCTTACGGGTGCTCAACAAACCGTTACAAAGTAAGGACACAAGCCTTAACACCTTTGCTCGGAGATACAACACTCCAAGACTTCAACCAAGGAAACACAAGTTCCTTACAACAAGAGAATCACAATTCTCTTACAAGTGTATAAAACACTAAACACTAAAAAAAAAATACTCCTTTATGAGTAGGTATGAGTAAAAGAAGTAAGCTCTAGATCACAACAACTTTGGACTAGGATATGGCTCTCAAAAGCTTTATGAAATTGAATATAAAGTGATAAACAAAAGTATGCAAGCTTATAGCAATGTAATGATCAGTTGTAGTATGTTGTTGTGTTTAAAACACTGAAATGAAGCTGTATTTATAGTTGAAAACTTGGCATTACCGTTGCCTAATTGCCAATTAAGAGTTGCTGATTTTACTCACTGACAATCGATTATCAAACCCCAACAATCGATTGTCTGCCAGTCATATCAAAATTCAATCCCAGATTTTACGCTTGATAATCGATTACTTACACTCCATAATCGATTACTGGCAACGTTCAAAAAATCCTTTCCAGATTTTACCACAAACAATCGATTGTCCAGAATAAACAATCGATTACTCAGCAACGTTCAAAAAATCTTTTCCGGATTTTAATCAAACAATCGATTATACCACATCAATAATCGATTACCCAATAACGTTCAAAAAATCTTTTCCGAATTTTAATCACAACAATCGATTATACAGAATCAATAATCGATTACCTGACGGTATTTGAAAACTTTACGACAACGGTCAGCTTCACAATCGATTGCACAAAGTCAACAATCGATTACTTATCAGTTTTTGAAAATCATTTTAGACACTGCCTCTTGACAATCGATTGTTATATACTCACAATCGATTATTTAATAGTTTCGAAAAAGTCTGGAAGTCACTGCCTCAACACAATCGATTGTCATAAGTTCACAATCGATTGTTTTGTGACTTTGAAAAATCTGAAGGACACTGTCTCTTCACAATCGATTGTCATTAGCTTCACAATCGATTATTCTGAGTTTTGAAAAACTTTGATGGACACTGCCTCATCACAATCGATTGTCATGCAAGTTTGAAAAACCTGATGCTCACTGTCTTACTCACAATTGATTGTCATTAAATCACAATCGATTGTCATGCAGTCTTGGCTTAAAAACAATCGATTATCATAAGTACATAATCGATTATCTTAGTCCAGATTTTTAAGGCATGTCTAAAAATTATTTTGACTGCTGTAAATATGCATGATTTAAAATCATTTGACGTTAAATGAAATATGCATGATTTTGGAAAATAGTTTTATGAGAGAAGCCATGTTACGAGTCAAGTTGTAGGATCAAGATCACAAATAAGAATGACTCAATTAAACTTATAAAACTTTGTCTTGAGCTTGAATCTCGTTGTATATCAATTGTGCGCTTGTTTCTTGAACTTCGTCATATATCAATTTTCGCTTCGTTTGTCATTCATCAAAACCTACACAAAAGAACACACGTTTTAGTATATTGCATTGAGAACGTGTTTCCAACAAGAAATGCTACCCCAATAAAAAACAACGTCGAGCAGGACGAGCAAAGTCCACGGGAAGACGAACTAACCTTCCCCCCTTTTACAAACTCACAATTTTTCTTTTGATACAGGCACCCACGACGTAAGTGATCAGACACGATTACACACTCATACTTTTTCAGGAATACAACTCTCAGAATCATTACCTATTTACAATTTCTATCCGTACACGACATTTCCATCATCAATAATACAGCAATCAACTATTATCTTCCCTATATCAGCTAAGAGATTTCATTACTATTCACCTTTATTTCCTGCATTGCATTATGTTGCTTTTCTGCCTTCCGAGGTTAAGCTCTACCTCCATCTACATTTATCGAAAGGTATAAGGCTACCTTTCTGCCTTCTGAGGTTAAGCTCTACCTTCATATGCTTTTCTTGTATTGCATAAGGCTACCTTTATGCCTTTCGATACTAAGCATTTTCTCCATCTGCATTTCTCGCATTGCATAACGCTATCTTTCTGCCTTCCGAGATTAAGTTCTACCTCTATCTGCATTTTTGCGTTTCATAAGGCTACCTTTCTGCCTTCTGAGGTTAAGCTCTACCTCCATTTACATTTCTCGCATTGCATAAGGCTACCTTTTTGCCTTCCGAGACTCAACACTGTCTCCATCTGCATTTCTATATTGTATAAGGCTACTTTTATGCATTTCGAGAATAAGCATTGTCTCCATCTGCATGTCTATATTGCATAAGGCTACTTTTCTGCTTTCCGAGCTTAAGCTCTACCTCCATCTGCATTTCTGCATTGCACAAGGCTACTTTTCTGCCTTCCGAGACTAAGCACTATCTCCATATGCATTTCTGCATTACATAGGGATACTTTTCTTCCTTCTGGGACTAAGCACTATCTCTATCTGCATTTCTACATTGCATATCCCTACTTTTCTGCCTTTCGAGGTTAAGCTCTACCTCCATCTGCATTTCTGCATTGGATAAGGCTACTTTTATGCCTTCCGAGACTAAGCACTGTCTCCATCTACATTTCTGCATTGCATAAGGCTACTTTTCTTCCTTCTAAGGTTAAGCTCTACCTCCATCTGCATTTCTTGCATTGCATAAGGCTACCTTCCTGCCTTCTGAGGTTAAGATCTACCTCCATCTGCATTCCTACATTGCATATGGCTACTTTTCTGCCTTCCAAGGTTAAGCTCTACCTCTATCTGCATTTCTCGCATTGCATAAGGCTACCTTTCTGCCTTCCAAGGTTAAGCTCTACCTCCATCTGCATTTCTCGCATTGCATAAGGCTACCTTTTTGCCTTCCGAGGTTAAGCTCTACCTGCATATGCATTTCTCGCATTGCATAAGGCAACTTTTATGCCTTCCAAGGTTAAGCTCTACCTCCAGAGGTTAAGATCTACCTCAATCTGCATTTCTTGCATTCCATAAGGCTACCTTTCTTCCTTCCGAGGTTAATCTCTACCTCCATCTGCATTTCTCGCATTGCATAAGGTTACCTTTCTGCTTTCCGAGACAAAGCATTGTCTCCATCCTTCACGGCTGAAATATCCCCGCCTTATTTTGCATGACTGAAATATTGCTACTTCATCTTAGAATCTGCATTGGCTGAAAGATCACCACCTTTTGCATTGCATGGTCTGAAAGATTGCCAAACTGTCCAAAGACGTCATTGTTTGGAGGCACCATCTTCATAGCCCGAGAACGCCAGTTCATGGCTTGAGGACCCCATTTTATCTTTTGCATATCATTATTCAAAGGCATCATGGTTCAGAGGCATCATCCTCATATCCGGGGAACATCAATTCATAGTCTGCGAATCCTTAATCATATGCTTCATGGTCAAGGACGTCATGGTCCGATGATCTCATCCTTGCAGTGCAAAGACAACATTCATGGTACAACGGAAACTTGTATCACTTTTAAATTTATACACAATATATATTTGCAGTTCTCACTTGTAGGTACACCGGCTAGCAAATAGCCCTTTATTGTTTCAATTTTAGCCCAATTGTAGCCCACCCTTCCAGATTTTTAATTAACCCAATACCCAATCAAATCTGCCCCAGCCTAATATCTAATCCAACCCAGTCCGATTCTGAATCAATCTGAGTCGTTGATCAAATAAGATCAACGGCACGGATCATTTTTCCTTAATTGAAATCTAACTACCCCCCTTTGACCCCTCATTTCTTCGAGATCGATCTCTCTCTCTGCTTGGTCTCTTCCTCTCCTCCTTCTCTCTAGAATCTTCTGGTTTTCCTTCTCTGATGGCTTTTACCGTCTCTCCGGCCGCCTCCAGCCTCATCTCTTTCGATCATCAGCCGCCGTGAGGCCTTACCTTACCGGTTCTCTCCCTATCTGAGACCCCATGAATCTTCGCCATGCAAGATGGCAAATGAAGCTTTGCTGGGGTTTGTTTCCGGCCTTTCTCCGATGGATTTTTGTCCGATGGTGCTGTATACACCATTATTCCCGAGTTTCATAGCCAGGTTTCTCTCGTTTCTCTCACTGATTTCTTATGAAAACCTAATCTCGACCCAAACCTCTTAACCCTTTTTGAAAATACTTAATTTTTTGATTTTAAGTACTATTCTATTATTCTCAGTACAATTTCTAAACCATTTTGCTTAAGTCTCATTAATCTGATGAAACCCTAGCTTTAGGGTTTATATTTGTACTATTTTGTCATGTTTGCTTGTCTGTGTGGTCTTCTACATTCTTATTGGAGTTCTGTGCTCTTTGCTTTAATTTTGTTGCTTGTGTTTCAGTCCCCTACTATTCTATGTTCTTTGCTTAGGGTTCTCTCTGATGTTGTTCAATATGGGCTATGTATCGTTCGCTAAACTTGACTATTCGTCTTATTGATTATTTGATGGTAATTTTATACCGATTCTTACAAGTTCTCTTTAAGACTGTGATACTTGCCTTAAAAATTGTAATTTTCTGTTTTCTTATAATTTGGTATTGATTTTGAATTGCTTCCTTAATTTGTGTGATACTTTTCTCGATTAATACTGATTTCCTAGGTTTTCAATTTCGTTTTCCAGAATTACAGTGGTATTTTGCCATATATATATATGTATATATATGTATGTATATATATATGTATATATGTATGTATATATATATGTATGTATATATATATGTATATATGTATATATATATATATGTATATATAAATTTATTGATTGATTTGCCTGACCTATTTCCCTAATTAGAGTGTCATGTACCTAGTCTTTATTGCATACTTTATGCTATTTATATGATTATAACCCGCTCTGTGATTTCTTTCCTTTTAAATGACTGATTATTACTGTTTGATTTGGATTCCTTAAGTGAAATATGGCCTAGTGTCAAATATATGACGTGATAGTTGTGGCCCCAAGTGCCTGTAAAATGACATATGTGAAACAAAGATTGAGTTGAGATGATTGATGGAAAAGGGAAATGCCTTGGTGAGGCGGCGTAGCTGATCGGGCTGAGGTCGGACACCATGCCGCACACATGGTGGTATTGTATTGATATTGAATCCTGGATAAAAAGGGAAAATGAGATTGTTATTGAAGACTATGTCTCAAGTGAGACAACCTAGCCGATCGGGTCGAGATCAGACTCCGCTCAAGCTAGAGGTAGTATTGTGAACAATGATGAGCAAATATAAAATTTTCCAAACTAAATGCTATGGAAACAAAATGTGAAAATTGTATGATTCTTTTCCTTGATAATGTTGTGATCGTTTGAAGCTTTTGTGTTATACTTGTGATTTCCTTATGTTTGATATGAATGTTCTTTCTAACTAGATGGTGTTTAGTCATACATACTAATACTATTTTATGGTACTAATGTCCCTTTTGCCGGGGGCTCTACAATTTTTTAAATGAATGTAGGTGTCTCCATTGCGGATAGTGCCGATCGCGCGTAGAGGAGTACCTTCTTCTCAAAGTCTTGGTGAGTCCCTTTCTCCTTCAAGGGTTCGCATTGTGCATTTTTTGTTGTGGACTTTCACTCTTGAGGTATTGCCGGAGCTTTATTGCCGGTATTGTCATACGTCAAACAACGCTAAAACCATGAATCACACTCTAATTCAAGCTTAATGAACTTTAAAATTTCAAACTTCTACTCTCGATGTTTAAACCTATCAAATCGCGTCCGATTGACCTCAAATTTTGCACATAAGCAACTTTTGGAGTCACAATCCAACCCCGATATCAAAAAGTCAAATTCCGATCAAACTCTTACCGCTTAGGCTTCTAAAACTGGATTCCTTCTTCCACTTCGACTTCGATTTATCCGAATACAACCATGCACACAAGTCGATACACATAACATGAAGTTGCTCATGACTCCAAACTCCCGAACCGCACGAACTCAAAACGACCATTCAGATCATTACAGAGCCCAAATTCAAAGCGGACAATATCACTAATGGATTGGACTATTACACTTAAGAAGATTAAAAATGATATTGTACTATATTGTTTTCTCTTATATAATGAAAAGTAATACATCAAACTTTTATTCTGAACTTTCTCGAGAAGATATAAAATGATGCTACTATATTATTATCTCTTGTATAATGATATGACAGTAATACAAATGTGGTTAAGGCTTCATCAATCACCGGCTTAATAGGAGACAAATGCCTTAGGAAATTTAAAGAAGTAAATAAGTTACAGTAGACTAATGTAGTACAAATTTCAATATTATATGTTTTCTTTGTTTTGTTTGTTGTCAAAGTTTAAAATTCCAAGATCAACTATGGGTTAAAGCATAAGGGTGCAAGAAACAAGGGCTTTCCTCAAAACTAGTAAAGGAGAGTACGTATTAATTAATCAGGTCATTAATTTGCATAACTAGTGCTTAATGAGTTGTCTTTTGTCTGTCCAACAAAATCCCTAATTAAGCCCATAACCATTACATATGTTTGGAATTTTCGTTTTTTATTGCTTTTTTATTTATTCTAATTTTAATTTCGATAAGTGGAGAGGATGAGCTTTAATGCAACGGTAAAGTTATATTCGAGTGACTTACGGTAAAGTTATATTCGAGTGACTTATAAGTTACGGGTTCGAGCCGTGGTATCAGCTAATGATGTTTGCATTATAGTAGGTTGTTTACATCACACCCCTTAAGGTACGATCCTTTTTCGGATCCTGTGTAAACACGAAATACTTCGTGTCCGAAGCGATATTTTAATCTATTAATTTTGATAAGTGGAGTTGTTAGGATTTGTTGTTTGCCATGTTTTAGTTCCCCAGAATCCGAGTTTCCTCGTGTATGTCTGATGTCTTGTCTTAGCTTTATGAGTGCTAAAGTGGTAAAGTCAAGAAATAGGTTTTTCCGTGACATTAAGAAAATATGTGTGAAGTAATTTTTGCAATAATTTTAGGGTAAAGTTTGCTATGGTCGCCGCAGTGATTACATTGTTCCTTTTCATGTCATTGCTGTGATTATGCTGTATTGAGAAATTATAGTCAGTGAAGAAAAGCAATTGCGCTTCAATTATATTCCAAGCAAATTAAATTTGTTATATGAATTTTTATTGTTTAAACGATTTACTGAATGAAAAAAAGAATTTGTAATTTGTATTGGAAGAGCAATAAGTTTTCATCAGCTGAAAATAATATTGTTGAGAATTTTTTAATTAGAACAGTGAATACATAATATACAATATTCTTTTTTACTTTATTAACATTTTGGGAATTTAAACATACAAATTGTATTATAGCATGTGTGATCATTGTTTAATCAAAAAATGAAATTTTCATCAAAGCTTCAATTTAGAAAAATTCAGGCTAGTGATAATCAAATAATGGATAATGGAAAATGATTTTGCCAACAATAAGATAATTAGAAGAAAATAAAGCAAACCAATGTACTCAAATAATCTTTCGTGTCCTTACAAATGACTAATCTCCATTTTTTATAGTTGTCTCTAAAATATACGTGCCTTTGTCATAGTTGTATTATTATGGACAATTAAAGGCATTAAATGATTTAAATAGATAGAGCGTCGAGTTTACTCGTGCCTTTGCTCGTATATGTTGTAACTCGTGCATCTGTGCTAATCATTATTCTTTGAGCAACCTTCATGTCATGGCGTGTCATCCTTCAATCACTTCGATATGTGTAAACTCAATTTTTCTCAATAAAGATAGTTCCCCTCCCCTCCCCCCCTTCCATTTGCCATTTATTCATTAATTGAATATTTGGGAAGTGGATTTCACTAAAGCGAAATTTTTGCCGCCAATAATGCTTATCATAGAATAAACGCTTCAATTGTCACTGCCATTTAATGTTTATTATACGTGGCACCTTTTTGTTAGCTCTGCGACTTTGCAACTCTTTACAAGGCTTTTTTACGACTTCACCAATTACGAAGCGACTGTTTCCATCCTTTGACGATTGCTTCCTAGTATAAACATAGTTTTCATCTTTGTCTTTCTAACATAAAGTGCAGAATATGAAAATCTTGTTCTCATCTTTATCGTAAAACTTTTAGAATATTCAATTTCCATTCTTCATCTTCCTCATACTGTCATGGCTTCACCAAACGCTAACCCTAGGAGAGCTTCCATAGTTGATAACTTTCCTCTCGTTCCTAATAGAGGTAGAAGAGGAGAAGGTAGACGACGCAATTTAGGGTCTTCATATATACGTAGTTCTTCTCTTCCTGCATCCAGTTCTGGCCCTTCATCTAGATCTTGAGGTTCTCTTTCAGATAGATCTTCCTTTAGGGGCAAGGAATCCGCTGAGCCTCTTCGTGAACCTCTAGTAGAGGAGATAATTCTTCCACGGTTGGTTTAGTGGGTGAAGAAAATGTTCCCTTTCCTGAGAAGTAGAATATTTCACGTAAATTTTTCTTTTTAATAATTTTCTCGTATCTCTTCTTCCTTTATTTTGATGACCATTATTCTAATTTCCCTTTCCTTTCGCAGCAACTTGGGAATTGTTGACAAAATTTCTAATTTCTGTGGTTGGGTAGGAAAGTTACTGAATACTACCTCAATGGAGGGTAGATCTTGGAAGGACTCTTTCCCATCGATTTGGTTGGAAAGTAAAAACTCATGGTAATAGTTTTTTTTATAGATTACTTTTTCCTAAACTTACTTTAATCATTCTTTCTATCGAGATTTACAGTTTGAGGGGTTAGTGCTGAGGCAGTCGTGGCTTCTTGTATCTCTTTGGAAGGATCCCAAAAAATAATTTTGGACTCTTCATCGAAAACAAAAGTCGCTGATGACCACGATTCTGAGGAAGAGGAAGATGGAGTTCCTTGGTAACAAGGCCACAAGCTCGTAGATGGATTATCTCTGATGATGAAGCATCCCCCCGTCGATCTATTCCTCTTAAGGAATCTGTTGAAGCCCCGCCGGTGATCCCTGATGATGTTGATGACGTTCCCGTTACTGCTAATAATTCTATTGAGCAGCTTTTTAATCGCAGGTTTGATAGTGAAGATATTTGGTTTAGTTGGTGAAGCACCCCTGGTTTCTTTCTCTACTTCCGCTCATGTTACTTCCGTTCCTGTGATTCCTTCTTTGCCGATCGTGGGTTTCACTGTTCCTCCCTCAAGCTGTTTTAACTACTTCTACTGTTCCTCCCTCAATTACTCCTCCCCCATCTGTTCCTTACCCCGAAGTTGGGTCCTCAAGCAGAGGTGAAGCTATGAGTCAAGTCACCATTGAAGTTCCTGCCGAGGGTAATATTTTGAGCAAATCAGGTCAAGCTAACTTGTGGCTAAAATCTTTGATTGGTCCAATCGAGAGAGCTAAGATTGACAACCACAGTTCCTTGACATTAATGAACGATAGTGCATGCTTGTTTATAGGTATCTTTTCAAATTTTACTTTCCTTTTTCTATTTTCAAGGTTCTCATTTTCCCACTTCCCTTTTTTAGGTCAATATCACCGGCACAGAGATGATGAAGAAAGTTACCTTTTCAGAGAAATTTGAGCGTGACTACCGAGTGGAGGCGGATAATTGGAAGGAACAGTGTGAAGGTCTTCAGATTAAAAAAGAAGCGTTAGAAGAAAGTAAATGTACCTTAGAGCAGTACGTAAGGGCTTTGATAAGAATTTGCAGTTGAAAAAGCTTCCTCAAGTCAAACAAGCAAAGAAAAAGAACGTCTTGAAACCTCATTTTCTAAACAACTTTCAAAGGCAAGTGAAGAAATTAGAGAGTTGAAGGCTCTCTTGCATAAAAAAAAAGCATATGCTAGTGAACTTATGCAAACTTTGACCTAAGCTCAAGAAGACCTCCGAGTATCCTCTAATAAAATTTGCACTTTGGAAAATTCCCATGCTTCTCTTCAAGCTTCTTATGAATCTGCCTTCGCTGAAAATGAGCATTTAAAAAATGAAATTGCTGACTGGAAAAGAGACTACAAGATTCTTGAAGATAAATTTGCCATTGAAGTGAGTTGGGCGTTCTTAAATTCTTATCATGATACCCTCATTGAAGCTATCCAGGAGAATTTCGACTTGGAATCTAAGTTACCCAGGATTAAAGAGACTATTGAAAACACTCAACAGAACCAAATTTTTTCTCTTTCCATGGCTGAAGCTCTTGGTAATGTTGAAGATTATATATGTATCCCCACTCCTTCAAGTCATGTTGAGCCTGATGCTGTTGATGTCCCTGCATCAGTCCCTTCATCAAATCAATGAAAAGATTATATTGTTTGAACTTTCTTGTGTTTTTTTTTTCTTTTAATGAAATGTGGTTATAACCCTTGGTCTCATTTGAGGGTTTTGTTTTGGAATCTTAAGTCCACAGACCTTTTATAGGGCAATATGTATAAATTTTTTCAGTTTATGACTAAGTTCATAATTAGTATAAATTTTTTAATATTAAGAAATTTTTATTACTATTTGAACTTCTGTTTTATTTATTCTTGCCTTTATTTCTAAGGACTTACTGAATAACTTGCATTAATATTCTTCAAAAATGCTTCTGTTAATTTCATGAATACTTAAATTAATCATGAATTTTATAACAGAGGGTCTTTTTATATTTGACACTTAATGAAGAAGACATCTCAACACCATAATGGTGTTAATATACGATTAAAGAAATAGGAATACACATGTTTCTTGAAATGACTTTGACAAGTTTTTATTTGCACTTTGTCTAGTTTTGAATAATACTTTTACATGTATTTGGATTAAGTCTATAAATATCTCGTAACTGTTTTTCTTATAATAGATTTAAAAAAGAAAAATAAATACGAGGTTTTTATTTATAACCCGTTTCAGTATATTGCCTTTACCCTAACTATGGTAAGGTTTTTCTTTGGCTTTACTTTTAGCTTGTGACTTTGCTCTGCACTTGAATGAACTTTTCATGCTTGATCTTTGATTATTTTCCAATCTTCTTCGCCTTCTTTATATACGTGCCCGTGTATCTTATATAATCTTCTAAGTGTTTGAGCGTTGAAGTATGAAGCCTCGAGCACTTGATTGTTCCTCTCATTTATTCCTTTCCCTGTAAAGGAAAAACCTACGGTACACGGAGGTGCAATTATAGATGAAAACTGCTTAACCCGTTTTAATTTCTATCAGAATAATTGTAACCCTAGACCGGAAAGTTTAATTTCCGCGTGCCTTGCAGGTGGTGACTCATCATTTAGTACGGGCTAGTTTTTTTTCTATCATCTAAAATCGTTAGTAAAATTTTAACAATTTAAAAACTAATTTTTAAAACATAGATACATCACCGTGGGTATCCCTTAGAAATAGTATCTCTTCAAATGAATGGCATTCTAATGTGAAGGTAGTATCTTGCCATCCATCACTTCTAGTTCATATGCTCCTTTACCTGCGATATCATGAATCCTGTAGGGTCCTTCCCAAGTTGGACTGATTTCCCTACATTGGCTGCCTTTGTAGATTGAAAAATTTTTTTGAGCACAAAGTCCCCAATCTTAAAGAATTTTAGGCGGGCTTTTCGATTGTAGTATCGTTCTGTGACCTGCTTTTGTGCTGCCATTCTTATTAATGCAGCTTCTCTTCTTCCTTCAAGTAGATCAAGATTTATCTGTATTTCTTCATCATTAGACTCTTCTGATGTTTGGGTAAACCTTGTACTTGGCTCTCCTATCTCACCTGGAATTAAAGCTTCAGTTTCATAAACCAACGACAATGAAATTGCTCTCATACTTATTTTTGTTGTTGTGAGGTATGCCCATAAAACACTAAGTAACAATTATGGCCAATTACCTTCGGATTCCTCTAAACGTTTCTTTCAATTATTGATAATGAATTTGTTTGTTGATTCTGCTTGGCCATTACCCACTGAATGGTAAGGCGTGGATGTAATCCTTTTGATCTGCCAACTTTAAAAAAACTCTGTGATTTGTGCGCCTATAAATTGAGGGCCATTATCACATACGATTTCCTTTGGCACACCAAATCTACATATGATATTTTCCCAAATAAAATCTCTAACTTATTTTTTCCGCACCTGTTTGAACGCTTCCGCTTCCACCCATTTAGTAAATAATCAGTGAGTACAAGCAAAAATTTTACCTGTCCTTTTGCTTGTGGTAGTGGACCCACGATATCTATCCCTCATTTCATAAAAGGCCATGGTGCAGTGACCGGATGTAATAAATCCATAGGTCTATGCATGTTATTATCGTACCTTTGGAATTTATCACAATTAGCCATGAAATTTTCCACCTTTTCTTCCAATTTGGGCCAATAATAACCTGCCCTAATTATGGTTCTTACCAATGATCTTCTTCCTACATAAGTCCCACAATGCCCCTCGTATATTTCTCTCATTATGTATTCTGTCTAAGAAGGTCCGAGGTATCTTTCTAAGGGACCACCAAACATTTTTTGATAAAGGTTGACTTGCTTCAAACAATATAGAGCAGCTTTTTTTCGAAGTGCGTGAGCTTTTCTCTTATATTCAGGGATGATACTATAATGCAAAAGGGCAACAATTTCGTTTTTCCAATCCCACGTTAAGTTATTAAAATTTACCTCATTCGTGTTTGGATCGAGCGTTGAGTGAAACAAATGAATGACATAAGCATTTTCATTGCTTGCCACGTCTGTAGCGTATGCGAGATTAGCTAGGGCATCCGCCTCAATATTTCATCTCTTGGTATTTTGCGTAACCTTCCAGGTTTAGAATTGCCAGATCAGGTCCTATACTTTCTCTAAATACTATTGCATTCATGCTTCCCTGGCTGTATAAGTACCCAACATTTGGTTAGCCACGAGCTGTGAATTGCTTTTGATTATTATTTGATTAATGCTAAGTTCTCGTGCCAATTCTAAACCTGCAATCACAGCTTCATACTTTGTTTCATTGTTAGTTATAGAATGACATTTAATGACTTGTCGAATGGTCTTACCCATAGGTGGTACCAAAACAATTCCTAAGCTTGCACCCTTCACATTAGATGAACCATCAGTGAATAAAGTCCAAATTTCTGGATTAGATCTGTTGAGAACCTACAATTCTTTTTCTGCTTCTAATTGCATTCCTTGGCTAAAATCAACCATGAAATCTGCTAACATTCGAGACTTAATCGAGGTTCTAGGTTGGTATGTGCTGTCATATTCACTTAATTCTATGCCCACTTGGCTAACCTTCTTGATAACTCATGATTGTGCGATATATTGTGTAATGGATAAGCAGTTACTACTACGATAGGGTGACATAGGCCTTAGTTTTCTAGATTCCATGATTAATACAAGTGCAAGTTTTTCTAATTGAGGATACTGCGTCTCCGCATTTAGTAACGATTTACTGGCATAATAGACCAGAGATTGTTTACCTTGATCTTCACGGACTAAAACATCACTTACTGTTGCTTCTGAAACAACAAGGTAGATGAGCAATCTTTCCCCGACCTTTGGTTTTGCGAGCGAGGGCGTATTTGATAAGTATGTCTTCAAATTTTTGAGTGCCTGTTGACATTCCTCATTCCATTCGAAATGATCCGGCTTTTTAAGAGCTGAAAAGAATTTAAAGCACTTTTCTGATAATTTAGAAATGAATCTCCCCAAGGCTGCAATTCTTCATGTCAACCTCTACACTTCTTTTTTACTCGTAAGCATGTCAGGGATTTCTTCAATGACCTTAATCTGTGTAGGATTCACTTCAATACCTCGGAATGCATATTTCTCACATATTGAATTTTCGCAAGATTTGAAACGTATTAGATAAGTGCGATATATGATCCCGTGAGTATTGAGTTTTGACGAGCATATCGTCTATATAGACCTCCATAGTTTTTCCCAAATGTTCTTGGAACATTTTAGTTACCAGTCTTTGATATGTTGCACCTGCATTTTTGAGAACGAAAGGAATTACTTTATAACAATAAGTCTCCCTGTCTATTATGAATGAAGTTTTTTCTTCATCTATAGGATCCATTTTAATTTGATTGTATCCTGAATATGCATCTAAAAAGCTTAACAACTCATGTATTGCAGTGGCATCAATTAGTTGATCTATATGGGGTAATGAAAAAGAATCTTTAGGACAAGATTTGTTAAGGTCTGTGTAATATATACAAACTCGCTACTTACCATTCTTTTTTGGCACCACAACAGTATTGGCTAACCAGTAAGGATATTTTACCTCGCGGATAGACCCAATCTTTAATAGTTTCTGGATTTCATCTTGAATTACCTGATTTTTGAAAGTTCCTTACTTTTTTTTCTTTTGCTTGACAGGTGGATATGATGTCTTCATTTAACTTGTGAGTCATTACCTCCTGTTCTATTCCTGTCATATTAAAATGGGACCAAGCAAAACAGTCTATGTTAGTTTTCAAAAATTCAATTAACTTACCTTTCATGTCCCGCCTTAGATTGGCCCCAATGTAAACTTTCCTTTCAGGCCATTGTGTAAATAACACAATAGCCTCAAGTTCTTCAATCGTTGTTTTTATATTTCGTTTTCTTCTGGTTCTTAAATGACATCAGGCCTTGAGTCCACATCTTTCGCCCTTGTTCAGTTGAGGTTTGTATCGTGATATCCCCAACTGGATTCTGTAACTGTTATTTTTCTTCATTTCTCGTACTTGAATCAACTACGGAATTGATGCTTCTGGATGTCTGTTCATCTCCATGGATTTGACATATTCCCTACGGCGATGTAAACTTGATAACTTGTAAGGTCGATGGAACATCATCCATCTCATAGATCCATGGTCTCCCAAGAATCATGTTGTAGGCCATCTCCATATCTACCACCTAAAATTTTGAATCTTTGATAACACCTTCTGTGAAAGTACTGAGTATTACCTCTCTTTTTGTCACGATGCTAGATTTTCAAATCCAGACAAAGTATGCGTCTTTGGGACTAATTTATCTTCACCTTGCATCTCATATAACACTAATAGAAAAATAATATTCACAGAACTATTTGGATCAATCAAAACTCGTTTCAAATTAGTATCATGTACAAGTAGAGATATTACTAGTGCAACATTATATGGAGTCAATACACCATCCGTATCAATATCATCGAATGTAATACTTTCTTCCTCTAAGAAATGTCGCTTCCGTTTCCTGTGGGTAATTGTGACGTTGGAAGCTTTAATGGTGTATGTCACCCTGTTGTTTCTTTACCTATGCTTATAATATTGACGGTTCTTTTGGGAGAAGGTTGTTTAGGGGGCTCCTGCCTATTTTTCATATATGCTTTCTTACCTTTCTCATTGAATAATTCGGTGAGATACCCTTGCTTCAATAAATGATCAACTTCCTCTTGTAATAACCTACAATCTGCCATTTTATGACCATGATCATTATGAAATTCGTATCAATGATCAGGATTACATCTCTTTGGATTTGATCTCATTTCTTTTGGAAACCGTACCTTATCTCCCATGCTTCTTAAAACATTTACGAGATCCGAAGTGCTTACATTGAAATTATAACCATCAAATCGTGCCTTTATATTCCTATCATCATCCCGTGACTCTCGCATGTTTCGATCGTTCCCAAACCTTGATGATGAACCCCATGCTCTATTCCTCGATCTATGCTCATACCTTGAATTGTCATGTTTTGATCGTGAGTCTTTTCTATCTGGCCCATATATGATTCGTACTTGTTTTTATCGGACCTTTTTTCTGTTTCCGCATGTCTTGAATCACCTTTTCCTCTTTTTGAGATCGTAAGATAATATCTTCTTCAATCCTTAACATCATACTATACCTGTTGTAAAAATCATTACATGTTGTTGCGAAGAATTCACGAAGACTTTCCTTACGTCGCCTCATGGCTTCTGAGCTTTTTTCATTCAAATTACTAGTGAAAGCTATAGCTGCCCAATTATCTGGTACACGTGGAAGCATCATTCTTTCACACTGGAACCTATCTAAGAACTCTCTAAGCAATTCTGAGTCCCCTTGTTTGATTTTGAAAATATCCTCCATTCTCTTTTCGACTTTTTGAGCTCCCGAATATGCTTTGATAAATGAATTTGCAAGCTCAACAAAAGAATTTATGAAATTTTCGGGTAAAAGAGAATACCATGTTAACTTCCTTAGTGAGTGTTTTACCAAACATTTTGACCAGTACTGATTCAATTTCTTGTTTGATCAAGTCATTGCCTTTTACACCAGTTGTGAATGCAGTCACGTGATCTCGTAGATCAGTTGTTCCATCGTATTTGGGTATATCAGGCATTTTTAATTTTGTTAGAATAAGGAGGGGAGCAGCGGTTGGCTTCTAAGGTTGTGAATATTTGTCCATATCTATTCCTTTGATTATAGGCGGTACTCCAGCTATATTCTCTATGTTGTCACTTTGCTCCTTCAGCTATTTCTGTAATGTTAGAACTAAATTTTATAAATTAGAATTAACTAAGATACCTGGTTCGCCATCTCGTGATTCACTGGGAATTCCACCACTGCCAGAATTAACAAGCCCTGAACGAGGGTTTTCCAAAGTGTTGGCGTTTGGAATTGGTGTAGATGGTGCCACAGATAATTGGCTAGCAAAGGCCTCAAGAGATTTATTAACCTGTTGAGCGATCAACTTCTGCAAAGCTTCATTTGTAGCTTTATCATTGTTAAATTGAGCATTTGTGTTTGAATGAGATCCATCAGGAGTTCCTTATCGAGACCGCCGTGGCGAGCTTTGTGGAGAAGGGATCGTAGTGTGAACATCCATTGAGTCCCCTTGGAGTTGATGGTTCCTTGGGTATTATTGTTAACATTTGACATGATTGTGGATGCAACAAAAAAGATCAGGTTAAGAAAGAATGGATTATCAGATTCCTGGTAATAGAACCAATTTTTTAAACCAAAAAGTAGAATTTCGTTCAGAGCTTCAATTTAGAAGAACTCGAGTTACAGATAATCAAAGAATGAATAATGAAAAATGATTTTGCCAACGATAAGATAACTAGAAGAAAATAAAGCAAACCAATGTATTCAGATAATCTTTCATATCCGTACAAATGACTAATCTCCTTACTTTTATAGTTATCTCTAAGATATACGTTTTGCCTTCGTCATAATTGGGTTATTATGGATAATTAAAGGCATTAAATGCTATGTTACACAATCATTGTAATTTAATATAGATTCTCCAACGTTTTCAATATTTAATGTTTATTAAATATTGTATATGTACTTCCTTATACTATCAGATTCATTCTCCTAAATTTTTGAATTTAAATAGATACGAGCATCGAATCTACTCGTGCATCTACTCGTGCCTCTGCTCGTGACTTTGCTCGTATCTATTGTAACTCGTGCATCTTTGCTAATCATTATTCTTTGACCAACCTTCATGTCATGATGTATCATCCTTCAATCATTATAAACTCAATTTTTTCCAATACAATCATTATATAAATAGTCAATATAAGAGTGCATAAAAACATTGAATTTAAATATGCATAAAATTTCTCCTTTATCCTTCATCTTTCCTTAAGCTAACTAAATGTGGAAGCTGAAGGTAAAAGGTGATTATTTTAGTACATCTGGGAATCCGATGCTGTTATATTTCAAATTTACCTCTGCCGTTACAAAAATATTTGCCTTTTGTTGACTAAAGGTCAACTATTAAGACTATTTCCCACCATTATTAGTTTTTGAGAAATTTGAACTATTTCGCATGATAAGAAACACCGTGAACTTCCCGCACTTACCGTACATTCACAGAAAAAAATTTATTCCTATCGAATGTTTACACTAAATCAATAAATACATAATACATATCTTGCATATGAACTTTAATCTTGAAGTCATCTTCAATCTCTATGAACAATCCCATGCAAAAAGGCTGAAGGTTTCGAGATTTCAAATTCTACAGATGATGAATCTTTTGAGTTGTGTAGAGGAATGGAAAATAAGAAGATGCAGGGGAGGATATTAGCTTTTGTACTAGAAAACCAAGATGACACTATTCAGATGTAAATTTTCTGTATTGAAGATGGTATCGACGAAAAAGACTTTTAAAACTTTTAGTTGTTAAAACATAAAAGATAAAAGCGGTGTAGAGAATCATATTTGTGTAGCCAGCTTCTCATTAAATATAAGATAAGTAAAATAAAAAGTGTAAAGTTAGATTATTTTTAACTAAAAATTTGTCTTTTTTATTTTATTTTATTTTTATAATGAACTAATAAAGAAATATGACATATAACTTGAAACCAAGAATGTAACTTAATACTATTGACTTATATATACTAGTAGTGTAAAGACTTTTGTACCAACAATACATACTACCCTTTCTTTTAGTTTATGTGAATTTTTTTTTTGTCTATACCAAAAAGAATGATCTATTTCTAAATTTGAAAATAATTTAGCTAAAATTTATAATTCTATCCTTAATGAGAAGCTTTTATAACCACACATATACTCTGAGTCCCTTTTTGACTTGTTAGGACCACAAAATCCAAAGGTCTTCATTTTTTCTTAAACTTCATGCCCAGTCAAAGAGATTCACATAAATTGATAGTAAAAAAATGAGTGGTGTTTTCTCTTATTGCCAAAACCAATTATAAATAAAAATAAAATTCGAGTCCAATTCCAAATAGGAATGCGAACTAAAATATAACAATATTAGCGCATTGGACCTTTGGTCGGACAATATAGGCATGGGCCTAACAACTCCCCCTCCAACCAAAACATCAATTGTGCATTCAATTAGAGAAATTATTGACAGGTGTTATGCATGCCAATTTTCGACAAAACTCATGCTTATCTGAAACCACTGCTTTCGTCTACATATTCGAAGGATTGTCATTTGTGTATATTTTTTCAAGTCAAATAATTAATCTTTCACGGCCCTTTTATTCAATGATACTTTCTATTTATATGTTTGATCATAGAATAAAAAGTAGAGCACTCGGTGAGACATACAATACTATGATTATCAAAAAATAAGATGTACCTTGACCTCTCAAAGTCAAGATCATTAATAAACTCTTTCATCCATAGTAATTTTTTGGCATCTTTGATGATAATAATATATTCAACTTCTGTAAAGAATAGAGTTATGCACTTCTGTAGTCTAGATTGCAAAAAACAAACCCGCCTTATAGAAGTGATGAAATAACCAGAAGTGAATCTTAAATTATCAAGATTGCCTCCCAAATCAGAGTCTGTAACGATCAAATTTAAACTTGTCACTACCAAAGTATAACTTCAAATCAGCAGTACTTTTCAAATACATTAATATCCATTTTACTGCATCACAATATTCCTTTCTAGGATTAGAAAGAAATCTACTTACAGTACTAGCAACATGCAATATATGGTCTAATGAAAATCATATCATACATCAAACTACCAATTGTAGAGGAGTAAGGAAGACGATACATCTCCTTTTTTCTTTATCAATAGATGAACTCTGACTAGTACCAATTTAAAGTATTTAGCAAGATGATTACTAATTAAATATGTTGAACCTCTTGAGTACCTTCTTAATATATTACTTTTGAAAAAAACGTAACTCCTTTGTATCTCTATGCCTGTGGATTTGAATGCCCAAGATTTTTCTGTTGGTCCCAAGTCCTTCATCCCAAATAATTTGCTAAACTGCTTTTTAAAAATTGTATTTCTCTATTTATTCTTACCAATAATAAGCATATCATCCACATAAAGTACTAATATAAAAATTATCATAAAGAACTTCTGAAACAATATATAGTGATCTGAAAAAGTTTTGTATCCATATTTTTTATGACAAATTCAAACTTTAAATACCATTATGTTGGAGCTTATTTCAAGCCATACATGTTCTTATCTAATTTGAAATATATTTTTCTTTTTCCTTAACTACAAAACTCTCGGGCTGCTCTATATAAATTACCATGAAGAAAATCAATTTTGCAAATCCATCTGCTCAACCATTATATCTAGACTTGAAACTAAACCTAGAACTACATGAATAGAAGACATTTTCATAACAGGGGAGAAAATTTTGTTAAAGTCAACTCCCTTTTCCTGGCCAAGAATTTTAACAACTAACCTTATCTTGTACCTAGACGCAGAAATATGTTGATCTTATCAATTCTTTCTAAAAACCCATTCTTTTGGTACAGCTCTTATATTTCAATAACTTTACTAACTCATATGTGCGATTCTTATATTGAGTGACTTCATATCATATTCTATGGCTTCTACTCAATGATCTTTGTAAGTATCTTGTATGACTTCTTTATAACTCTCAAGTTTTTCTATGTTAGTCAAAAATATATACTAGTCATGAGGATAATGCATGGATTTTTTGTTTCTCCCTTATAGATTCATCAACTGGAACATTCATAATGTATGTACCCTCTGATGATCATTTTGGTATTGATTATTTTCTTCATTTATCTTTGGGGTTCCTTCATATACAATATGTGCCTTAGTAATAAGAACTGGATCAATATCAACTAAGCTCTCATTACTTTGAGAATGTATCTTCTCATCTTTAACAATATCTTCAATTGTTTGGTTCTTAAATATTGTATCATCGTTTTTAATAAATTTTTTATCAACTCAATTGTAAAACGATTCCCAAACTTGTCTTGACAATAATCAATAAAAATGCACTACTTAGTTTTGACATCCAGCTTCGATCTCTCATCTTTAGGAATATGCATACGAGTTTTACCCCTAAAACTCTCAAATGACAAGAAACATCTTTCACACTAAATTCTATTTGGTGCATCACCACTCAAAGCAACAGTAGTAGACAAATTGATAATATAAGCAACAAAGTTAAGTGTTTCCGTCCTAAAAATATTTGAAATTTTATCCTCTGAAAGCAAGCATCTGGTTCTCTCAACTAGAGTTTTGATCATCGTCTCTGCCAAACCATTCAATTGAGGCATCTTGAGTTGTGTTTTCTAATGACAAATTTCTTGTTCTCTGCAATAGTTATTGAAAGGACCACAATATTTACAACCATTGTCAGTGCAAATATTTTAATTTCTTTTCGATATGTCCCTCAGCTAAGGCTTTAAATTTCTTAAACATGCTAAGTGTTTGATCTTTATATCTTCAAAGAATATATCCAGAGATTTCGAGAATGATCATCTATGAAGGTTACAAACAGAGGTGGAGTAAGGATTTAAAATTTATGAAATTGAAAATCTAACTTATTTAAGTTACTAGATTCTAAATTAATAAATTGTATATACTCGATGAATTTCATAAGACAAATATATGGTTTGAACAAAAGTTACTGGGTTCGGCCTAACTAGTAGGTCGTGCTCTAGCTCCACCACTGGTTACAAAGTAATGTGCACCATCTCTCGACTTTACTTTAAAAAGACCACAGAAATCAGAGTGTACTAGCGCCAACAATTCAGGTTTTCTTGAAGGAGGATGGCTATGAAGGAAAATCCTTTTCTGTCTACCATCTAAATAATGGATAGACCTTTTCAGCTTTGATTATTTCACTCCAAGAAAGATTTTTTTTATCCAAATACGTAATCCCCCTCGCTCATATGGCCCTGTCTTTTACGCCACACTTTTGATAAAGTATCACTATCTACCAAATTTATAGAGTCTAACAACTGATATCAGAACAAATGATTCGATAGTAGAACTACGGATATGACAGAGTGTGGCGTGGGATCCAGCTAAGTGCCTTTACTTGTCTATAAGTTTTACGACCTTTACCATAGTTTTAAAGACATATACACAAACTTTAGGCTTCGGTAACCATAATACTAAAAATCATATGGGTGACACATTGTTAATCTTTAAATTAGTCCATGAATAGTGATGAGACGTGTGAAACTTAATATAAGAGGCAAATTGTTGGGCGTGCGTGAATAAAACTCACATGAAAAGTAGAAAAGTAAAAGAAGCTACTTATAAGGAATTAATTTAGATATTTTTAATGGTACGAGTCTTCATGAAAAAATTGAGCGGAATTAATCTAAAGCCCACAATATTACATTATATTGAGAGTCTTTGGGCCGTTTAGTCTAACAATTTTTTTGGAGATTAACTTATTTCTAATGCCAAAATCAGATGTCCAGGATAGTTATGATTGCACCACAATTACACCAGTATGCGCGAAATAGTCATGCAACTGTCAGCCAGTGGACGGCTAAAGTTCTTGCGCTTCTGTTAGTCAAATTTTTGTTTGAACCAACAGCTGTGAATTGGGATTATACAAACAATGAAGTAAAAAAAAACACTAAACAAAAGGACTGGAAGACTAAATAAAGTTCCAGTAAATTGGACAAATATCTGTTTCTTGACTCGCCTAGTTAAAGACGAGAAGCTAGTTAGCTCCAACCTAATTTACCGAGATATGAGCATCAAAAAGCAAAGTAAAAATTGATAAACAAATAAAAATAAAATAGATTTTAAGTTTTATGCATGAAAGGCGTAAAATATATATATATATATATATATATATATATATATATATATATATATATATATATATATATATATATAGAGGTCACTTATTACGCAGTTACATGTAAAATCCATGGCTGCTATTTTAGGAAAATTATATTTAACTAACCTGTTATTAAAGGTTAAACCACACTTCTAACATAAAAATCTTTACACCAAATGTACATAATATAAATCCAAATAAAATTAGTGGGGCAGCTTTTTCAAGAACTCCTTTTGTTTAGGGTTTAAGCTCTCAACACAAGGAGATAGAGAAAACTAGTTTATATGGGAAGAAATGCAATGGGAGACACGGGAACAGTGCCCACGTTCTCCTCATATATTACCCTTTTTCTCTATATTTTATTATCTATTTCTCTCTGTATTAAGTTTATATATATTTATATATTGCAACTGAGCTTCTTGACAAAATGTTTTGTGTATGTACCCGAGGAATAAATATATCCTTTCCTCTCTTGTGATTCTCAATAAATACACTAACATCCATACCCTATAGTCCCTCTCTTTCTTTCAATCAATCCATTGTCTCATTGCTTAGCTTCTTCTATAGTACTTTGTGACTCAAGGTGTATTACTGTTTTATGTGATTATGGTAAGCTATCTTAGCTTCTATTTCATTCTTCAATCCGACTTTTATGTGCCCTCCTTCTCTCTCCCGCCGGCACCCTCCCTAACGGAAGTACGTCGAATTTTTGAGTTGTTTACTTTCCCTTTGATAAGATCAGGATAAAGAGTGACCATTAGCAGTCAAGCCAATTTAGAATTCTAACTCATTTATGTTATCGGGTTTAGGATTCTAGCTCTTTAATGTTATTGGGTGATAAAGTAAGAATTTGTACTTATCAATAGATTTCATAAGAAAAATACAAGATTTGGATAAAAACTACTTAATTTGGCCGAATCCGTTATGGAAGCTCTAGCTTCGCCCTTGGTGACCATCTTACCCTTTTTTCGTCGTAGTAGTTTCTCATCATTCTTAATGTGATTGAATTTCTTCCTGGACGACTTAAATTATATAAACGGACAGTATAATTTTTTTACCCTATTAGTATATAGTCTAACACATCGTAACAGATTAATTCAGGTTATCAACTTGTGTTTATCATAAAGATTTACGTATAAATTATATCATAATTGAACTTGATTGTGTAAAATATTTTTCAAGACCGTCAATACATAGAACTTAAATATTGAAAGCACCGACTGCGCGAGAACATTGTATGTTAATTCCTCAATTGTCTTATGGTATGTTAATTTTAGGGAATTCAGAAGCCAGCTTGGTTGGAAGCAATCTGCACAGAGAAATTCTTTGTCCCATGCCAAATTCACGAGAGTGCAAAGAAGAATGAGAAGAATATTTGTTGTTTGGATTGCTGCATAAGTATTTGCCCTCATTGTGTGATGGCTCATCGTTTCCACAGATTAGTTCAAATTCGACGTTATGTTTATCATGATGTTGTTCAACTTGAAGACTTGGAGAAGCTCATAGATTGCTCAAATGTCCAGGTAATTAATTAATTAATTAAGCGTCTCGTATTCATGCAGGGTTCGGAGAAGCTAGAGCAACACCCTAAAGGGACGGATATAGACAGTCCACCTAGTGGCTGATTTTACAGCTCGAATCCCTTATCTATAAATCATACAGAGACATCTTTACCGTTGCCATAAGGCTCCACGTGAACAAGAAATTTGATAAGCATTAGCTATTCTAAGATAGGTTTGCTCAACAATTTTGTTTTGTCGTTGAATTTTTCTGATAATTTGTTTCATAATTCAAATTAGGCGTACACAATAAACAGTGCTAAGGTGATTTTCATCAAGAAAAGACCTCAAAATAGGCAATTCAAAGGATCTGGAAATTATTGCACTTCTTGTGATAGAAGCCTTCAAGAACCCTTTGTCCATTGTTCTCTAGGGTGTAAGGTAATTTTCTTTGTACTTATAACATTTATCATATGGAGAATATTGTTTCGGTTTTCAACCATAATTCTTATCTTTTTTCACCTAAGTTAGTACAATTCAATTCATATTAAATATACTTCAAAAATAATCTATTGATGCTTGAAAAAGTTGTTGAGATCATGTTCTCAATTACGCTTATTGCTATTTACAAAATATTAAGCTAGCACTTGGACATAGATTTGGTTGAAACTTGAAAAAAAAGTTTTTGGAGTTGTATTACAAAATAATTTTTGAAAATTGAAGTTGTATTTAGACATGCATTTTATTTGAAAAAAATAATTTAAGTTTTGTGAGTGAAAAAAAACACTTCATCCAAAAACTGTCCCGAACCAATTATTAGAAACTTGATTCTTTTTTCTTTTCAATAATTGATCATATTCTATGGACAAACTATGTTTTAATTTTTTTTTAAAAAAAGCAGCCAAACTCTATGGCAAAAATCTTAAAATTGCTTAAGAAAGAAGTAACATATATACGACCATGTAAAATTAATCAAAAGAATAACATAATTTGGTCAAGTAACAATAATTCTCTAGACAAGTGCCAATAATCTTGAATTTTATTGATGATCAGGTGGATTTTGTGCTAAAACACTACAGAGACATTTCTCCATTCCTAAGGAGATGCACAACTTTACAACTTAGTCCAGATTTCTTTATCCCTCAAGACATGGCCGACGATGACACGGCCCATTCGACGATCGTGGACAGTGACAAGCCCTGGAGCTCGTCGATGTCCAGCTCGTCATCGGGATCGGAGAACATGATGATGATGAGTACTACTACTTTCCCATGCACTGATTTTGTGAGGAAGAAGAGAAGTGGATTATATGTATGTGGAAGAACAGTAGTTAATAGTAATTATAAGAACATAAGTAGTGATGAGGATATGGCTACTAGTATGAGTAGAAGAAAAGGCATTCCTCATAGGTCTCCTTTGTGTTAGAATTTAATTTAGTAGCTACCATAGTTTCTTTTATTTCACTCATATTTTAATTTTCTTAATTTGACCAGTTCAACTAGGAATTTTTTATATATTCTTGGCTCACTGCTCATGATCACCACCCCCTTCCTTTTTCACACACACACAATTTTTGGGATTAATTACTTACTTGGTCGGGGTGTTTTGTCTTAATGGCATCACGTGATTCTAGGTTATGTGGTTTTGTACAAGGAGATTTTCAAAATTTTAACATGACATAATAATAGTGCTAGTTTAGGAATTCGAAGGGATCCTTTTATCTAGCTTGATCTCTATGCGTGCAAGTCGTTCTACTAGTACCCAAGAAGGTGTCATTTAAATAGTTGTTTGTTCAGTCAAAAATAATTTTTTTTCCATGAAAATATTCGACACTGCTTGATTTTGGTTACTCACATGATTTAATTTCTATTTTTTTAATATGGCAACCTCAACAACAATAATAACAAACCCCGTAAAATCCTACAAGGTGAGAATTGTGAAGGATAGATGTGAGCTTGGTGAATCTGAACTCAATCTCTAGATTTACACAAGCAATTGTGATTAGGTCAAGAATGAAGAGATGAACTCGAGAGAGAAGAAAAGAATTGTAGAATAGACGAAATGAATTCTATATCTGTATAAGAAATTGTTACAATATTATATACACTAAATTATGTACTAACTTAACTCCAACTACTTAACTACTAGGCCCACCGCTATAACCGACTTACTAACCTATATGTTAACTAACAACCTAATTAACGGACTAACTACAATTAACAAATTAACTACATAATAGTAACACTCCCCCTCAAGCTGGAGGGTGCAAAATGTTAAGCACCCCAAGCTTGCCTAGTAAAAATGCATGCTGAGATTGTCCAAGACCTTTAGTAAGGAGATTAACTAGCCGATCTTTAGTTCCTACAAACTGTTTGTTGAGCACACTTTGCTCAATCTTGTCACGTACAAACTTTGAATCGATCTTAATATGTTTGGTACGTTCATGGAAGATAGGATTTGCTACAATTTGAAGAGCATCTTTGCTATCGCAATAGACTTCCACAGGTTGCTTGATGGGCCCTCCAACTTCAGCAAACAGTCCTAATAACCAAACTACCTTTGTTGTCACGACTATTGGGCTACTATATAGTGATTCTGCAGAGCTTCTTGACATTGTATGCTACTTCTTAAATTTCCATGAGATGAGTGAATTGTCAAACTTTACTAAGTACCCAGTTATATATCTTCTTGTGTTTTGACAAATTGCCCAATCTGCATCGCAAAAACATGTCAAACTATCAGCAACTATACTACTTCGAAATATTCCCATGCATGGTTCATACTTTAAGTGTTTGACCACTCTTATAGCAGTATACCAGTGAGATTTTTTTGGCTCGTGCATGAACTGACTGAGAGTTTGAACTGCAAATACAATGTCTAGTCGTATGATAGTCAAATAGCTTAGTCTACCAATCAACCTTTGATATTCACTTACATCTATCATGATTTCATCTCCTGCAATGCCGGTATGTCTATCAAATTAGGTAGAAATGAACTTCTGGTTAAGATCTATGAGAGTTGAAACTGGTTTAGCACCAGCCAATCCTAAATTAGAAATGAGTTGACGACAATATTTTCTTTTAATCCCTTGCTTGGACCTCCTGACTTCAATTTCCATATTTGAGTTCACCAAGATCCTTCACCTTGAACTTCTGATGAAGAACAATTTTGGTTTCATTGATAAATTCCTTATTGTGTCCAGTAATAAATAGTTCATCCGCATATATCAACACTGCTACAAAGTCATCTCTTTTTCTCTTAGTAAATAATGAATACTAATATAGACTTTGAACATATCTTGTAGTTGTTAGGGCCTAACTGAGCTTAATGTTTCACTATCGTGAGGCTTGTTTAAGACCATATAATGACTTTAAAAATCTGTAGACTTTTGTCTCCACCTATCTCCTAAAATCTTGAAGAAGTTCCATATACACTTCTTCGTATAAATTCCCTTAAAAGAATGCATTATATATATATATATATATATATATATATATATAGCCTAAATCTCTTCCTTATCTGCTGCACTGTGCTGCCTTCCTCGCTTGGTCTTCGGCTTTCAGAGTTGACCATAGATCCTTGGTCTATGATACAAAAATGGGGGAAATCCAGATCAAACTCGGATTTATCTTACTTAACCTTAGGTTAATTTACTTTGCCTAAAGGGAAGAAAATTTTTCGAACACTTGGTTTCAACCTGAGGTTTAAGTTTGACGAGAATAATATTCTACGACTAGCAATTCATTTATTTTCAAACTGACCCATTTACTATCTATTATTTGATTGACTAATCCTTTATATTGGAATGGGTGAAGGGTCAAATGGTTTGGTAATTCCTCATGAGGGGATGAATGGAGAGAAATTTGAATCAGAGCTCGGGATTTTTGTTCATCCTTTGCCGTAATAATATCTCGGGGTTTGCAGCGATAACTCGGTATATCTACTATACGACCATTAACTAAAATATGTCGATGGTTAACTAATTGACGGACTGCGGGAATAGTTGAAGCCATACCCAATCGAAAAAGGATGTTATCCAAACGAATTTCATTGTAGTAAAACTTGACCTGTTGACCCCTTGGCTTTTCTGGCGATACGAACGTATTTAAGTAATTGTCGTTTTGTAAGACCATAATGAAAATGCAATTTTTGTTTTTCTTCTAGACGAATACGATATTGAGATTTTTTTTCGGAACGCGATTGGTTTCTAAGATCACTTCCAGAAAACCTAAGATAATTCTTAGCTGCTGTGGAAGTTATCCCGCGAGGGTGAGCTAACCCCAAAAACTCGTCCTCAGTTCGGATTGCAGGCTGCAACTCGGCGAGTAAAGTTTCTGCCACAATTATTTTCTTCATTGGTTCCAACGATGGCAGCTGCGGAATCTACTATTGGGTTTGCTATTTTCGTTATTACTTTCTGAGTCCAAGGGACTATTGCTGTAGAATCTATTAATAGCTGGAGGCTATGCGGAGGTAATCCCTTGATTTTCGAGGTTGTTGGGACAGACATCTACCCTTGGTTACGTTCGTTCCTGACCCTGAGTGTGGAGGGGTTAGCCTTTAGCCAGGTCTTGATTTTTTATTCCATTTTGTTAGTTTAAGTACTGGAATGGAAGTTACAGATATTCATTCCTAAACTATGTCACTGATTGGTGACCTGATCCCGCTAAGCAAGAACTGCTACCGACACCGACTCTATCTTAACGACCGGTTTGCCCCTGGACATTCCGCTAAGTCTAGTTGACAAGTTTCCTTTTTTCACTCTGTAAACAAAACAAGCCCTTAGTCAAGAGGTTAGTTACCCTCTTCGTTATCGGCAGAGAAAGTAGAGAACCACTCCCAGATATGATTCTGCTCCCCCTTCGTAGTACCATGAGATTCTTTCCTGGATTTCTTTCGCACTCAATGGGCTAGGGTGGCCTCATTTCGCCTTACCAACCCTAGGGAAACTCCGACTCTTCTTATTTGTAAAGTGCCATTCTTTCCTCAGCGCAGTCCGGGCCTTTCTGATGAATCTTTGTGGAAGGCAGGAAACTTCCGTCTAGCGGTCATGGGAAAGCCAAAACTTGTATATAATAAGTCAATACTGGGTCGAGTTCTTTAAATAAAGATCCGTTGTACTCCTACTTGAAAGGGAGAATAGCGGAGTTGTTGTACATCCTAAGGTCTTTTCCTACAGAGAAAGCGACTAACTACCTGCAAATTCTGACCTGGACCCTTCTATTGCAATTAGAAGCTTCTTGATGTACTTTATCGTATAAAGGCCAAAGTAGGCCGAAACGAACAAATTTATTGGTTGTCTTTCGACGTCTTTCTTATGTGTGATGCATGTGCCCTGTTAAAATAGACTCTTCTTCTCGTTTAGTATCATTCGAATGGTTTCGGGCAAGCAAGCGAGCTAACTATGCATCGGAAAGCAAGCCTTCGACGTCACTATAGGCCAAGCCCTATACCTCTACCACTGCCTTGAGCCCTTGATCAATTAGTGGGGCATTCTAAACCTACGTCAACAATCAATGGGGAAAATCATATCTTTAAAGCTCATCACTTCAATAAAGGCATTGAAGTCAGGAGGCCGACCCCCAAGTTTTTTCTAATGGATCTGCAATTACATTAAAGTTCCCCTCATTCCGTGCTTACTCACTTCACTCGCTCTCGTTCAGTAGCGGTTCTTCATTCATTAGATAGCCGCGTGAGAGCTCTAGCTAGCTTAGAATAGTATAAGCTTTCGCGCTAGCGCGCTTAATCAATCTGTTGCTTCTTTCCTGATCCCATCGGCCATAACGTGGTCTATCTGGGTTGGTCTAACTCCTTGGCTTGGATATGGTTATTACTCCTGGGTCACAGTAAGAAACCTCTTCCAAGGACGCTTTCTCGAGCCTTTTTCCCTCATCCCTTTTGGTTTGGGGACGACAAGTACTTCGTCTCGAGTAGGACACCGGTGATCTCTACATTCACCTATGTAATTTCGAAATCTGCTTTCAAGCAGCTTCATTTTCTACGGGAGATTGGACTAAAAAAAGGATAAGCTTCACGCGTCATGCTTTTGTAGACCAGCTAGTATACATTAAAGGGCGAGAGGAATTTGGTGTTGCCTGCGTTCCAGCGTGCATTATGCCAACAGGTCCCAAACCTCAAGCAGGACGAGTCAATAGCAGATGCGGATTTTATTTAATAGTTGTGCTTATGCCTTAAACCCCGAAAAGGTCGGATTCGTGCAAAAAAGTATCATCCGAGATTTGTGAACAGACCGGCTTGGGACAGAGAAATCCGGATGAATACCACAAAGGGGAAGGGGGGCATAGGGCTGTGTGAACGCGACTTTCACTAAGAGAAAGATGTGCCTACAATGAAACTGTTAGATCTTTGTTGATGCACATGAATTATCTTTCCAACCGGTGAAGCTAAGAAAAGAAGCCCTTAAAAAGCATAGCTAGACCCACACAAATGCTTAATCGAAAGCTCTGTCCTCTTTCCCCTCCTACCAGATCGAAAAGAAGAAGCTTGCTCTTCCGACCCAAAAGGCTTTTGCCGTGATATTACTTCCCTCTATTCGACGATTCACTCTTCCTGGACTTGCTTGACTCGTCCGACTAAGGGCTTGTTTTGTTTACAGAGTGAAAAAAGGAAACTTTTCAACTAGACTTAGCGGAATGTCCAGGGGCAAACCGGTCATTAAGATAGAGTCGGTGTCGGTAGCTAAGTCCTATGCTCAGTAGGAAGACTGGCCCCTCTCCTTAGTGGTCTACGATCCCCATTGCCTTACTACTAGCCCTTGGGCTTGCCTTACTCTTTCATAGTGTAGCGATAACCAAATTGGACTCTGCTAGAAAGTAAAGATGCTATATATGCAACTGGCCTTAGAAAAGATTAGAACTATTTTCATCTTGAATCTAGTACCCTCACAAGGTACTATTCCTCATAAAAGAATTTTACGAAAGCTGGCACCCTTCCCAACCCAGTCCTCTCGTACTAGGGTTGGCTCCTCGCAGTTCTCCCTTTAACACCAACGGTAGATAGGAATCGAACTGTCTCACGACGTTCTAAACCCAACTCACGTACCACTTGAATCGGCGAACAACCGAACCATTGGGACCTTCTTCAACCCCAGGATGTATATCAAAGAAAGGTCTAAGTGTTGGAATCATTTTTCCCATTGCTATTTGACAGATTTTGGTCATTCACATTAGTGAATTAGGTGAAAGTGAGGAAATAGAGGGATTCGAACCCTCGGTACTATAAGCGGTTCAGTACAAACGAAGAAATTTTGAACAAAAGGGTCGGAACTCGCTGATAGGAAAGGAGAGAAAAACAATCGGTCTTTTCCTCAAAGGCCGATACGATTGAAGTAGCTTTGGACTACAAGAGAGCTAGACAACGGGGATGAAAGGTTTGCGAGGAAGGCGGTAGAAGCGGAATCCCCTTTTGGTTTGGAAGGTTGATATAGCAGAAATCAAAGTTTTAGACCCCTCCCTATCAGTCCCAGAAACAGGCCGTCAAACGCGTTTTTATGGCCAATGCTGAGATTCTTTAGTTCGACGAAAAAGGATTTGTCTCGGAATGCTCCCTCCCACTCTTTTAGCTCTGATCATAAACGCTCTTCGTCTAATAGGAGTTATTCTTTGCCTTGACGCTGTGAGAGAACCTTCTAACATCTCGAGTTTAGAATTCTCCTCACACTTTTTCCATCATGATTTTCTCTTTGAGAACACTCGCCTCGTCGATTCTTCCCTCGTTCTTTTTATCTTGGCAGTAAAGAAAGCAAGTGAGGAGGGCTAAGATTCCATTCGAAGTAGCGTAACAGGATTCGATGTTGCACCATCTTCCATTCTTCTACGGATTTACTCGGTGAGGGTGGCGCGTGTGAGTCAACGTTTACACTTTCAATGTGTGGATCATACCTTTGGCATCCCGGGACAGTAGCCCCAGGTACTAATGAAGTGACTCCCGGGTAGAGAAAGTGCTGGCAGAAAGGAACTCTCAAAGCATGGGGTTTCGATGCCCGCCCTCTAAATTCCTTCCGTATCGAGACCTAGCCCAGAAGTTAAGACCTACCAACCAAAGGAACCATAAAGACCGAGTCCAGGCGTCCCAATTCTGATATTCCTTTCCCTCCGTTGATCGATCATTAATTCACTTCTTTAGGAAGGAGCTGAGAGGGTTCGGAACGGGGTGATTTCGCGAGTAGATGGCCCGGAATTCAAGCAATCAATCATTCTTTCTATCGGAACCTTCGAGACAGTAGAAGTCTGACCTTCCCATCTTCATCTATCGGCTCATGGCCTCATTAGCGTGCTCGTCTGCGAGCTATGCTGGTTCTGTAGAGTAATGGACGCGCAACAATGAGAGAGAGAGGCGGTCTTGGCGACAGACCGCGTCACGGCTATTCCATTCCTTCTGTACTACAGTTCGGTGGAGGAACTGTAAGAGAAAAATTTCAATCCGTGCTCTAACTCGACATATTCGTATTAATCATATTCGATCGTATCTTTCTTTTACATCTTCGACATCTTCAGCGAAATCTTCATATTTCTTCTCCAGTTGATGATGCATATTCATATTGAACTTCAACCAATGTCACTTTCTAAACAACTGCCTTCTTCCACAGTAGCTTCCCCTCCATCCTGAGGCGAGTCCACAAATCCAATTTTTTCATTTCTTTTGCGTCTGTTGATAATGCTGAAGCGGATTTCACTTCAACGTGTACTGGTGGATTTCCACTGGCACAACGGCACTTCTGGCTTAAAGGCTTGCTTTCCTGGCTCCTTTCAAAGGTAGACTTATTACCAAGGACAAGGAACTTAGTAACCTAAGGCAAATCCCCGGAGCGAGGACTGCTAACTACACTCTTTGAATCTCTTACTAAGCCTGTGTTTGAGCTCTATGCCTTTGCTTTAGCGCGTCTTGGCTAACCCCCGAGAAAATCACCCTGATGAGCGCTATTGCTCGGTTAGTTCGGCTACATCTGGGTTGGTGGAAACTAGGTCTGCGTGTCAAAGAAGATCTCCATTATTGAGTCCCTTTTAAGCATGCTCGGGATATGGGCATCGCATATGACAGACGAGAGGAGCTCTAAGTTGGAATTCAATAGTCTAAGAAACGGTCATCTGTGCTTAACAGCTACTGGTGTCATCACCCTGCAAAGAGGTGGAACTCTAGGGATCAAAATAAAAGGTAAAATACTCCTTACTCGTAATTAAACCCACTAATCATCATATCTTTTTAACCATGTTTGATTTGCAGAATGGGGATATTCGATTTCGGTCGTTATGCTGAAGGCACAAGAGATTTATATGAATCTGTACAAAATAGACATCGTTAATACAATCACGTTGTCATCGCTAGCTCTATCAATCTTTCGTATGCACTATTACGACCCGAAGAGTTGGCCCATCCATATACCAACTCGAAACCAAGAACGCTTCATTCGGTGTGGTTATTATGGAGGACATGCCGATGTCTATAAGCCATATGGTTAAAATTTAGACTATTACGATGTAAACTCCTTATATCTATTTATAATGAAAACTTTTCCGATGCCAGGCGAACGAGGCTCCTAGGCCGGGACGTCTGGCATAATAATTTAGAAAAGGCGGAATTGGATAACTTTTTTGGCTTTATTGAGGCTTTTTTAGTGTGTCCTCTCTACAATAGAGAAAGCCTTCTTACCCTATAAGGATAGACATAATGCTTTAACCTTCCCAACATGTAAATTCGTAAGCGTCTATTTTAGCGAAGAATTTTTTTATGCCCGAAACTTGGGGCTCCAAATAGCATAAAAGAAGCTTGAGTTCAATTAGGGGGGAACCCTCTGTAGTCAACCTGCTCCCAATGAAGAGGTAAGGGGCGTAGCGATGAAGTCAAAGAGGGTTGGTAAATTCACCGGGTGACTCGAAAGCAGGCTCTTAAAGACCACTCTTAGCGCGTCAGTCATTTTGCTCCCAAAGATCTCCCTAAAAACGTTTCCAATATCGACAGCAACTCATGTTCAATCTTTTGTTTCGGTTCCCGCAAAAGAAATTGTTGCAGTTGTGAGCAGCCCCAATTCCTTGGTAAAAAGAGCTGTCACCTTTAAATCATTGAAAAAAGAAAAGAAGGAACAGCTTGAAAGGGACCACACAGCAATGGCATTAAAGAAAGCCAAAAATCCAGGAAGTCGCTAAGAACGATAGCGGCTTAAAATGTTGCCTATCACGAGCAGCCTCGCTCTTGGATTCCTCGGTTCATGTTATGCCAACGATGGAATACCCTCTTTTTCCTAGAGAAGGGGGCCTACTGGAAACCCTCGCCTTTGAAAAATGTGCATTCGAGATCGGGCGGAGGCCATAAATCATTAGGGCATATTTTTTTTATCTTTATTCAAAGTAAGCAGATCGAAACACGAAAAGGAATGTCTTAGCGTGCCCTTACGACGTCGTAGGTAACCAATTTTTATCGCTTTCCCCCTCTAGTGGTCATTCATTATTTTGATGACTGTAGGGAATTTCTTGCTAATCAGGTGCTATCATTGTATTATAATGATTATTCCGACGTCTGAGCAGACGCGACTGACAGATAAGCCGACGTTAATCGCTGTAGATCAGAAGCAAGCAAATTGTCTTGTTGAGTCCTCAGAGGTGCGGCCCACTTGGTGTCGGATCAGCTCGACAGGTCACTAAATAGTCTTTCGCGGAGTTTCATTATCGTTTACGTCATGTTGTGGAGTCACAGTTGAAAGACGATGTTTAATGGTGTCGCACCCTTACTGCTGGGGTGGGGCTCGGCCTCCGAACCCTACGTGGGACGAGTTTTTGACTCATACTATTTGATCTCTAAGTCCGTACATAGCAATCCTGGGTGGGTCATCACTTGTAGGAATGACATACTGTTAATCCATGTTCCATACGTTCTCGAAGGTCTTCATTTCCGTATAGAAGAAAACTCTCCAAATTTATGACCAACCTTTCCTTCAGTAATTTTACAACGAGAATGCACTATATATACATACATATATATATATATATATATATATATATATATATATATATATATATATATATATATATATATATATATATATATATATATATATATATATATATATATATATATATACATACATCCATTTGTAATATATTCCAGCCTTTAGAAGTAGCAAGAGCAATTACTGATCTCTTAGTTACCATCTTGGCAGCCTTTAGATGACTGATGCACCTTCTGATATTGCTGCAAGACGATTACAGTTCACTGATATTGCTAGATCGGAGAAATCCAGTCCGACAGCAGCGGAGGTGGTGCGTGGAAATCGTATCTCTCAGATGGGCAAGCAGTTCTCCTTCGTTCCACCCACTGATCGAGATGGCAAAAAGGTTGTAAAGATCAGTGAGCACGATTTGAAACCTCAACTGGATTATTGGCAAACTGCGTTGATTGGATTCATAATTGGCGATAATCCTAGTGAGAAGAGTATGGATAACTTTGTCATGCATGTGTGGAATTTCGTAGCCAAACCTCAGGTACTGATTCATGCTGAAGGATACTGTATTTTTCGCTTTAATAGCATTGAGGATAGGGATATGGTAATGCAATCAGGGCCCTATTCCTATAGGAGTAGGCCAATGGTTCTGAAACCCTGAGAAGTTGATTTCAATTTTCAGAGTGATGTTCTTAGCACTGTTTCTATATGGATTCGGTTCCCTGGCCTTCCAGTGGGCTATTGGTCTACTGAGGTCCTGAGCAAGATGGCCAGTGCAATTGGAAAGCCTTTATACACTCATAAATTTACTGCGCATTATGAAAAAATTTCGTTTGCTAGAGTTCTAGTTGAAGTTGATGCTGCTTATTCTCTTCCTGACCAATTAGAGATTGAAAGTCCATATGGCCCTAAGATCCAGACAATTGAGTATGATTGGAAGCCTTGTTTCTGTAATCATTGCTTAAAATTTGGGCATGATTCATTCGATTGTTGGTATTATGCTGATAATAGTGAAGAAAAGGCATTGGAGAAGCAGGATAAACCAAGGAGGCAGAAAGGGAAAGTGAAACAGCAGGGGAAACTATCTAAAAAAGAATGGCTTGTAAAACAGTGTGTAGATACTGCAGAGGTACAGGTAAATCATGAGAATGCTGTTATTTCTGAAGTGCTGGACAGGCAGGCAGTACATGAATCTAGCAAGGTGGATGAATGCCTAGCTAATCCTCAGCAGATTACACAAACTGATCCTGTGAATAAAGTGATACCTGAAATTACAATCATTGCAGTAAATGCAACCAATGGTAACAGTGAACAAATAGTCGAAAATTGCAATAAAGGAAAGGCTACTATGACTGTGACTGGTAATAGGGTTCAATAGATTGATCCGGGACCCTCCCACAGAGTAACCCCTAATTTCCTATTATTATAGTCACATGGAACATTAGGGGCCTAAACCAGCCCCATAAGCAGAAGGAGTTGAAAATTTTCCTAGCTGTAAATAAGGTAGATGTCATAGGAGTAGTAGAAACTAGAGTAAATGAGCATAAAGCCAAGAAAATATTAGATAAGATTGCTAAGGATTGGAAGGTTCAATGCAATTACTCAAAGGCTGCAAATGGAAGAATTTGGTTGCTTTGGAAACCACACATTCAGATTCATATATCTTCTATTACTGACCAGCTTATTCACTATTCTTTAGATGATACAAGAACCCAGGCCAGAATCCAGTTAAGTGTTATATATGGTCACAATACTGCAATTCTCAGGAGCCAATTGTGGAATGATCTCAGATTAATCCATAATCCCAGTCAAGATGCTTGGCTGATTAGTGGTGATTTCAACTGTGTTTTATGTTCTGATGACTAATTGGATCTCCAGTTACTGATGCTAAAGTTGAAAATTTCAAAGACACTGTTTCTGATTTGCAACTCACTGCCCTAAGAGCCAAAGGTTTGCACTTCACTTGGACAAATAAGCAAGATGCTTCCACTAGAGTGTATAGTGAAATTGACTGGGCACTGGGCAATTATCAGTGGCAGCAACAGTTTGGGCATCTGGAAGATGATTACATGAACCCTTCAGTTTCTAATCATTCCGCTATCCTAATTAAATTTGGTGATCAAAAACCTTTGCACCCTAAACCTTTCAGACTATACAGTGCTGTTATGGAACATTCCCAGTTTCATAACATTCTACAGCAAATTTGGAGGCAGGATTGTGAAGGCTCACCAATGCAGCAGATATGGCAGAAATTGAAGACAATGAAACAGCAGTTAAAATAGATAAATATCCATATGGCCTCCTACAAACATAAAATTATTCAGGCAAGGGAAAGACTTGGCATTGTTCAAGTTCAGCTGCAAAACAGCCCCTTATCACAGGCACTAATAATTGAGGAAAGAGCTGCAATGGAAGAAATTGAGAAATGGAGCTGTGTGGAGGAACAAATACTGAGGCAGAAGTCCAAAGCTTGCTGGATTGAGTGTGGAGATGCTAATACTAAGTATTTCCATGCTCAATGGAATATCAGAACATGACAAAATAACATCACATCCATCTATACAGACACAGGTTTGAAACTAACTGATCCTTTATCTGTGGAACAGGAATTCTTGAAGGTGTTTCAATCATTAATGGGGGAGTGTACTACTGAGCTTCCCTGTGTAAATTCTGTAATTATGAAGGAGGGGAGGTGTCTTACTTTTGAACAGCAAAGAACACTCATTAAAGAGGTCACTCTGGAAGAGATCACTAAAGCTGTTAAAGAAATGCCTAAGGATAAAGCACTAGGAGTAGATGGTTTTCCTGTGGAGTTCTTTACTAAGAACTGGGAGGTGGTGAAGGGGGACATCCTATCTGCTACAAAGGACTTCTTTTCTACTTGCAAAATGCCTCATATGATCAACACCACTGCCATAGCACTTGTCCCTAAAGGTAAAGTTCCTGCCACAGTTAAAGATTATAGACATATTGCTTGCTGCACAACACTTTACAAAATCCTCTCTAAAGTCATTACCTGAAGAATGAAGGTAGTTATTGGAGAATTAGTGGGGCCTGCTCAATCTGCCTTTATTGAAGGAAGAGGTATTGTTGATAACATCTTGCTTAGCCGTGAAATCTTTAAGGGGTACTCAAGGAAAGGTGTTTCTCCCAGATGTGTTCTTAAAGTAGATTTAAGGAAGGCATATGACACCCTGGAATGGAATTTTCTGAAGCAGATTCTAATTGATCTGGGATTTCCAGCAAAGTTTACTCACTGGATCATGGCTTGTGTCACATCTGTTTCATACTCCTTAGTAGTGAATGGTGGCTTAACTAAACCATTCATCGCTAAGAGAGGCATTAGACAGGGTGAACCTATGTCACCATACCTATTTGTGTTGGCTATGGAGTACCTTAACAAAATACTTCAACAGCTGCACAAAGATGGGAACTTCAATTTCCATCCCAAATGCAGAAAACTCAATGTATCTCATGTATGTTTTGCTGATGATCTCCTTATGTTCTGCAGAGCTGATCTAATATCTATCCAGATACTGTAAAAAGCCTTTCTTCAGTTTTCAGAAGCATCTGTCCTTTAGGCGAACATCAGCAAAAGTGCAATCTATTTGGCTGGTGTGCAGCAAGATATCAGAGAAGAAATTATTGACGCTCTGGGATTCACTGAAGGTCAACTTCCATTCAGGTATTTAGGGATTCCACTGGATTCTAAGAAGCTGGCTATCCATCACTATATGCCTCTAATTTAGAAGATCACAGATAAAATCACTTGTTGGTCGGCAAAACTTCTATCATATGCTGGCAGAAATCAATTGATTAAATCTGTGGTGTTTGGCATTCAGACTTATTGGGCACAGGTGTTCATTATACCCAAGAAAGTACTAAAAGCTATAGAAGCAATTTGCAGAACTTTCCTCTGGACTGGTAAGGCTAACCTATCCAGAAGAGCTCTGGTAGCTTGGGACAAGGTATGCAAACCTATATCTGCTGGAGGGCTTAACATCCTAGACTTGTCTGTGTGGAACAAAGCAGCCATAACTAAATTGTTATGGGACTTGGCTAAGAAAAAAGATTGCTTATGGGTTTGATGGGTTCATTTCTATTACATCAAGAAGGATAACATTGCCACATTTACTATACCAACATCAGCCTCTTGGGTGATCAGAAAGGTTCTGGACAGTAGATCTATGATACTGGAGAATACTCAGCTACAGGGTGATCTTACTGGGAGATTGCAAAGTGTATGCAGGCTGAACAAATTTCAAATCCACAAACTGTATCTCACTATGCTTCCTAGTTTCACTAAGGTTGCATGGAAGAACTTATTGCTTATCCCTAATGTACTACCTAGGCATAAGTTTACTGTTTGGCTAGCTGCTCAACATAGACTTCCTACAGTGATAGATTGCAGAGTATGGGCATACAAGTTCCAGCAGCTTGTGTATTCTGCAAACAGAATGTTGAAGACTTCAAGCACCTGTTCTATGAATGTTCTATTACTAACAGTTTGTGGTCCAGAATATGTGTTTGGTTGGGGCATTCCAGAACGATTGGATGCTGGGAAAATGAACTTCACTGGATATGTAGCAAAGCCAAAAGCAGGCTGTGGCAGAATGCAATTACAGTTGCTGCATTTGATACCACTACTGCACTCATTTGGAGAGAAAGAAACCATATTCGTTTTGAATGAGCTGCTTTTGTGGAGGAATTGACATGTAGAGAGATTGCCTTGCTTCTACACCTTCGAGGCAGGAATTGCAAACATTGGCAGGCTGGATTAAGACAGCTTAGTTGCTTTCCTTAGCTATTGTATTTAGATTCTAAATGATATGATACTCGTGTATAGATAGCTAAGATAGAAGAGGTGTTTACTTGTAACAGTGTAGTAGTTAGTCCATACTACTACCATAGAGATCTATGATGTACATATTTTTTTGAGATCAATGAAAAGCGACAGTTATATTAAAAAAAAAGACATCCAAACACTCTAAGGTGAGACAACGAAGGTGATGTGGTATGAAGGAGCTCATATGGAGATTTTCCATTTGACAACTCAGTAGGCCGTCTGTTTATCACACACACAACTATTTTAATACATTCACACAAGAACTTTGTCGGAACACTTGCTTGAAACATCAATGCCCTAGCTGTATCTAGAATGTGCTTGTGTTTTCTCTCCACTATTCCATTCTGTTGTGGAGTGTATAGACAACTGCTTTGATAAACTATCTCATATATATCAAACAATTCATTCATGTGCTTATTAAAGCTTTCTGTACCATTATCTGTTCTAACTACCTTAACTTTGGACTGAAATTGAGTGTGCAACATGGTAAGAAATTTCTTCAATACCATAACACCATCACTTTTTAATTGAAGTAAATTTACCCCAAGTATACCTTTTATTATCATCCACAACGGTTAGGAAAAAAATATTTTCAATCATACATGGAAGCCTATATGGTTCCCAAATATCTATATGCAAAAGAGATAAAGGATTTTAACTTCTACTCATACTTCTAGAAAATACTAGACTACTTTGTTTTGCTAGTGGGAATACAAGGCAATCATTATTCACTACTACATGTACAGACTTGTATGAAACAAATATAAGTTCTTTATAGTATTGATTGAAACATGGCCTACCCTTTTGTGCCATGAGACTCCATTCTTTTTACTATTTTGTATGGTGGTAGTTGATGCAAATTTCCTTATCCCCTTGATAAAATTTTACAAATCTCTTTTGAAGTTCTTCTTCAGTATGTACAGATCACCTCTTTCTCTACCAATACCCTTTACCTTGCCATTGTATAGATATGAAACAACAAAAACTTGAAAATTTTACTGAGCAACACAACTGCATAGTTAGTTTGGACACTTAGACTAAGTTGAACTTACACTCGGGTAAAAATAAAACTTCTTCTAGATTCAATTCATCATATAGAACATCTCCAATATGTGTTATATTAGACTTTTCTCCTGTAGGAAAGTGTACTTGATCAATATCATATTTGTTTACTTTATTCTTAATATTTAACATGCCTAGTTCACAAGCTATGTGGTGCGTAGCTCCAGAATTAATTACCTATTCTTTACAAGTAAAGCTTTTCATTAAGGAGGTTGCAATATTTTCCACGTTAACTTGATGTTTTGGAGTTTTCTTGTTCAACATGCTCAAAATCTATTTATATTTATCCTGAGTGAAGTATGGTCCTACCTTTAATCCATCACAGCTACTTCTTCCTTCATCTTGATGTGCTGATTTGTCATTCTCTTGGCCACCAGTAGTCATGTTATCTGCATGTGATCTCTTGGTTTTAAAATCAGTTGGATAACTAACTAATTTATATCAATTTTCCTTAGAATTCTCAGGTTTATTGCAATAATCACACTTCATAAATGGTTTATTTCCTTTGTATTGTCCCATGTTATTCTGCACAGTCATCCGCCCTCTACCTGTTTCAATAGCAACTCGTGTTTGGCAAAATCGGATGTATATTAGAATTGTGACTCTCCTCTTCAATAATTAATGCATAATCTTGATTTAATATTGGCTCCATAGTCTTTATTAAGATCTGACACCTTGCTTGGTCATATGTCTCATTGGGACCACTTAGAAACTACATTAGCCTTTGATGCTGAAGGTGTTTAACATACTCCTTCAGATTAAGGACAGACACCATTGCATTATACACATCGCATAATTCCTTCAACTTAGTAAAGTATACAGAGACTGAATCTGTTCCCTGTGAAATAGTGGCAATTTCCCTGGGTAACTGAAATATCCTCACACGATTCACTTTGTCAAATCTCTATCTCAAATTCTCCTATACTAGATGTGCATTAGATGCGTAGAAAATGCCTCTAAGTATATCCAGAGATATAGTGTTCATGATCCAGGAAAGCACAATTGCATATTATGCATTTCCCCGTCCTCTTGTAATTCAAATTGAAATGAATCCTTTTAGCATGTCCCAAGCACAAACCCTAGCTTCATTTTAGCTTGCCACGTAATTCGTATTGAACGACGCCACAACCCACAATTTTTTGAACCTGTGAGATTTATAGGAATCAGAATTGAACTAGGAGTGTCTGAGAGATGAACAAACAAAGAATGCGTGCGATTAGTTTTTCAGTTGCCATTGACGATCGTCAATCATAGCTTCGTGAAGAAGAGGACAATGGGATTTCAACCAAATTTGCAAAATTACAGCTCTTTACTGCTCTCATACCATGTGAGCTTGGTGAATCTTATCTCAGTCTCTAGATTCACACAAGAAATTGTGATTAGGTTAGGAATGAGAGAGATAAACTCAAGAGAGAAGAAATGAATTGCAGAAGAGAAAAAATGAATTCTATATCTGTAAAAAAGAATTGTTACAATCTCATATACACTCAATTATGTATTAATTAACCCCAACTACTTAACTACTAGGCCCCACAGCTATAACCGACTAACTAATATATCTGTTAACTAACAACCTAATTAACATACTAACTACAATCAACCGATTAACTACATAATAATTTATAATAGAGTATATGCAGACTTTACTTTTACCTTACAAAGTTAGAGAATTTGTTTCTGATTAACCATCGTTGAAGAAGAAAAAGCTAAAATGGAAGTAGAAATAACAATTACTAACCCTAACAAGCAAAAGTGGTATAATACTCGTAGTGAAAGAAACAACATATAGTAAAGGAAACATGTACAGATACAAAGAAATTAAAATACGAGAGTAACACTAATCACACATGAAGATAAGACACGCACGTTTAATCGATTAAGTGATATCACTACCTTTCTATCCTGATTCCCAACCTCCTTATCTTTCTAATTTTTGTTACAATGTTTTCGGTTAATTAAAATTACTATCACGATACTTGTATAGATAATTTTTTAATGAAACTGAAAAGATATTAGCTAAAAAATTCTTTTAAACCATTTAAGAAAAAAATTTAATTTGATAAACACAATTGCTTACTTAATCATAATCAGATATATCGTTAGCTTATAACATGATTTGGTTTTTATTAAAAACCTAGCACAATTAGTAGTTGGTATTAACAAAAGTTTAAACGTGGAAGAACAATTAAAAAAATTGTAAAATAGTCATGTCAAAGTATGATCTTTGTCACCCTCTCGTGCTAAAGCTTGAAAATTTTAGAACAATAATTTTCAGTTGTAGACTGTAGTAGCATTTCTTTGACTTTGACCCTAACTAATAAACCATAGTATAAGAGAAGAAAAAGAGGAAAACCTGAAAAAGTTAAAATTAAGAAAAAGAGAATTAATATTTAAAGCAGAAATGAAAAAACAAGGATAAAAGGGAAAAGTAAAAAAATGTGGAGGCAAGTGAGTAGGGGTTGTTTAATTGTTTACACTAGTGTTTATTATTGACCGGTCAACCATTCCTATACTCCAATATTATCGTGTTTAACTTTTATGTATGTAAATTGTTTTACACGATCAGGTCGCGCTAAAATAATTATAGTTCAAAACTTTATAATTAGTATTAATTGATAATTGATGAAAATGATAATTATTATTACCGATTAAATTACTTTGATGGTGTAAGAAAATTTTACGTAAACAGAGCCATATTTGTCTAAAATGGAAATGTAAGATGGGTGGAAGAAAATAAAAGAAATTATACTGCATTTCAGACTTTTGCTTTTAGACTTCTGTTTTCCTCCAAATCCTTCAATTTGAACTAAAAATTAACTTTTGGATTTGCATACAAATATTCTTGAAAATTGGTTAAGAGAATTGTAGATGACGAAGCATCAATAATTTACATCACTATTGGTTATAAGCATTGATTAATATTTGGATTGAAAGAAACAATTACAAGTATATTAAGACAATGTGAAAGAAGAAAGAGAGTAGAGAAACGAAGGATGAGATAGCTTATCCTTTGGGTGCTCCAATATAACCCGCTAGCTGTGTAAAACAAAAAAAAAAGTAAACAATGAATCTCGTTAGTTATTGTATAAAGACCTTTCTATTAGGATATCTAAATAATAGTTGTATATAATTAGTGTAAAAATATGTATATTAGCATGATCAGAAGTTTTAAACATGCCCTCATGTATCTATGTAAAAATTGCATGGGACGTCTTATTTGGTCGCCCTCATTTAATCTATACCCATTTTCTTTTAAAACTTTAAGTTGTACCCACTTTTTAAATTACTTCAGCCTCCTTTCTCCTCCTCCTTCTCCTCTTCATTTTCTTCTTCTTCTTCTTTTATTACTGTCAGGCCCCACTAGTTTCACTTTGTACGTTGCCATTGCTGATACTTTGAAGGTAGAAGAAGACTTCATGCTGAATGCTTTGGAAATACTATTTATAGAACTTAAAGCACAACGCTGCCTAGTGAAAGTATAGGATTGCATTGATGGTGGTAAGCTAGACGAAGAAACGCTAACACTTGACATGTTTGCACCTGCAATACTAAATAAAAACTTATAAAATAAAATTTCAGCTCTAAAGCTGAAGTTTTTATTTTATAACTGACAAACTTCAGCTCTAGAGCTGAAGTTTTTATTTTATAACTGACAAACTTCAGCTCTAGAGCTAAAGTTTTTGTTTTATAACTGGCTAACTTCGGTTCTAGAGTTGAAGTTTCTCGATTACTAAACAAAACTTATAAAATAAACTTCAGCTCTAGAGCTGAAGTTTTTATTTTATAACTGGCAAACTTCAGCTTTAGAGCTGAAGTTTCTAGGTTACTAAACAAAAATTCATAATATAAAACTTCAGCTCTAGAGCTGAAGTTCGCGAGTTACTAAAACAAAAACTTCAGCTCTAGAGCTGAACTTCAGGCCCGACTACTAAAATGCTGAAGTTTTGTATGATTGTCTTTGTTACTTCAGCTCCGTATGCTGAAGTTATGTGAAAAAGTGGGTACGCTTAGCACAAAGTTAAAATATAATATAAAAAATGAATATACATACAAATGCCATTGTATTTATTTGTTATTTCCTGCTAATTATCACATATATGCTCTCGTGGCCCAATAATGCAAAAATCTGATAGTATCAGCCCAAATATGCTCAAGGTACCCTCCATAATCCGTAGTACATTTTTTGCTAGCAATGAATCACTCTCAACGTAGCCAACATGATTTTTTTTTTTTTTATAATTCGTCGCTAATCTACCATTAAATATATTTTGCAACAAAAATATATTGTTTTGTGATGAAATTTGTAAAGTAAGTCTCAACTATAATCCTTTCATTTTGACAATGAGACTTTGCCCCGTCTCAATAAAATTAAAGAGATATCAATTCATATATTTATTAAAGTTAGTAAAAGTTTTATGATTTTTGTGTAAAAATACATAATTAATATGATTTTGATGAAACAAGCCAAAGTAATATAATTTTTTGTAAGAAAATAAAATTATATAATTTTGATGAAAAAAAGTCATAATTATATGACTATTTGTAAAATTTTCATACCTTAAAAGCAGCAAGGAAATGCTATTCTCTTGTTTTGGTTTAAGTGATAAATGATTAATAATGCAAAAGTATAACTATCTATTTAAGTTTATCTATTGCCACAGGTTATCTATTCTATTGTTTTTCGAGTTATCCTATCCTGTTTTGTTATGAAATATTTGCAAGCAACTTAACATGATCATATAAATTAAAGTATGGAGTGTAAACTGCCAATGCAAATATAAGGTGAACAATTTTGAAATTGAAAGGTTATATTAGAGGTAGCAAAACTAACGCAAACTTATTTTACCGCCCAACTTGCTCAAGTTTAATGAGTTTGGACCGGAACAGTTTTGAAGATTGGCTGCTTTAATTTGGGTTAGTCCAAATTAACCTATCATATATCAGCAGTCAAATGGACCCATGATAATGCCTAACCTTGACCTATATTGAAAAGGAATTTTTTTCTTCCTACATTATATATGAAATTTTATCAAAAAATGTGTACAGTTTCTAATTTACCTGTTCTGTCCATGTTTTTCCTATAATTATTATACCAAACAAGGTCCTGGAGCTGAAATACTCCCTTCATTGCCTTGCTCCGGGTACTTCTTTTCAAAAGGATTCTGTCGATATTCAGGTGATATACTGAGGTAACCTTCTTCAAAGTTCTCCTTTCGTGGATCTCCTTTGTCATGGACATCAGCCATACCAGAAGTACGACGTGATTCGCTTGTTGAGTTATGAGATAGATATTCTATGTCAGTTGAGGATTTAGAGTTATCATAACAAGATATATGCTCTTCACTCTCGCCAGGGTCAGGTTGAATTCCAATAGCAGATGCACTATTGATGTCTCTAACACCAGATTGACCACTATTACACTTTTTCTTTAACAAAGCTTTTTGCCACTCCATGAACTTATCATTTTCGGAAGAACTACTCTCTGAATCAGATGTCAAACCATAAAGATTTGGTGGTGGCACGCCTACTTTTCTATCTGCCTTTTCCATGTCTATATATATCCTTCAATTATTTTTTTAAAATATTTTCTATCTATATATTTAATGAAGCATCTAAAATTGTAGAAAAAGTATAGATAAATTCTATTCTAATTGTAGATGCTTTATTTTTTATTTAAACAAATCAAAAACAACTAAAACTTCTACAAATCTTCTGCAAAAATTAATTATGTCGAAAATTCTAAGTAAACTACAATCGAAGGAGAATTGAGATATTAAAATTTAATATACCCAATTTGTAGATATTTTGTAGATGGATTGTAGATTATTTGTATTCTGATTGTAGATGCTTTGTTTTCTATTTTCACAAATCAAAAATGACTAAAAATTCTACGGATCTTCTGCAAAAAATAATCTACAATTTATCTACAAATTTTCTACAATTTCTGCAATATGTCTTCTTCTTCTTCTTCTTCTTCTTCTTCTTCTTCTTCTTCTTATTCGAGTTTCAATCTGAAATTCAGCGAAAAACAAGTCTAAATCTTCACCAAAACCCCTAAAAATTGAGATATAAACTCCAAAATATATTTTCAGTTATTTACAACAACACCCAATCAAAACAAATAATGATTTTTGAAAATCCAAATTCGAATTTAAAGCTTTCAAGTTTTTTAATGGCTGTCAATGGTGGAAGCCTGTAAAAGAACGTGGGTATGGGTAAAACGTGGGTGGGGTTAAGGGGTTAGGAGAGAGAAACGTGGGATGAGTGGAGATACTGGAATTAAACGAAAATTCTTTAATTAAGTTGTAAAAAACATCTCATTAATTATATCCTTAATTAATTATGATATAGAATTGGTAATTTGGTACACTAAGTGTAATTAAGTCAAACCTTAAACGTTGAGGGTAAAAGGTTTCCTATGTCGCACATGAATATAAAAATTCCTATTGAAAATGCTCAATCTTAAAGTTCTACCTTGGCCGATGTTATAATTTCAAGGAATTTTTACCTCATATAGCAAAGGTTAACACCTTATTTATTTCAAATAAATACCATTTAAAAAAATTATATTCTATAGATAACTTTTAAGGTTTATAGTAAAATATTTAATTTTAGTTACCTCCTATCCCTAAGCCGCTAAATACGTTAATCAGTTATATTATTTTTTTTCTCTCTACTATGATACATCTCATTCTCTTCCCGTATTCCATTAAAATTTTCGATCTCCTTCGCTTTTCATTAGATTTGCGCAAACGACTCCAGAAATTGCTCCGACTCTCGCATCTAATTGAGAGAAATTCAGTTCAAAATCCTCTTTGTCTAAAGTTTCTGATCCTATTTTTTTTTTAAACAAAAAATTGTTTGTCCCACTGGTCAAAAGCTCACTTTGACACGCGAAGATACTTACTGGTTCAAACAACAGAGATTAGCCTCTTTAATTGTTGATTGTGAAAGCATTGAATTGTCAGCATCCCATGTATAAATGGACATGCTGTAGTATTGTAACGTTACATGTAAGGCGATTTAGTTTCATAGATTATGCCTATTCAAATTGCTTATGGATTCATGGTAGGAATTTGATGTGTCGTCGGAGTCTGAAATTTGAGATTGAGCAATTTAAAGAATCGGTTTCTTTTTTTTTAAGAGAATTTCAACGTATCTCGCTGTATTTTATTGTATTCACTATCTTTTTTTTCCATTGTAATTCAATGTATATCGCCGTATTCCATGTATTTCATTGTGTTCGATGTCTTTTATTCTCATTGTATATCAATGCATCCCACCGTATTCTATCCATTTCATTGTATTTTGCAGCTGAGAATCTTTTTTATAACTGGAAATACATAAATTATATGTTATAATTAAGTTTATTGAGTTATACTAGGTGTCTATTATGTTAATTGATTTATTTTCCGTTATAAAAATAGTGTAATCCCCCATTTCACGCCGTAAATACAGTTGAATACAATAATCTGTTCAGCTATAATCCCATGATTCACTTTATGAATACAATCGGATACATGCGAATATAACAACTGATTAGCCGGACTTCCTTAATTCACGTCTACTTTTGCTACTGTATTCATGAATACAATAGCTTAAATACATCAAATACATCTTATAACCACAAAAAAGGTATCTATATTCGTTATCTAGCAAATAGTATTTATAGATGACTAATTACTACTAAAAGATAGTGATTTATGAAAAATTTTGTATTGTTCGTTTCCCCTTCTCAAGTACTTCCTCTAGTTCATATAAGTGACATGTCTCCTTTTAACACGCTCATTAAAAAAATATTAAATTCTATACAAAAATATCTAGTATGACTAAACTACCCTTATTAAATATTGGTCATATAGTTATAATAAAGAGTGAGAATTTTTTTAGAAACATGCACATAAAGGAATAAGAGGAAAAACAACTTGAATTTTTTCTTGATTACCTAACTAAATACTTATTTTGAACCAAAATAAAAAAGTAAATTGATTACATGTTATAAACGGAAGAGATTATTTGGTAGTAATTAGTAATTTCTTGGGACAAACAAAAAAAGATATCACTGAAGATAAATCATAAATAATTCACTAGAAAATATCTTCTATCTTTTGAAGAAGTCATCTTTTGCTTCTTTTTTTTTTTGCCGGTAAAATATATTATCTAGCATATTAGCTAGAAAGTCACCCTAAAGTCTTCATTTTGCATTTCACTTGTAATGAATTAAGATACTACAATAACAATAATAATGAAAAATTTAATAAAATTTTACTAATAGAGTTTGAAAAAATAGTATATACACAGATTTTACCCTTACCTCGAGGAAACAAAGAGGCAATTTCCGAAAAACTTTCAGCTCAAGAAGATGAAAAGAGACAATATCAGTATCACCAATAGAAAACATAGGAAAAATAATAAGACGAAAATAAGAAAGTAAATGCAAAGCAAAACCGATAAATAATACATAGACCCGACATTATAAAAATGAAAGAGTAGTAAGATACACTACTATAAATTTAAATATATAACGAGAAAAAAAATCGTAACAAACAAAATAAATTATATGAAAATTATTACACAATTTTTAGTTTAAAAGCATATTTTGATTTTGATTCATGGACGCATAACTAAATGAACAAACATTTGTAAGTGTCAGAACTTTTAAACTCAAACCTCTTAATACCTTGGCTTATAATTAAGGTTGAAAAGAAAAATAATGCATTTTTTTTGAAGTCACATCATTAAGCAAAAAAGGTAAAAATACTAATTTTGATCAATTAAGGTCTATTAAAACTTGAACTAAAGAACTTGTCCCATGATTTAACTAATGTTTATTGACAGAAAAAATCATCAAACGTGAAAAAGTTTGAAAATAAAGCAGAAATACATTAACACAACACAGAAAACAACAAACAAAATTTATATCAATAAAATAAAGGACAGCTTTGGGGTATTACAAACTTGATAAAATGCAAATGCCCTCTTTCAGTAACGACTCGGCTGGTCGATTTTTGAGTTGTAACCACGTTTCCTCCTTTACTGTTCATTTTATGTTTTACAGTTGTTATACGACTTGTGATAGTTGGTTCAGGTCGGGAATGATTTCGGAATGAGCCAGGACACTTAGTCTTAAGGTTGAAAGCTTAAGTTATAATGGTTGATCGGAGATGATTTATGTGTAAGAGACCCTGAAACGTACTTTTGATGGTTCCATTAGCTTTATTGGGTGATTTTGGACTAAGGCACGTGTCCGTAATTGAATTACGCTTGAAATAGCAAAAGTTAGGAATTTGAAAGTTTGACCGAGAGTGGACTTTGTGGTTACTGGGCTAAGATTAGAGTTTCGGGCGTTGGAGTAGGTTCCTGGTGTCATTTGAGTCTTGTGTGCAAAATTTTGGATCAATCAAACATGATTTGGATTTCCTTAGTTTCATTTGGCTTTAATTGGGGTGTGATTCATGTTTTTGATGTTGTTTGAAGGCTCAACTTAGTTCATATCATGCTTTAGGCCTTTATGGTATGTTTGATTGAGGTATCGGGGACTCGGGTCGAGTTCGGATGGTTTTCGGATCAAATTTGAGTTTGAAAGACTGCAGTAGCTAAAGCCTTCTGATGCTATCGTACTTGCCGAACATTGGTTGCAAGTGCGGGTTGGCTAGCGTAGATGCGACCTGGAAGGGATTGGAGAGTGCTTGCAGGAGCGGAAATGTTTTCGCAGATGCGAAGGCACATCTGCATAGGGACTTCCGTAGAAGCGGAAAGGGGCAAGCCAAGTGGGAGTCACAGAAGCGGGCGAGGGCTCGCAAGAGCACACCCACAGATGCGGAAACTTGATTGCAGGTGCTCAAGGTCGGAAGTGGAGTGTTTTTCGGTAGATGTGGATTAATGACCACAAAAACGGATTTTTGGACCATAGATGCGAAAGCCTTGGCAGATTATTTAAAGACAAGGGTTCCGAGATCTTCAACATTTTTAACATTTCAAGCGCGAGATTGGGCAATTTTTGAAAGGATTTTTGAGGGGTTTCTTGAGGTAAATCACTTGTGCTTATTTTTATTCAAAAATAGTCTTATTTTCCCATTGAATTTTCTACCTAGTTGATATGTTTTTGAGGTGTAATTTTGGGAGATGAGGCTAGGATATAGAGAGTTAAAATTAGAGATTTGAGTGATGATATGGTGTCGGAATTTGATAAATTTAGTGTGGTTGTACTCGTGGTTGAATGAAATTTCAGATTTCATGACTTTTATCTGATTTTAAGACATGTGCCCGGGTGCTGACTTTTGAGTTGACTTTTTGACTTTTGACTTAAAGTTTGGTATTATCTTATGAAATTAATTCCTTTAGCCCCTATTGACTATATCAAACTATTTGTGGCTAGATTCGAGATATTTGGATGCCGATTCGCGAGGCAAAGGCATATTGGAGTGGAGATTTGTACGATTCGAGGTAAGTAACTGTTTTAAATTTGATTCCGAGGGTATGAAACACCATATTACGTGTCCTGTAATTGGTTTTGAGGTTATGGACATGCTAGGTGACATGTGTGTAGGCGTGCACCATAGAAATTTTGACTTGGTCAATTCCATGAAACTGTATACTTGAATAATCTATTGTTATCTGTATATTCTCCGGGTCTTATGGAAACTGAATTACAGATCATACTAAAAATCATGTTTTAGGATATGTGTTTGTATTGTAGGGACCCACCGAGGTCATGTTACATGTTGATTTATCTGCTAAATTTTTATTTTATACTCAGTCATAGTTTTACTTGCATATTATATTTCAATTTCTGTTAATCTTTATTGATGCATTATATCATTGTTGTTTGGGCTTATTATCATAATTACCGAGAGCCCGAGACACTGGAGAGATTGATGATTGTGTGAGGCCGAGGGACCTGATGGTAAGGATATTTATGAGATCAGGCTGCACTCCGCATCATATTTTATTGATTTATGCTATGATTGGTTTGTTATAGTGCTTGAGCTGAAGGAGCCCCTCCGGAGTCTATACAAACCCCTAGTGAGCGCATGTACCTACTATAGACATGTGATTTTGACCCCCTTCCCAAGATTTTTTATATTTTAGCACGTAAATATTTAGTTTAGGTATAATATAGCTCTTTCAACTAGTTTTGACTCTTCTACTTTATTACAAAAATAAAAATTACAAAAAAAAATAGTTTCCCTAATGTTTTATAGCAATTATTAATCTTGAAAAATATCCAAAAAGAAAAATAGTTTCATTTTAGGTTTGTAGTTTATTTTAATTAATTAGGAGTAGTCTTACATTTTTATAATACTTTATACTATTTTAAATAAGGAAAACTTAGACCTTTAGTTAATAAAATCCAAATTTTCTAAGAAGCCCAATTGTTAGTTAATTCAAGATATTTTTAACTCAATTTTGGGCAAAAAATGGCCCAATTTCGAATTAGCCCTTTGAGCCCAAATCCCCATTGTCCCAAAATTAACCCATAACCCAATATCCCTTCCCTTCAATTGAACCCTAGACACATACATATAAGACTATCACCTGAAAATACACGCTAGACCTAGACACACATTTTGGAATCCGCCGTTTTAGAAGGACTCTTTCCCTTATTAGTTTTTTGTGTCCTTCTTCATAAAGATACAAAAACATAATAAAGATCCATAGACTCTATAGCATCAGCCCTTTAACAGACACGACCCTCCCCCCTTTGATCATCTTCTTCATTGGAAAAACTCTAAGACATATACACACAAGGATATAGCCGCTGCTTCTTCTTCAAAATGGAACAACAAAAATGCTGAAGACCTAAGACGCCTTCAGCATAAATAGACATAAAAAAACACCACACCATTGTTCTGCTTCTTTTTCAACCAAACTACCACCCTCTTCTCTCATGCTCACCATCAACACACACACACACAAACACGGAACTAAAGAAAGCTAGGGCTTTTGATTTTGCTCATGATTTTTGTTCTTCCAAAGTTTCTGCTCAAGTTTGTTCATACATAAAGTTTCGACCTCTGTTTCGATCTCGGCTCATGAAGTTTGATTGAGGTCATATTTGGGTTTCGAGCTGTCTTTTAGCGAATTCGAGGTGTCGATTTGAGGTCTGTTGTTGAATTCTATCACGGTTCCGTTGAGTTTTGTTAAACGTTTTTAGATTTCATTTGGACAATTTATATCTAAGGTCATCTCTTCTATCCCACTCTGATTCAAATGATATATGGTTGTTTGTTTGTCTAATTCTTTATCCCCCGTTGTTCAATTCAAAATGGAAAAAAGTAGGGGTCCTTATCGGGCGGATTGGGAGTCTTTTTACTCTTAATGGTTTGGCTTATCGGTTATCGGTTTTTAAATGTATTAATCTGTTAGCCACCTGAGAATATATCGGGCCGATTAGTATCGGGTTGACTATTAGGGCGGACCAATGATAATTGAGGGCAAAAAATAAAAAAAGGACGAAGTCTGAAAATAAAGCAAGTAAGGCGTAGTTATATGTTTTCTTTCACATTTGATTTAAGAAAAAGTAAAAAAAAATTGAATGTGAAAAATCCATAAAGATTTTGCACTTTTCTATCATTTTCCAAAAAATAAAAAAAGGAATAGAAAATCCAAATAAAGGTTTACATATTTCATTATTTCTCAAAAAAAAGAGAAAAAAAATTGTTTTCTCTAAATTAGTTTTTTTTTAATTCTCACCCGTATCCAATTTGCCCAAACTAGAATATTTTGTGTAGAAAATTCAAAAAAAAGATTTGCTTCTTTTATTTCTCTTTTCACATCAGAGTAGTCACTAAGGTTAAAAAAAGAAAAAAAAAGAGAAAAAGAAAAAGAGAACGTTAGTTTATTTCCGATCTTTCCGAACTACGCAAAGATCTGATTCATACAGTATCATGATACATAGGCAACCTACATTGGGCCCGATCGAATTATTTTTTACTATTAAAGGAAACAAAAAAAGGGTGAAAGTATGGGATGTAAGAAATGTGAGGAAAGAAAAGAGTGACAATAGAAAAAAGAGGAAGGAAAATGAGCAAGCAAGTGCTAGAAAAGGAAAGAAAAGAGAAGATTGAAATGAACAAATTGGGATGATGCAAAGTGACCTTGTGATCCTCGAGGACATTCTTGAACCGTTAATTGTTGTTAGGTGTATTGCATGTAATGTGATATTTTTAGCTGTTTAAAACCTAACGTTAAGATGATGACTTCATTTTGTTCCTTTTTGTTATCCTCGTTAAAGAGGGTTTTTGGTTTGTGGTTCTTAAGCTGGTAACTCCTCCATACAACGCAAGGTCAAAGAGCAAGGTAGCCATGGCTAACAAAGACTTGGACACAAGAGTTGTTGACACGTCGAGGGAGTTTATGGAGTCGGAGTCTGAATTAAAAGGGGAGGTCCTAATGTTGAAACAAAGATGATAGAAATGTATCAGTCTTGGATCAGGAGGCATTCTCCACCTTCATTCCCTGTTAACTACACTGAAAACCCTACAACTATCCCACATCTATGACAAATTCAGATTCCCACTGCTGTTGATATCTCCCCACAACCTGTTCACACTCTACCCGCCAAAAGCACCTTATATCCCGCTCCTTTGTCCATTCATGCTCTTGAAGCTCCTCCTCCAGCTATTTTTCCTCGATCCTCTAACAAGACTCTGTTCAAAGTCCCCGATGCCCAACAATATGCTCCAGAACCAACCTTCAAAGTCTCGGATCCATACTCTCATGCTCCTCATTTTGAGCCCCCTGTAAAAATTTAAAAGACTACTAAAACGGTGGAGGAATATGTGATATCTAGGAAGGTGAAAATCTTTGAGCAGTCTTTAAGAAATATGCAAGGGATAGGGAGCCAGATGAGCATCGTGTACAAAGACTTGTGTTTGTTTCCTGACATCCAACTGCCTCCTGGGTTTATGAAGCCAAAGTTTGATTTGTATGATGGGCATAGAGATCCCTTAGCTCATTTGAGAGGCTACTGCAGTAAGATGAGAGGCGCCGGTTGGAAGGACAAATTATTTATGGCATATTTCAGTCAGAGTCTGAGTAGGGCAGCCCTAGAGTAGTACACCCGCCAAGACGTTAGGAGGTGGTACACATGGGACGATATGGCCCAGGCCTTTTTCCGACACTTCCACTACAATATAGAGATCGTCCCTGATCACATGTCCCTTGCCAAGATGGAAAAGAAGCATAATGAGAGCTTTAGGGAATAGGGGCTCAGATGGAGAGAGCAAGCTACCAGAGTCAATCTCCCGATAGAAGAAACAGAGATGGTCGAGTACTTTCTTCAAGATCAAGAGCCAACTTACTTTGTTCATTTGATCTCGGCTGTGAGTAGGCCTTTTAATGATTGGGTAAAACTGGGAGAAATGGTAGAAGATAGGCTGAAGTCTAGTAAGATCATGATTTATTCTGCTTTAAAAGCCATAACACAAGTAATTCAGAATGACACAAGAAGCTTTCTAGGTCAGAAGGAACATGATGATGTTGCCATAGTTGTCTCAGGATCAGGACATGTTTCACCGGATCAGCCTCACCAATATACTAAGCCTCAACCCCAACCCCAAACCTATCCCCGAGCTCCACATGATCCATCTTAGTATTTTCCTTCGAACAATGTCCGGTCATCTATCCAACCACCAGGTCACTCCCTATGGCAAGAGCCAGTAACACATAATGTATTCTTGCCTTTACAACATTTTTTAGCACCGAACAACCCTAGAAAATAGAGGCAGGGAGGGCAGCAAAGGCAAAAAAATAGTTTCACGCCAATCGGAGAGTCCTACACAAGCTTATTTGAAAATTTAAAATATTTTGGCCTGATTGAGCCGCTCCTTGGCTATACTGCAGACCAATATGCAAAAGGTTTTGATCTTACTGTACAATGCATGTATCAATTTAACATCCAAGAACATATCATTGAAGATTGTCGTGCTTTGAAAAGGGAAATATAAAGAAGAATTCAAGAAGGAATAATTGTGATCAAGGACAGTGACACGGAGTACGTGAATCCTCTTGGGAACTTGCGGACTAAAGTTAATGATATTGAAGTTAGTAGTGGTCTTGGCAATATTGATGTGGAATCCAATAGCTAAGATGCCGTGCTTGGTAATTGGAAAGACACTCCATTTCTTGGCAATCCAGGGAGGAGTCTTGGTGGTTTATTTTGTTGTCATTTCTATTGTCGGGGTTATTTTCAAGGTTTTAGTTCGAATATTATCTTGTGACTCAAACCCCTCTATCCTTTTATTTTTCCTAGTATTTTTAGTCGTAGTAGCTCATTTAGTGTTGTCTCGTTTTGTTCCAGGGTTGAAAACCCAACTTATTTTACTTGTTTTGTTTTTCAAACCCATTCACCATCTGTCTAATACAATTTCCTATTTTTTTTTTTTTAGTCAGTGTTTGTTTAGTTCTCTTTTCCTTTTATTGTTTTTTTCCTAATGACTCTAGTGACATGACATGCACACTTAATTCTCAGCCTGGTCTTAAAAGTTAATTTAGTCATGAAGAAATGAATTTTTTTTGAAGAAAGCCCAATTGTGTGAAACTGGAGTAGATAGAACATAAAGAAACACTATTGAAACACATCCTGTCGCATCAGGTTGAGGCTAGAGGCAAGTTTGTTCCAAATTGGCAGGGGCCGTTCGTAGTAACGAGAGTGTTATCGAATGATGCTTTGTATTTAACAGATATAGAAGGAAAATTTGTGGATACAACAATTTTGATCCAGTCAAAAGATATTATGTATGCTTTCCTTGGTTTGTTTAATCATGTTGTTTGTATTTGGCATGCTTGAAGATTGGAATGATGAATGTATTTTATTTTATTATCTAAACACTTCATCATTTGTTACCCCTTTGAGCCTTATTTATTTTCTTTCATATTTCTCTTTTGGAAATAGAAGCAAAGTTTAGAAATATAGATACAAAAAAGAGGAAAAAAATAAGAGAAAAAGAGAAAGAAAAAATGGAAAAAGAGTAAAGAAAAGAAAAGAAAAGAAGAAAAAAGAGAGAAAAGTACAAAAGAAAAGACATTCCCATATCATGAACTATGTTCGACCCGATTCCTTCTAAAGATACATAGGCAGCCTCACGGTTCAGTTCCATCAAAATAAAAATTCAAAAGTCCCCAAGCAAAGAAACTGGGCAGAAGTTGTGGTTGTTTCAAGAGATCTGACTCCAAAATTTATAATTTTGAACCCTTTTAAGCTATATTTTTGGCCTTTATGATACTCTTTCTTTCTAATCCTATCCAAAAGCCCATATTATAATAAAAAGAAAGACCGTCCAATCAATCTTTGAGTAGTGCCATGTCAAGAGAGTTAAACAAAATGAGAGAGGCTTGATGGTGAAAACCCTTCGGGCACTACCAGTCGAATAAGGACTGTGAATCAGATAGGATAATCGAAGCATTGAAGCCCAGTTTCACAATTCGAGGTACAACAAGAGATAAACATTAGACTTACTTGACAGATTAGACCACTTAATTGAAAGGTGCATGTCATGGTCATTAGATTTGTTGCCCATATCTGATAGGTTTCTACTTTGTAATTTTCTTGTTAGGTATCATCTCTTTCCATTGTCCCTTACTCTGTTCCTTTTGTCTTGTTTACTTTCTCTTCTTGAGTCTGTTTGGTAAAAACAAATGAGAAATAGCTTCAAAATTTTCTACCAGCTTTTCAATTACACAAAATGGAAACAACAGTAGGCGCACTGAGTTTGAAACAATCAATATGTTTTGGGATTCATGTAGAATAAAAGGTTCGGTATATGTCAATTCATAAGAAATACAACAAATAAAGGGTATTGGGTTTGAAAGGATCAGATGTATTTTCTGTGATAAGGGTAATAGAGAAAGCGGTTAGTCAATAAACAATCAATGGCTTTCGAGTTGAAATTAAAGTTATCATGGGAAGTGAAGGAGCAATTGCCCTCAAAGTCAAGGCCCCAAACCAACCACCATGCTTAAACTCACAAGTTTTCTTTGTCTGAAACAGGGATGAAAGTTATGTTCATATCAAAACTTGGAAGCTTGAATTTTTCAGGTCTAATGCCCCAGTTCTTCTTACGCAAAGGCTATTGAGAAAATCACACATCACTTCCTAGTCTGGGTTTTCAAGTCATATTATGTTGTAGGAGACGCACATCCCAAATTAAGGTTTTACTCCTAGGAGACGCACTTCCTAGTTTAAGTCTTTCAAGTTATATTTTTGTTTCAGGAGATGTACTTCCTAAATTGATATTTTACCACTAGGAGACGCACTTCCTATTTGGTTTATTTAAGTTCATTCCTAGAAGATGCACTTCCTAATTTGAGTCACTGAAGTTTTACCTCTAGGAGACGCACTTCCTAGTCGTGGTAGTTCAGGTTATATAATTGTTCTAGGAGACACACTTCCCAGTTTAAGTCTTTCAAGTTATATTTTTGTTTTAGGAGATGCACTTCCTAAATTGAGATTTTACCACTAGGAGACACACTTCCTATTTGGTTCATTTAAGTTCATTCCTAGGAGAGACACTAGACTCAATTTAAATACTTCAAGTAAAAATGGATTTCCAACCATTTATTGAAGTACGCGCTCGTCACCTCACGTACGAGGCATTATAATACCAAACATCATGTCCTAATGGGAAGAAGTCCCCCACACAAGGTTAGACAAGCCACTTACCTCAATCGGTTCCAAAATCAACTTGAAATCACTCTTTTTCCACGAGTATCCGACTCCAAATGGCCCAAATATATTCAATTCAATTACATATCATAAATAACATCTCAAGTAGTTGATTCTACTATTTAATTCAACGCTAAAACGCGAATTTAAGTAAAATGACCATAATGCCCATCAGGCCAACATCTCGAAATTGGATAATTTTTACATTTTCAAAACCCCCGTACTCTCACGAGTCTAACCTTATAAAAATCTCCCAAATCGAAGGTCAAACACCCACTCAAAACTCAATAGTTCGGTCTATGAAGTTTTACCCATTTTTCATTCAAAAATCTTAAATTAAAGATGAATTCGTGATTACATTAGTGGGTTTTAAGCATAAGGGAGTAGAGAATTGTTACCCAATCGTTGCCCTCGAAAATCCCTCGAAATCTCTCCCAAATCGAGCTCCCAAGCTTGAGTTTTGGTAAAAATGGCAATCCCTCGGATTTTGCAATGTTTATACTGCCCAGGCATTTTGTTCCATGCGATCAAAAGAGGAATAATGCGATCATGCAGAGTAAAATTTAAAGGCTCAGAAAAATGGTCTATACGAACGCAGGCATAGCCATGCGATCACATAAGAGAGGGGAGACAAGGCTATGCGATCGCGAACAACACAATGCAATCGCGTAGAAGGAAACTATCCCCCTTCAAATTACACTATACGATTGCAGGGGTGAGATGCGATCCCAGAGAAGGAAAAATGTCTGCAACTGCTGAAGCAAAATCTGCTGCTTTCTAAGTTCTAAAAATACCCCGTTGAGCATCCGAAACACACCCGAGGCCCCTGAGACCTCAACTAAACCTACGAACATATCCCATAACATCATTCAAACTTGTACCAATCCTTAAACCACCTAAAACAATGTCGGAAGCTGGAATTAACCAATGATTTGAGCCTAGGAACTTAAAATTTCATCATTACACGCTTTCGATCAAAAACCTAACCAAAACACATCCGAATGACCTGACATGTTGCACCCACATCCCAAATGGCATGACAAAGCTACTGCAACTTCCAAAATTCCATTCCGACCCTCGGATCAAAACTCACTATCGGACCGGAATTTCAAAAATTCATACTTCGACATTTCAAGCCCAAATGAGCCACGGACTTTCGAAATACATTCCGAACACGCTCCCAACCCTGAAAGCACCTAACGGAACTAATGGAACCATCAGATTTCCATTCTGAGGTCATCTTCATACTGTTCCAACTAGGAGCCAGTTTTCAACACTTAATCTCTCACTTACGGACTAAGTGTCCCAAAAACTCTCCGAAACCCAACACAGAAGGTCCTGGCAAACCAAAATAGCAGAAATAAACTTAGGGGAAGCAGTTAATGGGGGATCATGGTGTAGATTCAAAAAACAACCGACCGGATCGTCACAGATAAGTGGCTCCGATATTTTTCAACCTGAGGGGCATCACATTGTAGCAATATGTACTGAAATTCGTTATAATGAAGTATTTTCTTGATCCTATGATTTTATATTAATTTGGTCGTACTTAGAATAAGCATCAAGAAAAATCATCAACTCGTTCCCGACCGTGTCATTGATAATTTTATTGATGTTTGGCAGTGGGAACAAATCTTTCGGGCATGCCTTATTAATATCTTTATAATATATATACATGCAAAATTTTTTGTTCTTCTTAGGGAATTAGGACTACATTAGCTATCTAATCAGGATACTTTATCCCCCAGTTGATCTGATGTTAAGTAAGCAAGTTACCTCCTCTTTGACGAAATTATACCTGACTTCCGCAATAGGGCATTTCCATTGTCTTATTGGAGGTATGTTGGGGTCCATAATTAACATATGTATGGATACCTTCATCGGGATACCTGTCATATCTGCATGCGACCATGCAAAACAATAAACATTAGATTTAAGAAATTTAATAAAGCCAGACATGAGTATGGGGTGCAATCATGTCCCTAAGTGGAATTTCCTTTCTAGGAATTCTTCAAACAATGCAACTTTCTCAAGCTTTTCCATTGTGGACTTCATTGCATCCCTCTCTTCTGGAACCTAGAAATACCTCGACACTTGATCATATTTCGGCATTTCTGCTCATGAGGCAACTTCATCAAGTTCAATCCTTATTTTTGACTCGTGCCGATTGTGGACATTCGCCCAAGTCATTCGGGAAGTATCTGAACTTCTTGGATTCAATCCCTTATTGAATGCTTCAATTGTCCATTTATCTATGTCGACTCAATGCTACATCAAGGTAAGAAGAGTAGGTCGCAATAGCTTTTACTCGAATAGTGGTTCGGGATCAAATTTTCACACGGAGCTAGTAGTGGGTTGCATTGTCTGTTTAGTCTAGAGATGCGGTTGTGCTTCTAATGTCACTTCAAATACTTTTATTTTTCTTTGTTTTTATAAATACTAACATGAAACTAATGATTAAAACTAAATTATGCTATGAGAATATTGCTAATTGTATTTAATATAGAGAAAGGCACTGGGGTCGTGACACTACCTAGGTGACTTATCGATGGGTAGAAGTTACTAAGGGTAGAATGATATATTTGGAGCTTATGCTACAACCGTTGCACAATTGTACCCATTCTCATACCTCTCTTTAAATAAAATTATTTTGCCTAATTGGCTCTCTCGAGACCAATTGGGTAGGCCAATTAGACCAAACAACTAGGGTTCAAGTAGGGTGATTACTCTCTTGAGGTTTAACCCATTAATTGGGACTATCATTTCTCATGGGTCCATTACAATTCCTTGTTAGGTCAATTTTGGGGTCATGGACTCTCTTTATCAAGAAAAGTTGAACCCACTAAGCTTGAATCTATGTTCGCAACCACAAATTCGAAATTGAAACACAAAATCAACCCAAATAACAAACACCTAATATCAATCTAACCTTAGATGGCAACACCCATTAATTACCCACACTAGGATTAAGCCACAAACCTAACTAATGGGTTTAGCTACACATAATTAAAGAGGGAATAGAAGAATACATGACGAACTAAGGATATTAATTATTACTAAGTAGAATCTACAATAATAAAGAGCAAAAGTGCCAAAATGGCTACAATCTCGTTCCCAGGTGTACGGTTGTGTCCAGAATATCCAAAACATCCATAAAAATGGTAAAATGTTATATTTATACTAGGCTAGAAAATTGGACAAAAATACCCCTACTGGGTCAGCGTGGACCGCGCAAAAAGGGTCGCGGCCACACTCGCTCTAGGACTGATAATTTCAGCTTCTCTGAAGTTGAGTACCGCGGATCGCGTAAAAGGGCAGCGCAGCCGCGGAGGCCTCTAGAGAAGGCCGCGTGGCTTTGATTTGTCCTTATGACAGCTCTCTAAATCTCCTTCGCGCGGACCATGTGAATCTGACAGCGGCCGTGTAGCTTAAGTCTTGTATATGTCAGCTCTCTAAACTTCCTAGTGCGGGCGCAGTCATTGTTGCGCGGTCCACACTAGGCTCTATTTCCTTCAATTTTCTTGGTCTTTGATGCTTGAGCCAGTTTCACTCTGTTTTGAGCTGATCTTTGACATTTGTCACTTTGTCGCTCAAACCTGCAATCAAGCACAACTTGTAAGCATTTTGGGACTATTTTGAAGTAATTTGTAACCAAAGCGATAGCAAGTAGGGGTATAAATATGGTAAAATCCTAACTTATCAACCCCCCAAAATTTAAACTCTTGCTTGTCCTCTAGCAACAAAAGAAGACCCACCTTTAAAGGAAAATCCAAGTAATTCCAGCCACCCTAAAGCAACCTCAACAAACATCAATTGGGACTAACAATTACCCTAAATGCGAATGCATCATTAACACATTTAAACTTTGAAAACTTTGGATCAAGTGTGACACAAGAGCATCAAGAGTTGACACATTTCATCAAAGAACTTCACTCAATTACTTTGGCCATTGTGGAACCCAAACTCACAAATCCTCAACTCTCTTTAAGCGAACTTCACCTTTTTAGATTATTGACACACAAACCGAGGTTGATGGAATTTCACTCATCTCTCTCAAGAAGAAGGTCACAAGTCCGGCTCTGAGTACTATATGCCTTCCCCTTATGTAAGCATCCACTAATGTAGGTTCCCTTCAACTCAAGATCCTATAGGGCTTTTGTGGAGTCAAATATGAATGCTTTTGGGTAAGGGTAGAACATGTTTTTATTCAAGTGGGTTCAATATTCCCTTAAGCAGTTATTAGAGTCATTTTGGCACACTTTCTTGACTCATTTGAGTATTTCACTTCCTTTCAAGGGATTAGAGGGACACATTGTCGCTCTTCTTACGCAATTCAAAACATTTTTCCTTTTTCTACTTTTTACACCTTTTTCACTTTTGCTTTTCTTGAATCCCTTTTTATTCTTGTTCACATTGGATTTCTTTTTTTTTCTTTTCTTTCTTTTTCGTTGCCTTCCTTTTCTTTTGCGTTTGTACCTTTTACTACTTTGTTTCCTTTCTTGTCTCCCCCCTCCAAACTTAGAAATTTTCCCTTACTCAAGGGAAGATCTGGGTGCCAAGAGAGGGTATCTTTTAGAATACGTATAGACTTGTAGCATTGGTTATTGAAAGAAAAAGGTTCAAGGCTCAAAAGGGTTAACTAGGGATCATTTCATTGGTAGGCCATGGAATTGGTCAACTTAACATTTGGATCAAGGAGAGCCTATAATCACTTCTCAAGTCAAACTTCACCTATGATTTTGCCTCAACAAACATTCACGGTAAGTTCTAGACCATTGGCTTGGGACTCGAACTCACAATTTTATTCCTCACCACACACGCTAGAGGATTGCTAAAGATATTGAGTGGAGGGCCCTCAATGACCTTAGTTATGATTCAAGCACACAATGGTCTGAAAAGACCACATGATGATTGTTTGGTCAACGCAAGAGTCTCAAAGCTACAACTTTCATCATCCTAAACACAACAATATGTCTTTGACCATTGGATCAAAGGTAAATGTGCTAGGCTCAAGTGAAGTTCTGCTTGGGTACCCTTAACTACAACTGTCAAAAACAAAAAACAAAAGAAGAAAAAAATCAAAGAAATGGACTCAAACCCTTAAGAAGGTTGTCACACCATTTATCATTAGGAAGAGCCACCCGGTTCGCACAATACTCCATCCTTGGAAAGAACCGTAGAATTAAGAAAACTAATGGCTTATTGAAGACGCCAAAAACAAAACATAAGGCTATGAGCCTATCTCTAATGCTAAAGACGAAAAAGTTTGCAAAAATAGAAAACCGAATGAATATATACAATAGGGGAGTAGAATATACAATGGGGATTGAATATACAGAAATGTAACTTTATATACAGACCAAAGGAGAAAATAAAAGTACGAGCAATGTAGCTAAATGTGAAGTTATACACAGCCCAAAATAGAAAATCAAATCAAAGTAAAACAAAAACTATCAATGTATATGGACAGTCATCCATTGAAATCAAAAAGCAGGGCACACCCTTACGAATAAGAGCTGACATTGTCCCCAATGGCAAATATACAATTAAGCATAAAAATCAAGTAAAGTATATGGAAACTCCCTAGGTCTGGTCCGTCTGCATGGGATCATCAGTGATCCCCTGGTCCTCTGTATGGGCGGTAACCCCAGATTGGCTACCTGACTCCTGCTGCTCAGGTGCTGCGACTGGGGCCTACTCTGGGACCGGCTGAATGATAGGTACCTCATTGGAGGGGACCTCCTGTTGGTCTTCTAGCTCAATGACTGCATCAACAATGCTGTCGACCGTGCTATGGCGACCTTGGGTCGCGCTGAACAAGGTCCAGAAAATACATGTCTTTCAATATCTCACCACGGTCCGTGTAAATATAGGGCGCGGTCGTGATGGGCCAACGGAGCATGCAATGAGTGTCGTGACCGTGCTAGAAGAATTTATGTTTCAGACATTTCAAGCACCGCAGTTCGTGAAAAAATGAAATGCGGACTGTGTCGAGGCCACGCGAACCGCGCTATTGCAACTGCGGGTCTCGCTGAGGCAAATTTTAGGGACTAAGTGAGGGTTTCAAATTTTCTTCCATTTCGCTCAATTTTTAACACCTATGTGTCCCTACTCAGTTGTCCAGTCAATTAATCATGTTTACCCACAAAAAACTAACAAGCAATCTAAGCTAAATTGAAGAAAAAGAAGTTATAAGCTATTGGTGGACAAATAAAATGAAAATAAGAAAATAATTAATCACCAAAGCATGAAATGTTACCAAGCATATGAAGAAGGAATGCAATCTATCCAAGAAATCAAGAAAAATAATCTCAAGAAGGGATGAACAGTAGAAATAAGGCTAGGGCTTTCAATTTGCAAAAAGTGTAAAGTGAGATCCTAGGTCTCTATTTATAGAAAAACATGTGGGCCTCGTACTTACCCAGCAGCACGGCCGTGCAAAAGCGACCGCGGACCGCGCTGGGTTTGTTTGTGTGACCCTTCGGTAAGCAGCCTCCGCGGACCACACAAAAATGCAACACTGCCGTGTTGGACCACTGCGGACGCGGTGGAAACTCCAGAGAGTATCTTATTCAGATCACGCCAGTGTGGGCAACATAACGTGCACCGCGGACGCACTGGCAAACTTCATAGACTGTGCAATTTTTCCACTTTATTTTGCGCTGCATCAACACAATTCCTGCAACATCTCACAAACAATTAGCTCAAAAATCCTAAACTACAAAGAAAATCAAAGAGAAAGAAAAAGACATGGGTTGCCCCCCAAGAAGCGCCTGATTTAACGTTGCGGCACGACGCATGTTACCACCACATTACTTCAACTAAGAAGCGCCACCACGTGGCCCTCATCAAACTCTCCAAGAAGCAATAAATAGAACGTCCAACAAGTTGGTTGAGAATCCGATCAATGAATGGCAAGGGATATTGATCCTTACGGGGTACACTGTTCAATTTTTTATAGTCCATGCAACCCTGCAAACTCGTGACTATTTTCTTCAATTTTCTTGGTCTTTGATGCTTGAGCCGGTTTCACTCCGTTTTGAGCTGATCTTTGACATTTGTCACTTTGTTTCTCAAAGCTGCAATCAAGCACAACTTGTAAGCATTTTGGGACTATTTTGTAGCAATTTGTAACGAAAGCAATAGCAAGTAGGGGTATAAACATGGTAAAATTCTAAACCTATCATCCATTCATCCGGGACATCCGTGAGAAACATTCTTTCCTTCTGGAATTGGGAAACAAACTCTCATAGTAGCTTGGACTCTTCTTGCACAATCTTGAATATATTGGATATTCAAGCCTGTACTTTTCTAGCCCCGGAAAGAGCCTTGATGAAAGAGTCTACGAGTATATAAAAGGAGTTTATGGAATACTTGGGCAACAGTCAATACCACGTCGAGGCTCCCCTCGTGAGAGTCTCTCCGAATAACTTCTTCAGTAAAACAGATTCAATTTCATGAGGAGATAAATCATTTTCCTTCACCACCATTGATTAGGTGGTAATATGTTCCCGAGGGTCTTAAGTTCCATCGTAATTTGGCAGGTCGAGCATTTTAAGCCACTTTGGAATTATTTCTGGTGCTACAATTGGCTTGTTTTACAATTGAGTATACTTCTTTGAGTCCAAACCTTTCAGCGTCGATGGTGCGCCAAGGATTTGGTGTATGCAAGCGTTCACTTCCCTCATAAACCATAAGAGTTCATGTTTTAAGGGGTTGTTTTCGTTATTGGCACCAGATCTTCTCCCCCTGGCCCCTTATAAGTTAGGATTTTACCATGTTTATACCCCTATTTGCTATTGCTTTGGTTACAAATTGCTACAAAATAGTCCCAAAATGCTTATAAGTTGTGCTTGATTGCAGGTTTGAGCGGAAAAGTGACAAATGTAAAATATCAAATCACATAGTGTAACCGCCTAAGGCATCAAAGATTTAGAAAATTGAAGGAAATAGAGCCTAGTGCAGACACGCAACAGTGACCGCGCCGCACTAGGAAATTCAAAGAGATGGTATATACAGGACTTAAGATACGCAGCCACTATCAGATTCTCGCAGCTCGCGTTAAGCCTTCACGGCTGCGTTGCCCTTTTACGCGGTCTGCGGGAAGGAGATTCAGAGAGCTATCAAAACAACAAATCAAAGCCACGCAGCCTGCAGTCTATGTTACAAGGCCCGTGCCAGATCTCTCAGTGGCGCACTGCCATTTTAGTGGTCTGGGGTCCTCAACTTGAAAGAAGATGAAATCGTCAATCCAAGAGCCATCGCAGCCACGGTCCTCTTTGCTAGGTCCACGCTGACCCCACAGGGTAGTTTTGTCTGGTTTTTCCAGCCTAGTATAAATAGAACATTTTATCCTTTTTAGGGCAGTTTTAGATGTTCTGAACGTAGCTGTGCACCTGGGAACGAGATTGTAGCCATTTTTGGCATTTTTTCTCTTTATAATTATAGATTCTGCTTAGTAAGTATTAATATGTTTAGTTCCTCATCTATTTCTTCTATTTCTTCTTTAATTATGTGTAGCTAAACCCTTTAGCTAGGGTCGTGGCTCAACCCTAGTGTGGGTAATTGATGGGTGTTGCCATCTAGGGATAGATTGATATTAGGTGTTTGTTATTTGGGTTGATTTTGTGTTTCTATTTTGAATTTGTGGTTGAAAACATAGATTCAAGCTTAGTGGATTAAAATCTTCTTGGAAAGAGAGTCTATGACCCCAAAATTGACCAAACAAGGAATTGGGATGGAACGATGAGAAATGGTAGTCCCAATTAACGGGTTAAACCTTGAGAGAGTAATCACCCTACATGAACCCTAGTTGCTTGGTCTAATTGGCCTACCCTATTGGTCTCGAGAGAGCCAGTTAGGCAAAATCATGTTCTCTACTGAGAGGTGTGAGAATGGGTACTATTGTGCAACGGTTATCGGTAAGCTCAAAATATATCATTCTACCTTTAGTAACTTCTACCCATCGATTAGCCACCTCGGTAATGTCACGACCCTAGTGCCTTTTCTCAATATTAAATACATTTTAACAATATTCTCATAGCATATTTAGTTTTAATCATTAGTTTCATAATAGTAGTTATAAAAACAAAGAAAACCAAAAATGTTTGGAGTGACATTAGAAGCACAACCGCATCTCTAAACTAAACAGACAATACAACTCCACTGCTAGCTCCCTATGGAAATTCGATCTCGAACCACTATTCGGGTAAAAGTTGTTGCGACCCTCTCTTCCTACCTTAGTGTAGCATTGAGTTGGCAGCGATCACTTTTGGCGCTGTTTCCAGGGAGCTTACGGTGTTGACTATCAGTTTAGCTAGTTTTGTGTGTTTCTTCTCTTTCCTTCTTGTTTACTAATTTTGTTTGTGTCTATCAATCAGGTACAAATGGCTCTCAATGCAAATTACTCTCTTGGATATATCGTGGAGGGGGAGGAGGTTGAAGATGTTGATCAAGATGAAATTATACCTCAAGCTCCACGTAGAGGTAGAAATACCAATGCAAATGCTAATCCGAATGAGAATTTTCCAGACCCTCCTCCACCACCGCCAAAAGGGGCTCTAAGAGTGCTCCCGAATCAAGGATATGCAAGTGCCATTGTTCTTCCCCGAGTCCGGGCGGGGAACTTTAAAATCACAAATGTCATGTTGACCTTGCTCGAGCAACGAGGGTATTTTACGGGTGCCTTTGATCAAAATACATACAAGCACTTGAAGGGGTTCGTTGATACATGTTGGGGTAGCAAGCAAACAAACATATCCGAGGATGCTTTGAGATTGAGGCTTTTCCAATTTTCTCTTTGGGATAAACCATTGGATTGGTTAGAAAGGCTACCCAATCATTCCATCACAACTTGGGATGAATTAGCGGATAAATTCATTGGAAAGTTTTTCTCACCAAGTCATATGGCGCCACTACGGGATGAAATTTTTAGCCTTCAATTAAGAGCTAACGGATCCTTTGCATGAAATATGGGAGAGATATAGAACAATGGTGAATGAGTTCCCTAATAATGACATTACTAAGGCGATTAGGGGTGTACAAAGAAAACCGATAAACCGCACCAACCCGATAATCCGAGAAAAAAAACCCGACTATGGTTTGGTTTGACTTGGTTTGGTGTTGGAAAAAAAAACCCGACCATAATTGGTTTGGTTTGGTTTGGTTTCAACTAAAGAAAGTCAAACCGAAACCAAACCAACCCGACATTACATATATAACAATTTTAGATATATTTAATATATAAATATAGTTATTGTAATGTAATTTATAAATATTTCTTAAAAAATTTCATAATTTTATCTTTTAAGGTATTATTTCAAGGTTTGATTTAGAACTTTTGAATGCTCCAATAGGTTTTATAGTCATTAATATTAGTAAATTAAATAATGCTGGCAATTAATACTAGTGCTAACAAAAGACATTCAATTCAATATTACGAACGGAAATGTATTAAATGTCTATTTTTTATTTTGCAATAATTTAGATAAAAATACATAACCTATTTTTATTTTTCTTTAGCTTTTAGGTATATAACTAATACTCCCTCATTAGTCTATCTAGTTTAGCATGAATTAGTGCTTTTAATGTTTATTTTTATTATGACTTTTTAATTAGCAATATTTATAGTACATAATTTTATTAATTTTTATTATTGAATATTTTAGGATAATATCATGAGTCATGACATATCTCATATTTTGTATTATTTTCTTGAAAAATACTTTATAAAGTTGTATCTTACTAGGATTAAAGAAATATTTTGAACATACGTTATATATTTTGTTCTACGAAGATTTTACCAGAAAAAAATTCGAAAAAACCCGAATAACCCGAAAAACCCGAGAAAAACCAATATTGAAAAACCCGAATTTATTGGTTTGGTTTGGTATTTAGATTTAATAACCCGACACAATTGGTTTGGTTTGGTAATTGTAAAATCTGAACCAACCCGGTCTATGTACCTAAAGGCGATGATCCAACAAAATTTTTATCGGGGCATCAACACCACGAATCAATGCATTGTTAACCAATTAGCCAGAAGGAACTTCATGAAACTTTCTTACCAAGAGGTATGTGATGTACGTGAGGAAATGGCTGACACCTCTTCGGCATGGCAAAGTCGAGCAAATGTGCCCCAAGGTGACCCCACACTCATCCATTTGCACAAGGAATTGCATGATCATAGACAAGATATTGCCGAGCTTACAACAACTAAGAATCAATTGGCGAAGGCAAAATTGCAACAAGTATACAACCCACGCCAAGTCAATACAATGGAAGTTGTTTCTATGTTGAAAAGGAAGCAAAGAGGTCAACAACAACCTCAATGTAATTGTGAGAAATTTGAAAACAGCAATAATGGTGGTGGTTATTCGAATGAAGGTTATGATTATCAAAGTGAGGAATGTCAATATGTCAATAGCTACCAAGGAAATAGAGGAAGTCAAAGGAATCAACAATGGCGTCCCCAAGGAAATTGGGGCTATCAACAAGGTGGCAGAAATTGGAATAGTAACAACCAACAACAAGGTGGTGGCAATTGGAACAACAACAATCAAACAAACAATTGGGGTAATCAAGGTAACAAGGCAATTGTAATGGGAATAATAACAATTGGAGCAACAACAACAACAATCAGGGAGGGTGGAATAATAACGGAAATAAAGGCAACGGGGGGCAAGGCTTTCAAAGGCCTCCCATGTACCAACAACAAAACAATCCAGCTCCCTTTCAATCTCAAGGGTCTAGTTCTTTGGGTAATGATATGGCGAGAATAGAAATGATGTTCGAGAAAATAATAAAGAAGAACCAAGACTCTCATGATCAATAAGCTTCCCACAATACCTCTATTCGGAATTTGGAGGTGCAACTAGGCCAAATCTCTCAATCGTTGAATACTCAACCTAAACTACCAAGTGATACGGTAGTGAACCCGAAGGGAGGTAACAATCATGTGATTGCGGTTACAACAAGAAATGGGAGAGGCGGTGATGTCCATTCCTCGAATTAAAATCAAGTTTTGAATGAAGAAGTCGATTTGCATGATGATAATGTGCCTTTGGATGTTGATGATCTAGTTGAACCAAATGTGACCAATGATGTGTAGATTGATATTAATGATGAGGCCGGGTAGAGACTCAAGATGTCGTGAACCCATCTAGGGAACACATTATTGATATTCCTGAGCTAGTAATGCCCAAGGCCAAGGAACCCTTGCCTAGGCCACCTCCACCTTACCCTCAACGGTTCGCAAAGCAAAAAGGTGATAACCAATTCAAAAAGTTCATCGAAATGATGAAGAGTCTTACTTTCAATGTGTCGTTGGTGGAGGCACTTGATCAAATGTCTGGGTATGCAAAGTTTATCAAGGACTTGGTAACAATGAAGAGGTCGATGGAGTGTGATACAATTAAAATGACGCATCAAGTGAGTTCTATAATGCATTCTATGGCCCCAAAACTTGAATACCCCGAAGCTTTTACTATCCCTTGCACTATCGTTAGTGCAAAGTTTGCCAAAGCCCTTTGTGACTTGGGGGCTAGAATTAATTTGATGCTTTATTTGATTTTCAAGACTTTGGGAATCGAGCAACCTAGTCCAACCTTTATGAGACTTCAAATGGCGGATCAATCGATGAAGCGAACCTTGGGAATTATTGATGATGTTCTTGTTCGTGTTGATAAATTCATATTGTCGGACGACTTTGTCAACTTGGATTGTGAGGTGGACTTTAAAGTGCAGGTTATTCTTGGAAGATCTTTCCTAGCTACGGTGAAGGCATTGGTTGATGTTGAAGCGAGTGAGTTGACATTCCATGTGGGAGATGAGAAGGTGGTATTCCACGTTTGCAAATCAATGAGACAACCCAATAGCATGGAGGTATGTTCATTTGTGGACATTGTCACAGCTATGATAGTGGATGATGCAAGTTCCATGATAAATGTTGAAGATCCTATTGATGTTGTGCTTCTTAATATGGATGTCAATGATGATGCCAGTGGAGTGGACTGTGTGAATGCATTGCATGGTATGGGTTCATATTCATATGAGCCTAGAAAGTTATCTTTAGATCTTGAAAAATGCAAAATTCCACCAGCAAAGCAATCGATTAAGGAGCCACCGGTATAGGAGTTGAAGCCGCTTCCTCCACACCTCAGGTATGAATTCTTGGGTTCAAATTCCACTTTACATGTTATTCTTTCATCTTGCTTAACAAACATGCAGGTTGACGCCGCTTTGGCGGTTCTTCAAAAGTGCAAAAAGGCAATTGGGTGGACATTGGCCAATAATCGGGGAATAAGCCCCGCCTTTTGCATGCATAAAATCATCTAGAAGGAGGATGCAAGGCCTTCACTTGAACATCAAAGAAGACTAAATGAAGCAATGAAACAAGTGGTAAAGAAAGAGGTTATCATGTGGCTTGACACTGGTGTGGTTTATCTAATTTTCGATAGCTCATGGACCTCTCTGGTCCAATATATGCCAAAGAAAGGAGGGATGATAGTGGTGACAAATTCCCACAATGAGCCAAGTTTGCTTAGTCTCTGAAGTTTTCTAATGTGGCCACGATGCATTTTTGCGCGGCCCGCGAATAGAAAGTCAAAAGTATGGTGCTCTCTGAAGTTTTTCCACGCGGACGCGGCCAAGTTTGTGCGGTCCGCGTAGACTGATTAGTGCAAGGCTGCAATGAACACACCCAGCGCGGTTTGTGGTTACTTTTGCGTTGCCGCACTGGTAAGTGAGTACGGGCCCCAATGTGTGTCTATAAAAAGAGACCAAGGGTCTCATTTTACCCTTTTGGCACTTTGAAAACCCAGAACCTTAATTTTATTGTTCCTCATTTTCTGAGCCCATTCTGCTTGCTTGATTGGATTAATTGCACTCATTCTTCATCAATCTGGTAATATCTCATGCCCTCATGACTAATTAATTTCTTAGCTTTCATCTTCTTTGTTGCCCAGTAGTGTAACTTCTCTTTTTCTTCTCATTTTTCTGTGAATTACTAGTTTAGGTTAAATTCTTTTCTCGTGTTTTGTGTACTGAACATGATTAAGGATTGGATAACTGAGTACGGACAAGTAGGAGTTAAAATTTGAACACAAATGAACGAAAACATGACACCATAACTTAGTTCCCTAAGCCTAGCTTAGCGCGGACCGTGGTAGCTTTTGCGCAATCGCACAGCCTTGACGCGATCCGCGTTGCATTTTTGTGCGGACCGCAGAGTTCATTTGTTGCATGTTTAATGTACCCAGCACGGCCGCAGTGCACTTTTGCGCGGACCGCATTGGACAACCACGGTCGCATCCCTATTTTTGTGTGGCCCACGAATTCAGAGAGTGTGTTTTGGGGCCTTTTACCAGCGCAGTCGCAATGCACTTTTGCACGGACTGCACTGGTCCACCGCAATCGCGTCCCCATTTTGGTGTGGCCCGCGGTGGGGGATTCAGAGAGTGTGTTTTGGGACCTTTGCCTAGCACGGACTGCGGCCACTTTTGTGCAGTCCGCGGTGCTGTGTACTGCAACCTGTTCTGCCAGTGTGTTATGCACTTGTGTCCTCAACCTGTTTTATTCACCTGGTTCAATGCACGTGCTTATGTTAGATGCTTATCTTTGCAGATAATGGCTAGACAAAGGAGCAGCAAACAATCACAACAATCGTGGAGAAGTGGTTCCTCCCGTGGGGGTAAGGGCAAGAGAATAGTGAAACTCACTCCCCAGGCTCGGGAGGATATAAAAAAGACCCGGAAACTGATAAAAGTTGTTGATAAGGCTGCTTCTCATTTGGCGGAGAGTGGGTATGTGCCCTCCAAATGCATCTCCTCGGATTCAATCCCAAATCACATAAGTGACCCCCTCCACCTAGTTGATACCCCTCCACCATCACCCACATCCAAAAGACCAGTCAATGTAGTCTCGGATTCTTCTGACGAGTCCACAACCTGTAGTAGGAAGTACTCCACCTCCCCCACACTTATCTGGGGAGAGTGCAGGCAAAGATGAGGGAGGTGAGCCTCAGATTGAGGGCATTGAAAGAACAAGAAAACCTGAAGCTTGGGAAGATCGATTTGTCAGTCAAGTGGAATTTCACAAGTTTAGGAGTAGTGGCCGATGAGGAAGTTGATATCAGAGAGAAGTTTTACTGAAACTGACCTTTTACCCTACAACCTGAACGTGCAAAGGGTGTTTTGAACTAGAAAAGGCTAGGATTTTTTCTCGCAAAAGTGCATAGATGCAAATGAGCACATGGTTAGGGAATTCTACTCTAACGTGGCTCACATTGTCAAGGATACTAAGGTGACCAAAGTGAGAAACAAAGTAGTCTTGTTTGATGGCAACTCCTTGAATGACTATTTGGGGTTCCGAGATGAGGACGAGTCACTTTACCTAGCAAAGTTAGAGATGGGGGAGGAAGTTCGTCCTTGGGTGGATCAGTTCTTAGCTATCCCAGGTACTGTGCCACGGTGGCCGCATGCAGGGAAGAAAATATTCTGGAACACCATCAACTTTGAGGCTCGAGGGTGGTTGACATTTGTGTGCAGTCGGCTTGACCCTTCTACCCACGATAACACTATTACACTTAGCCGGGCTGTCTTGTAGCATCCATTATGGCTGGGTACCCTATCAATGTAGGCAAGGTGATGTCGAGGGCGATTTCTACTGTGGGACAGAAGCATGACCGGAACTACCCTTTTCCCAGCACCCTTTCGATGTATTTTAGGGATATGGAGGTGGTGAAGAAAAGGTACGACATCAAGTCCCAGCCTGTGGCTCCTTACTCTTGGTATAGCATGCAGGGTTCGAACAACCCTAAATCCAAGAACTACAAGCCCCCTACTTCTGTCCCAACTGGCCAGTCTGAGGAGACAGTTGCTGTAGAGCCTTCTACCTTACCTTCCACCCAGCCTGCTGCCACTAAAATTGTAGACTTGCCTCTAGGACAATCCTCTTCTGCTAGTCCCAGTACTCCAACGGGCCCGAGGTTTCCATCTTCTAAGACTCATCCCTTCACTGCCCATCAGTTGAGCCAGACATTGGCTAGCTTGAACAACTGGATGTCAGCTGCGACATCCAAGTTGTCCACATTGTCCTCCACTATTCATACCCAACAAGCACCTCATCCAATTCAGATTCCTCAGTCCATTGAGGACACTTTGAAGAAGCTCCTGGAGAACCAGGAAAGTATTATGAAGACACTGGCCACTTTGACTACTGTTGTAGAGTCACATGGCAAGGCTCTGAAGGCGCTTGCCAAGGAGCACAAGAAGATGAGAATATCATGGGCTTATAAGGAGTCTATGAAGCAGCTCTGGAAAGATGTGGACAAGCTATTGGCAGATCAGACGCCTCTAGACTTGTTATTCGGGGACCCAGCCCCAGATCCAGCAGCACCAGCACCAGAGTCACAGCAGGAGCAGGCACCCAGGCAGCCCAGGAAGAAAAGCAAGCTCCCCAGTACAGCCGATGCAGTGATTGAGGTGGCAAACCCACAGGAGGCCGCTTGTGGTCTGCCATATGCTGCACCTATCATTCAGCCGGTGTAGGAGTAGACCCCAGTCACAACGCCTGAGCAGCAGGAGTCCGGGAACCAGTTTGAGTTTCCCGCCCAGACGGAGGACCACGGGACAACTGATGATCCCCTGGAGACGGACAAGTCTTAGGGAGTTTCCACATCCTTTACTTGATTTTAATGCTTAATTGTGTAGTGTTCATTAGGGACAATGCCAGCTCATATTCATAGGGGTGCGCCCTACTTTTTGATTATCCATGGATGACTGTACATATACATTGATAGATTTTGCTTTACTTTGATTTGATTTTCTATTTTGGGTTGTATATAACTTTATATTTAGCTACATTCCTCATACTTTTATTCTCCCTTTTGGTATGTATATAAAGTTACATTTCTGTATGTGGATTTCTGTATATTCAATCCACGTTGTATATTCTACTCCTCTATTGTATATATTTATTTGATTTTCTATTTTCGCAAACTTTTTCGTTTTTAGCTTTATAGATAGGCTCGTATCATATTGTTTTGTTTTTGGTGTTTTCAATAAGCTCTTGGTTTTCTTAATGCCACGGTTCTTTCCAAGGGTGGAGTATTGTGCGAACCGGGTGGCTTTTCCCAATGATAGATTGCATGAAAATCTTCTTAAGGGTTTGAGTTCGTTTCTTTGATTGTTTCTCTATTGTTTTTGATAGTTGTAGTTAAGGTACCTCAAGCAAAGCGCCACTTGCGCCTAGCACATTTACCTTTGATCCCATGGTCAAAGAAATAATGTTGTGTTTAGGATGGTGAAAGTTGTGGCTTTGAAACTCTTGCGTTAACCAAATAATCATCATGCTGTCTTTTCATACCAATGGGTGCTTGAATCGTAACTAAGGTCGTTATGGGCCCTCGACTTAATATCTTAGAAATCCCATAGCGCGTGTGGTGAGGAATCGAATTATGAGTTGAAGTCCCGAGCCAATGGTCTAGAACTTGCCCTGAATGTTTGTTGAGGCGAAATCATTGGTGAAATTTGACTTGAGAAGTGATTATAGGCTCTCCTTGATCCAAATGTTAAGTTGACCAATTATATGGCCTACCAATGAAATAGTCCCTAGTTAACCCTTTTGAGCCTTGAACCTTTTTCTTTCAAGAACCAATGCTACAAGCCTATACCCGTTCTAAAAGATACCCTTTCTTGGCACCCAAATCTTCCCTTGAGTAATGGCAAATGTCTAAGTTTTGGGGGAGAGGTAAGAAAGGAAACCTAGTGGTAAAAGGTACAAAAGCAAAAGAAAAGGAAGGGAATGAAAAAGAAAGAAAAGAAAAAAACAAAAAGGAAATCCAATGTGGACAAGAATAAAAAGGGATTCAAGGAAAACAGACGTGAAAAAGATGTGAAAAAATTAGAAAAAGGAGAAATAGTTTTAATTGCATAAGAAAGAGCAACAATGTGTTCCTCTAACCCCTTGAAAGGAAGTGAAGTACTTAAATAAGTCAAGAAAGTGTGCCAAAATGAATCAAAAGAAGTACTTAAGGGAAGATTGAACCCATTTGAATAAAAATATGTCCTACCCTTACCCAAAATCCTTCATATTTGACTCCACAAAATCCCTATAGGATATTGAGTTGAAGGGAACCTACATTAGTGGATACTTACATAAGGGGCAAACATATGGTACTCAGAGCCAGACTTGTGACCTTCTTCTTGAGAGAGATGAGTGATATTCTATCAACCTCAATTTGTATGTCAATAATAAAAAAAAAGGAGAGGTTCCCTTAGGGAAAGTTGAGGATGTGTGAGCTTGGGTTCAGCAATGACCAGATAAGTTCTTCGATGAAATATGTCAACTCTTGATGCTATTTTGTCACACTTGATCCAAAGTGTTTAAATTTTAAATGTGTTATCGATGCATTCGTATTGAGGGCAATTGTTAGTCCCAATTTATGCTTGTTGAGGTTGCTTTGGGGTAGATGGAATTACTTGGATTTCCCTTTCAAATGGGGGTCTTATTTTGTTTGCTTGAGGACAAGCAACGTTTTAATTTTGGGGGAGTTGATAAGTTACGATTTTACCATGTTTATACCCCTACTTGCTATTGCTTTGGTTATAAATTTCTACAAAATACTCCCAAAGTGCTTACAAGTTGTTCTTGATTACAGGTTTGAGCGGAAAAAGGGAAAATGTCAAAGATCAGCCCAAAATGGAGTGAAACCGGCTCAAGCATCAAAGACCAAGAAAATTGATCCTAGTGTGGATCGCGCAATTGTGACCGCGGCCGTACTAGGAAGTTCAGAGAGATGGTATATACAGGACTTAAGCTATACGGCCGCTATTAGATTATCGCAGCCCGTGATAAGCCTTCGCAGCCGCTCTGCCCTTTTATGCGGTCCGTGTGAAGGAAATTCAGAGAGCTACCATAAAGACAAATCAAAGCCACACGGCCCGCGTTCTGTTTTACGCGGCCTGTTCCAGAGCCCTCCGCAGCCGCACTGCCATTTTACGCGATCCGCGGTCCTCAACTTTAGAGAAGTCGAAATCATCAGTCAAAGAGCTAGCACGGTCGCGGTCCTTTTTGCGTGGTCCGCGCTGACCTCGCAGGGGTACTTTTGTCCGGTTTTTCCAGCCTAGAATAAATGAAGATTTTATCATTTTTAGGGCAGTTTTAGATATTCTGAAACGCATCTGTGCACCTGGGAACGAGATTGTAGCAATTTTTTGGCATTTTTGCTCTTTATTATTGTAGATTCTACTTAGTAATTAATTAATATGTTTAGTTCCTCATCTATTTCTTCTGTTTCTTCTATAATTCTGTGTAGCTAAACCCTTTAGCTAGGATTGTGGCTCAACCTTAGTGTGGGTAATTGATGGGTGGTTCCATCTATGGTTAGATTGATATTGGGTGTTTGTTATTTGGGTTGATTTTTTGTTTTAATTTCGAATTTGTGGTTGCAAACATAGATTCAAGCTTATTGGGTTCAACTCTTCTTGAGAAAGAGAGTCCATGACCCCAAAATTGACCCAACAAGGAATTGGGATGGACGTATGAGAAATGGTAGTCCTAATTATCGGGTTAAACCTCGAGAGAGTAATCACCCTACTTGAACCTTAGTTGCTTGGTCTAATTGGCCTACCTAATTGGTGTCGAGAAAGCCAATTGCGCAAAATCATTTTCTCTGTCGAGAGGTGTGAGAATGGGTACAATTGTGCAATGGTTATAGCATAAGCCCCAAATATATCAATCTACCCTTTGTATCTTCTATCCATCGATTAGCACCAAGGTAGTGTCACGACCCTAGTGCATTTTCTCAATATTAAACACAACTTAACAATATTCTCATAGCATCATTTAGTTTTAATCATTAGTTTCATAATAGTAGTTATAAAAACAAAGAAAACCAAAAATGTTTGAAGTGATATTAGAAGCACAACCGCATCTCTACACTAAACAGAAATACAACTCCACTACTAGCTCCCTCTGGAAATTCGATCCTGAACCACTATTCGAGTAAAAGCTATTGCGACCCGCTCTTCCTACCTTGGTGTAGCTTTGAGTCAGCAGCGATTAGCCTCCATCCGATCCAACTTCTCCCCTCATGGTGTTGTTATTGGCCCTCTGCATTGTTTGATTCGCGGGAGCATCGAGAGTAACCATCTCTCGTCTATTCAAAGTATTTGAAGCCCCGGACAGCGCTTGTTTCAACTTTGTCATAACCTTATCCTGTCGCGTGGGGTGATCTAGAATGATCGCATGTTGCTCTTGGAGAACTTTACCGAGTCAATGATATATTCCTCCTCAGCATTATCGGGAGTTGTCTCCCGAACATGTCGAGGGTATTGCTTGTCATGCACCGATGTGGGGTCATTTCCTTTGTGGTGGGTGTTACTAATTGAGTCCTCGAAATGAGGTTGATCCCCTCTAATATCGAGATTGCGGGTGTTTGTTTTTTATATTTCTTATGATCTTTTTAAGACAAAATAATGAAAACATGTTAGTAAAAAAGACAATGATCAATTTAATCGCACGGATGTCTAGGCCCCACATGGGTGACAAACTATTTACCCATTATCACGACCCTAAAACCCAAACTCAATCGTGATGGCGCATCTCGTGAAGACAAGGCCAGCCGACACACTCCCAAATCATTTTAAGCATTTAAGATAATACAAATTAATTCTTTAACATAATAATAAACCCAAAACAAGGTGAAATAGACATAGCCCGACATCAGGTTGTCACCAGTCATGAGCATTTATCATAAAAACGACATGTCTGAAAGAGTATGCATAACTATTACATAACTAAAAAAAGAGAAAATAAGATAGAGGGAGAAGAACTGGGTTGCGAACGCCGAGCAGCTACCTAGTGGATCTCCGAAATCTGCTGGAAGCTATCAACTCTCGCAAGCAGGAACTGAAGTGCCTGAATCTACACAGGGGGTACATAGAGTAAAGTGAGCACTCCAACTCAGCGAGTAAAAATAATAAATGCCGACTAAGCAATAAGAAATCACGTATAAGGCATATCGTCCGGCTACAAAGAAGTAGTAAAAGCTAGTAAAAGCAATAAAATAGTGAAAATATGTAAAGTCACTTCAGTTCAGTTTAAGCTTCATTAAAAATGCATTTCAAACAGTTAAGCAAGTAAATGGTAGGCAACTACAAAGGATAAACATAGAAAGAACCTCCCCTTGGGCACAATACCAACAGAACCAACCCTCAAGCAACACAAAGAACAATAACAGTCCCTCGGGCTATATCTCATATCACAATGGGTACTGGCGCTCATTGGGGTGTACAGACTCCATGAGAGCCCCCTTATGGCTCAAGCAAAATATCAAGCCATCTTGTGACATAATCAACAGGCCCTCGGCCTCATATTAACAATCCACCTCGAGACGCACAATCTTAGGCCCTCGGTCTCATAATCAGAATTAGTGTATCACTATTGTGGCGTGCAGCCCAACCCAAAAGCATCCTCACAACACAGGCCCTCGTCCTTACTCAGTCAGAATTTCATAAGCCTCTCGGGAAACAGTAAAACATGATGCTCAACCCAAATATCATTTGAAAATATCATTTAATGTGTTAAAACAAAGTAAACATGGTTGAGTTATAAAAACAGTAGAATATAGCATAACTGAGTGCAAGTATAAAGTCAATTCAGTGAGGAAATATTAGTAAAAATCCCCTAAGAGTCCAAATAGTTGGCATGAAGCCCAAATATGGCATTCAACCAAAAATATGATGATAGCAAATCATTTTTTATCAAATACGCGGTAAAACAGTCACTTGGGATGGACTAAGTCTCAATCCCCAACGCTTAACGACCCCACGCTCGTCATCTAGTGTGTGTGTCACCTCAATAAAGCACAACTATGTGAAATCCAGGGTTTCATACCCTCACACAGCATTTACAATCATTACTTACCTCAATCTGGTCCAAACTCTAGCCCGCGATGCCTTTGCCCCTCGAATCGGCCTCAACTCGCATCGAATCTATCCGAAATCAAAATCACGACATTAAAATACGCTAAGGGAACGAAGCCCATGCGAAAATAATCAATTTGCAACACAAATCCCGAAATTACCTAAACCCGGCACCTGGGACCACATCTCAGAAGTCGATAAATTTCACATCATTAGACTCCTTATCTGCCCATGAGTTCATACATATCAAAAGTCCAAAAATTTGACCACAAATAACCCCTCAAATCTCAAGTCTATGTCTCCGATACCAAGACCTATTTCCCTTAATTTAAACCCTTAATTTCCACTAATACCATAATTAACCAATGGATAAAAGATCATAAACTCGAGCAATGAAGCTTACGGAACTTATCCAACTGATTCTCTTTGATTAACCCTTGAATTCATTGCCCTAGCTCATTTTCCGTCTTCAAAAAATGGAGAACTTAGCCAAAAAATCACGGAGGATACATCATATTCTTTTGGCCCAGGGGTTCCGCATCAGCGGCCCTTTTACCGCTCCTGTGGTTCCACTTTTGCGGTCAATGAACAGCTTCTGCGGTTCTCACTAAAGCCGCATCCCGCTCCTGCGACCATCTCTCCGCATCTGCGCTCCACAGGTGTAGTCAATATACCGCATCTGTGGTTTCACTCAACACAGCCCTTTGGCCGCATCTGCGGTTGCCTCCTCTCTTCTGCAAGCCTGCACTTGCAGTCCTCTATCTGCATATGCGGTTATGACAGCAGACTACAACTTCAGCTGATATTTCCAAATAACATTCTTTTCGACAACCACCCGAAATCACCCAGAGGCCATCGGGACCTCAACCAAAAGCTCAAACACATTATAATCCACTATCCAAACTTATACCAATCTTCAAAACACCTCAAACAGCATCAAATTGACCAAAACACATCAGATTAAAGCCTAAATTTCCAAAATCTTCTGAATTATGCTTTTGATTAAAAAGTATACCAAACCACGTCTGAATGATCTAAAATTTTTCTCATATATCCCAAATGACACAACGGAACTACTACAACTCTCGTAAATCCATTCTGAACCCTATATCAAAATCTCACCTATTAACCGGAAAACGCCAAAATACCAATTTTGCCAATTCAGGCTAAATCTACTCCGAACCTTCAAAACACATTTCGATCATGCTTCTAAGTCCCAAATCACCTCCCGAAGCTATTCGAACCCTCGAAACTTATACCCGAGCCTTCTAACACATAAGTCAATATTCGGTAGACTTTTCCAACTTAAGCTTTCTCAAAAAAGACTAAGTGTCTCAAGCCTTACCAAAACCTTTTCGAACCCGAGCCAACCAACCCGATCATACATAGAACCGATAAACAAAAGCAATAAGAAGCAAAAATGGGGGAAATAGAGCGGTAAGTCATGAAACAGCCGGCTGGCTCGTTACATCCTCCCCCTCTTAAACAAACGTTCGTCCTCGAATGAGTCAAGAAATATACCTGAAGCCTCAAACAAGTGAGGATATCTGCTATACATCTCCTGATCGGTCTCTCAGGTAGCCTCCTCCACAAGCTGAACTCCCCACTGCACATTCATTGAAGCTATGTCCTTTGATATGAACTTCCAAACCTGACGCTCCAAAATAGATGTTGGCTTTACATCATAGGTCAAATCACCATCAAACTAAACCGTGCTAAAATCCTGAACATGAGATGGATCCCCTATATACTTCTGGTGCATAGAAACATAAAATACCGGATGCACACTCAACAAGCTGGGTGGCAAATCGAGCTCATAAGCCACCTTCCCAATCCTCCGAAGTACCAAAAAAGGCCTAATGAACCGAGGACTCAATTTAACACTCTTCCCAAATCTCATAACACCATTCATGGGTGAAACTTTCAACAGAACCTTCTCACCAACCATGTAGGACACTCCCAAACCTTCCTGTCAGCATAACACTTTTGCCTTCGATTGCGCTATATGAAGCCTCTCATGAATCACCTTCGGCTTTTCTAAAGCATCCTGCAAACTGTACCCAATAGCCTGGCCTCGCCTAGCTCAAACCAACTAATTGGAGATCTACACCGCCTCCCATACAAAGCATCATATGAAGCCATCTGAATACTTGACTAGTAACTGTTGTTATAAGAAAACTCTACGAGTGATAGAAACTGATCCCATGACCCTCCAAAATCAATGACACAATCACGCAACATGTCCTCCAATAATAGAATAGTGCGCTCGGACTGCCCGTCCGTCTAAGGGTGAAACCTATGCTCAACTCAACCAGAGTACCCAACTCTCGCTGCACAGAGCTCCAAAACTGCAAAGTAAACTGAGTTCTCCTATCTAAAATGATGGAAACTGGGACACCATGCGAACGAGCAATCTCCCGAATATAGATCCCTGCCAACCACTCTGATGAATAAGTAGTACACATAAGAATGAAGTGTGCGGACTTGGTCAGCCGATCCATAATCACCCAAATAGCATCGAACTTCTTCAAAGTCCATGAGAGTCCAACTAATAAGTCCATAATGATCTGCTCCCACTTTCACTCTGGAATCTCTATTTGCTAAAGCAATCCATCCGGTCTCTAATACTCATATTTCACCTGCTGATAATTGAGACACCAAGCTACAAATCCCACAATGTCTTTCTTCATTCTCCTCCACCAATAATGTTGTCTCAGATCTTGATACATCTTTGCGGCACCCAAATGAAAGGAATATCGCGAGCTATGGGCCTACTCCAGAATCAACTCCCGAAGCCCATCTACATTGGGCACACATATCGGGCCCTGCATCCTCAACACCATATCATCACCAATAGTCACGTCTCTAGCATCATCATGATGAACTATGTCATTAAGGACAAGCAAATAAGGATAATCATACTAGTGCTCTCACATGCGTATCATATAAGGAGGACCGAGAAGTCACACAAGCCAAAACCCGACTAGGCTCCGAAATATCCAACCTCACGAACCGATTTGCCAAGGCCTGAACTTGAACTACAAGAGGTCTCTCCCCAACTGGAATATATATGCCAAGATCCCCAAACTCACTGCCATTCAGCTTAAAGCATTAGCCACCATATTGGCCTTCCTCGGATGGTATAAAATAGTAATATCATAATCTTTTAGCAACTCCAACCATCTCTGCTACCTCAAATTAAGATCCTTTTGGTTGAATAAGTACTAAAGGCTACGATGATCAGTAAACACCTCACAAGACACACCGTACAAGTAATGTCTCCAAATCTTCAACGCTTTCACAATAGTAGCAAATCCGAATCATGAATAGGGTAGTTCTTCTCATTAGGCTTCAACTGACGAGAAGCATAAGCAATAACTCTACCCTCCTACATCAAAACACACCCAATACCAACTATCAAAGCATCACAATACACGGTATAAGAACCTAAAGCTTATGGGAATACTAACATTGGAGTTGTGGTCAAGGCAGCCTTTAGCTTCTGAAAAATCTCCTCACACTCATCTGACCATACAAATGAAGCACCCATCTAAGTCAACTTGGTCAAGGGCGATGCGATAGATGAAAATTCCTAAACTAACCGGCAATAATAACCCGTCAAACCAAGAAAACTGCTAATCTCTGTGGCTGAGGACAGTTTGGGCCAACTCTAAAATACCTCTATCTTCTTTGGATCAACATGAATACCCTCACTAGACATCACGTTCCCCAAGAATGCCACTGAGCCGAGCCAAAACTAATACTTGGAGAACTTTGCATAAACCTTCTCCTCCCTCAATCTCTGCAACACAACTCTCAAATGCTCTGCATGCTCCTTCTGACTACGTGAGAATACTAGAATATCATAAATGAAGACTATGACAAACACGTCTAGATACGGTCGAAACACGTTGTTCATAAAATGTATGAATGCTATTGGGGCATTGTTCATCCCAAAAGACATCACCAAGAACTCATAATGACCATATCAGGTACTAAAAGTTGTCTTAAGAATATCTGAGTCCCAGATCTTCAGTTGCTGATAATCTGAACGGAGATAAATCTTGGAGAACACTCTCGCTCCCTGAAGTTGGTCAAACAAATCATCGATACGATGCAAAGGATAATTGAACTTAATTTTTACTTTGTTCAACTGCCTGTAATCAATGCGCATCCTCGTAGCGCCATCCTTCTTCTTCACAAATAGAACCGGCGCACCCCGAGGTGATACACTAGGCCTAATGAACCCCTTATCGAGGAGTTCCTAAAGCTGCTCCTTTAAATCCTTCAACTCTACTCGTGTCATACGATACTGTGGAATAAACATGTGTTGAGTACCCAGCACCAGGTCAATACAAAAATTAATATCCCTGTCTGGCGGCATGCCCGACAGGTCTGTAGGAAACACATCGGGGAAATCCCTCACAACTGGAAAAAAATCAATACTTGGAGTCTCTGCACCGACATCCTTAACAATGGATAGATATGAAAGACAACCCTTCCCAACCATACGTTGGGACATCAAGAATACCTTACTGGGAAAATAACCAGTCGAGCCTCACCACTCAATCCGTAGCACACTCGGCATAGCCAATGTCATTGTCTTAGCATGACAGTCCAAAATGGCATGACATAGAGATAACCAATCCATGCCCAAAATAACATCTAATTCTACCATATATAACAATAAAAGATCCACTTGGGTCTCTAGACCCCCAATAGTCACCACACATGACCGGTACACACGGTCTACAATAACAGTATTGCCCACTGGAGTAGATACATGAATAGATAAAACAAGAGACTCATGGGGCATATCCAAATAATGATCAAAGTATGATAACACATAAGAATAAGGTCAACCGGGATCAAGTAATACAGAGGAATCTCTATGGCAGACTGAAACAATACCTGTAATAACAACATCAGAAGCAATAGTATCTAGTCTACTTGGAAGTGTATAAAAATGGGCCTAACCGCCACCTGAGCAACCTCACCCTCTAGGGCGACCCCTAGTTGACTGACGTCCACCATGTGTTGGGTGGGTGGGTGGTGGTGAAGCAACTGGTGCTTAAAGCGAGGCTGACCCCTCTGTTGAGATGAACTCCTAAGACAACAAGAACACTGCCTCCATATAAGATACATCTCTCTACACTCATAGCAACTCCCAGGTGATGGAGACGAGGACTCAAGGGAACCCCTAGCACCTAAATGACTAGCAGATGCACCTGGCATAGAAGAGTCCTGAACTGATGGAGCACGAGACGAACTATGAGCTGAAAGGGCACTAAAAGATGGCTTGACTTGATGAGAACTATGAGAACCATGACCAGATGACACCCCACCATAACCCAGGCTAGTTGGCTGAGCATGCCTAAATGGACGACCTTTACCGTGCTGAAACTAACCTCTCGAAGGAGCACCACTATAACTACAAGATCCCAGAGGCCTCTTGACCTCCCTCTTATCTCGCTCCTGGCGGCGAACTCACTCAATCTCTCGGGCAATGTCTACAACCTCCTCAAATGTATCACCAAACACCCTCTCCCTGGTCATAAGGATACGAAGCTGATGAGTGAGACCATCAACAAACCTCCTAATCCTCTCTCTATCTATCGGAACCAACCAAATATTATGACAAGCTAACTCTGAAAACCTCATCTCCTCCTGCGTCAAAATCATCTCTCCCTGATGCAACCACTCAAACTGCCGGTGCAGTTCCTCTCTATGACACTGTGGCACATACTTCTCCAAAAAGAGAATGAAGAACTACTGCCATGTAAGTGGTGCTGCACAAATAGATCTACGCTTCTCACACACCTCCCACCAAGTGAAGGCAGCTCTAGATAACTAAAAATTAGTGAGAGCGACCCCGTTGGTCTCTAAAATACCTGCTGTGTGAAGAATCCGCTGACACCTATCTAAGAAACCCTAGGCATCCTCGCCCTTTTGCACCACTGAAGGTCAGAGACTGAAGTCTACCAAAGCTCTTCAACCTGCACTACTTGTCCTCTCGCATGGCAGGAGCTACATAGTCCTGAGCAGCTGCAACCGGCTAGGCTGGATGTGCCCCCGGTGTTTGAAGTCTCAGCACGGCCTGCTTAAGTGTGCGAGCGGCGGGATTCTGATTGCCTCCCCCAGCCTGAGAAGTAGCTGCAGCTGTAGTAATTGAAGCCGCCTGAGCTAGGCCAGTACGTACCGATAGAATCTGAGCCAAGGCCTTCTTAAGATCCGGAATCAGAATGGGCACAGCCGGTTCCTGAGCTGCTGCTGTTGGAGCGTCCACAACTAGGACCTGATCCTGAACTGGGGCGACTGGTAGATCTGCATGTGTTACCCTAGCTGTTGTACAGGCCACATCCCTACCCCTACCGCGACCACGACCGCATCCTCGGCCTCTAGTGGCCACAACTAGTGTTACTGGTGGTCGTCCATCCTGACCTGTGGCGCATGTTCTCTCCATCTGTGACAGAATAGATTATAGATGTTCAGTACTCGGATCAACAAATTCGCACGATAAGAATTTCAAGAATATTAAGTTTTTCCAAAAGGTTCTGCAGCCTCTCGAGGATAAATACAGACGTCTCTGTACCGATCCATGAGACTCTCCTAAACCTTCTCATGACTCGTGAGGCCTATGTAACCTAGGCTCTGATACCAACTTGTTACGACCTTAAAACATAGATCCGTTCATGATGGCGTCTCTCATGAAGACAAGGCTAGCCGATACACTCCCAATTCATTTAAAGCAATTAAACTAATACAAGTTAAATCTTTAACATCATAATAAACCCAAAATAAGGTGGAATAGTACATTGTGGAATAGACATAGCCCGACATCGGGATGTCACCAGTCATGAGCAACTATCATAAAAACAACAAGTCTGAAAGAGTCTACACAAATGTTAAATAACTAAAATAGGACAAAATAAGATAGAGGGAGAAGCACTAGGCTGCAAACGCCGAGCAGCTACGTAGTGGATCTCTGAAGTCTGTTGGAATCTCTCAACCCTCGCAAGCAGGACCTGAAGAGCATGAATCTGTTCACGGGTTGCAGGGATTAAAGTGAGTACTCCAACTCGGTGAGTAATAATAATAAATTCAGACCGAGCAATAAGAAATCACGTAAAGGAACATCGACCGGCTATAAAGAAGCAATAAAAGCTAGTAAAAGCAATTAAATGGTAAAAATATGTAAAGTCACTTCAGTTCAGTTTAAGGTTATTTAAAAATGCCTTTTTAACAGCTAGCAAGTAAATAATAGTCAACTAGAAAGGATAAACACATAAAGAATCACCCCTCGGGCATAATACCAACAAAATCAGCCCCCCAGGCAACACAAAGAACAATACCTCCCTCGGGATATATCTCTTATCATACTGGGTACCCGCATTAACTGGGGGTGTATAGACTCATGGAGGGGCCCCTCACGTCCCAAGCGCAATATCAAGCCATCTCGTGGCATAATCAATAGGCCATCTGCCTCATATCAATATGCCACCCTGTGGTGCACAATCTCAGGCCCTCGGCCTCATAATCACAATTAGTGTATCACTGCTGCGGCATGCAGCCAGACCCCAAAGTATCCTCACAATACAAGCCCTCCACCTTACTCTGTCAGAATCTCAGAAGCCACTCGGGCAATATTAAAACATGATGCTCAGCCCATATAACATTTAATGTGTTAAAACAGAGTAAGCATGAATGCGTTATATAAATAGTAGAATATAGCATGACTGAGTGCAAGTATAAAGTTAATTCAGTGAGGAAATACAAGTAAAAATCCCCTAAGGCTCTAAATAATTGGCACGAGGCCCAGATATGGTATTCAACCCAAAACATGATGCTAGCAAATAGTTTTTAATCAAATACGTGGTAAAACAGTCACTCGGGATGTACTAAGTCACAATCCCCAATGGTGCATGACCCCATGCTCGTCATCTAGCAAGTGTGATGTAAAATCTCGGGTTTCATAACCTTAGGACAACATTTACAATCATTACTCACCTCAATCTGGTCCAGATCTAGCCCGCAACGGATTTGCCCCTCGAATCGGCCTCAACTCGCGTCGAATCTATCCAAAATTAGAATCACGACATCAATTATGCTAAGGGAACGAAGCCCATGCGACATAATAAATTTACAACATAAATCCCAAAATTACCAAAACGCGACCTCCGGGCCCACATCTCAAAATTTTATAATTTTACATCATTAGACTCCTTATCTCAACACGAGTTCATACATATCAAAAGTCCCAAAATGCGATTATAAATGATCCCTCAAATCCATAAGTCTAGGTCTCCAATACCAAGCCCTAGTTCCCTCAATTTAAACCCTTAATTTCCACTAATATCATAATTAACCAATAGAAAAATAATCATAAACTCAAGCAAAGAAGCTTAGGCAACTTACCCAACTGATTCTGTTCGATTTACCCTTGAATTCATAACCCTAGCTCGTTTCCCGTCTTCAAAAATAGAGAATTTAGTCAAAAAATTTGCGGAGGAAACAATATGCACTTCTGGCACAGGGATTCTGCATCTGTGACCTTTTTACCGCTCTTACGGTTCCACTTTTACAGTTAATGAACAGCTTCTGCGGTTCTCACTTAAGTAGTCTCCCGCACCAGCGACCATCTCTCCGTATCTGCGGTCACGTAGGCGCGGTCCATATACCGCATCTGTGGTTTCACTCAACACAGTCCTTTGGCCGTAACTACGGCTGCCTTATCACTTCTGCGAGCCCGCACCTATGGTCCCCTAACCGCAAGTGAGGTTATAATAGCATACTACAATTTCTGCTGCCATTTCCAATTTTCATTCTTTCCGTCAACCACCCGAAATCGCCTCGAGGCCCCCGATACCTCTGCCAAAAGCACAAACACATCGTCTACCACTATCCAAAGTTATACCAATCTTCAAAATATCTCAAACAACATCAAATCGACCAACACATCGGATTCAAGCCTAAATTTTCAAAATCTTGTGAATTATGCTTTTTGATAAAAAAGTATACCAAACCACGTCCGAATGACCTGAAATTTTGCATACACATCCTAAATTGAACAAACGGAACTATTGCAACTCATGGAATTCCATTCCGCCCCCTATATCAAAATCTAACCCATCAACCGGAAAACGCCAAAATACTAATTTCGCCAATTCAAGTCTAAATCTACTCCGGACCTCCAAAACACACTCCGATCATGCTCCTAAGTCCCAAATCACCTCCCGGTGTTATCCAAACTATCGGAACTCACATTCGAGCCCTCTAACACATAAATCAACATCTAGTTGACTTTTCCAACTTAAGCTTCCTCAAAAGAGACTAAGTGTCCCAAAACATACCAAAACCTTTCCGAACCTGAGCCAACCAACCCGATCACACATAGAACCAATAAACAAAGCAATAAGAAGCAGAAATGGGAAAAACGGAGTAGTAACTCATGAAATGACCGGCTGGATCGTTACACCCGTAAAAACGGTACAGTTGAATATATGTGGTTTCTAAACAAGTGAATTAATTTGGTCCTGAAATAATAAGATAATTGAACAAATATGAAATACTTATCCTTGAGATAGAGACGAAATGACAGAAACACAATGGTTCCGAGCAAAACAATAATCAAATCAAAAGGCAAGAACATAAAATTGTAGTTAAGATTTGTATAGAATGTAGTATAAGTTTGCTAGAATATTAATTTCATTTACAATAATAGTTTAGCTCACAATTTATAGCTACGTCTAAGGAAGGAGGTCCTAGGATTGTGTCTATTTTTAATGTCAATTATGAGGGCCATTGCTGAAGATGTTACAGTGAGTATAAATGTTAAATTTCTTGTAACGGGCAATCATACTTAATGACACAGAATACTCCCTATTAAATGCTACGAGTATTTATTACATCCTTATAAGCATTATTCTTCCTGGTGATAGACGGATCAGTTGCATTCGATCTTGAATATCCTTCGTCTTAAGTTCTACGTGTCCCTTTTCTGGACGGCCACGCGGCATAATATATTTTATCCTCTATAATACCTAATATCATTATTGTATTTTGTCAATATGAAATTCGTCTGAATATCATAACATATGAAGTTAATCATGTTTAATTAGTATTACGCATTTATATACAAATATTTAGTGTTGTAATATCATGATTTATTTGTTTTAATATAAACATTGATTACGAAAAAAACAATTTTTTCTTCCCTCCTCCCAAGACGACAGGACTTGGAGTTACGGAGATAATATCTGGCTAAATAGCTGTAAGTTACATTGAAGCCAGAAGGAATTATTAGTCATGAAGTTGGAAAAATATACAATGAGGAAACAAACTAAAATAATATTTTTATGAACGAATGGCCGGCACATCAAAATAAATTACTCATACAAATCATGCTATCTACATATATTATAGCCAAATGCACATTTATATTTCCGTGTTAGTGTTTGATTGTAACTACTTATTTTTCCTTCTTTTTAAATTTCATTTTCTTTATTTACTTTCGTCCCTTCAATCCTTCGTCTTTTTACTTGGATCAAATGCGAGATTAGTGTTAATGACTTGGAAATATTATCTCTAGTAAAGTAGAATATCAAATCTTAAACTCTTTTGTCATTCACCAACCTTATCAATTAGCATAATAAATTGTAGAAAGAAACAAATAAAGCAATTCCTCATCGAATTTTCAACCTTATTTAATTATTTTATCATCATAAGTAAAGATTAATCTTCTTAACCTATACTTCTGGTTAAACGTGGAAAACTTATAGTGGCTTGTGGACTAATGAAAAATTTAAGTCCCTATCACCGGTCAAAATCAATCCACTTTGATCAACTAAACCTCCAACTTAATTACCCTATTAGGGGTCGTTTGCATTGGTTACTGAAATAACGATACTAATCCTGATATAAAATTTAGAATAATATTTATCTCTTCTTTTTTCTTTTTTTTTTTTAAATCTAGGGAATTCGCAAATGCTATTCCGGTATGCTTTAGGTAAACCCCCTCTAATACAATGATTTGATGGGACAATCCAAATCACACTAGATAGGTAAATTACATTAGGTAAATTCCGTGTGACGAACTCGACCGAGATAAGTATGCATGGGATTTCGAACTTGCATTCCCCATTTGGGATCTCCTGTTCCGCATGTGTTGAGTTGTTCCACATCGGAGGGATTTGAGGTTCTTGGTCTCCTTATATGGCTTGGGCAATCCTCATCTCATAAGCTAGCTTTTGGGGTTGAGTTAGACCCAAAATTCATTCTATTCAGCATGAGATTAACTAATAAAAATACAAATTTTATATAAAATCTTGATAATAATTATTCCATATTGAATGACATGAGTGATGAGATTACTTTCAAAGACCCTTGATTTACTTTCAAACCAAACAACCAATCAACATCAATCCACTTTGATCAACTAAAACTCCAACTTAATTATCTTATCTTACTCTATAAGGACATTTGTAATTCTTCTGACCGAATTAAATATTTATTTATTAGGGAGAGAAATTTCAAAAGGTCTCAAAAGGATGCCCTCCGTGATTTTTGCTCCGCCACTTTCTAATGGAGTTATGGATGTGTGCCACATGTTATTGAGCTTTTTATGTGTTTGAGAAATCAATGATAAACAATTTTATTTTAATAAAATTTACCTACAGAAAAGCAACGTTGAAAATAAAAAGGAGAGGGAGAAAATAATTTTTGTTTTGACTCATTATCCTCGAGAAGCTCTATATTTTCTGCTACACTAATTTATATAAAGATGTTAGATTGTAAAGTAGGTTTTGGAAAGGATCTCCAAAACCCAAAGATTCACTTACTAAAAGAAAACTAGTTTTAACAATCGCGCGATGCGCGGTATAAATCATATTTAATTTTGATTTGAATTATTTGAATTATATACAAATAATTTTAAAATTAAATCTTTTATATGATAATTATAAATAATTATTATATATTAATTAAGAAGCAAGACATGAAATCATTTCTCAAATCTCTTAGTAAATAACTTGTTTTCTTTTTTATTATACTGTAGTAACTCAACCCCTTGATGTTGGCACTTGCATTTTATTTTAATATTGTGACGATAAATATTAAAAAATACTTAACATATAATATTGTGATATGTCTTGTTTGAGCATATTAAATAATATTATTTTAGAAAAATTCATATTAGTTTTCATCTCAAATTGAAATAAGTTTTATCCTTTTATATTTTTAGTCATAATTTTTCTCTTTTTTGTTCTTTGCTTATAGTTATTGCAATATTTATTACTTATATTGTTATACTGTAATGTGAACATCTATTAGCTTATAAATTAACTTAATGTATTACTTATTACCCTACGACAAGAGGGGTTGCTCTGATGGTAAGCAAGCTCCACTTCTAACCGAGAGGTTTTGAGTTCGAGTCTCCACAAGAGCAAGGTGGAAAATTCTTGGAGGGAAGGATGCCGGGGGTCTATTTGGAAACAACCTCTCTATCCCAGAGTATGGGTCAGGTCTGCATATACACTACCCTTTCCAGAACCCATTAAATGGATTATACTGGGTTGTTGTTGTTGTTGTTGTTATTACCTTATTAATAATCACCAATAAATGTAAACTTTTATTCTTAAAATTAAATGCATTTATACTATCATCCCCTTACTTAGAACTCTTTAATAATTCAAATCTATCAATAATATTTTTTACTATTATTTAAAATTTTAATTTATATATTTTAAAATAAATTTACAATATAAGTATCATTGCACTATCTCAATTTTCATATTTACACTTTCTCTTCCCTACTAAAAATTTTTAATTAAATTTTTACACAAATGTTTGGCCCAAACTCAAAATAATATCACGTCTTATTTTAAAATATTACTTTGAATTAATCAAAAACTTAATAAATAAGTTCCTTTATAATCTTTTAAACCTATTTGATTTTTATATAATTATTTTTGTATTATGTGCAATTAAATTTTTTTCTCTTTTAGTTTCAAGATACAAATTTAACTTTTAATTTTTATTAATAAAATTACCTACGTGAGATATTTATTTAATATGTTTAAATATTTGATTTGGTATAAATTTTTGTTTTTCTTTATCTAGGAAGACTTCAATTTTGTGGTCATATTCATATTTTAAGTGTTCTTATCATAATTGAAAAAAAATTCTAATCTCAAGTTTAAAATAATTTTTTTTATTTTGAATATAATTTTGTAAAATTTTTATTATTATTCTTATTTCTGCTACAATGTTATCTAATATGTAATATTATCACATTTTCATGTAATTTTTATTAACTTTACACTTTATTTGATATTCTTATCCACTATTTTTTTAATATAATATAGAAAGATATATATATTTTATATGAAATTAAATATTTATTTTATTTTTAAAATATTGTTTGAAATTTTTAACTTATTTAAATTTATTAATAATATTTTTGAGTTTGTATATTTGCATTGTTTTATTTTTTTAAGTAATTCTTTTTTTTTAATCAAAGGAAAAATTTGTATTCAACCAATGTCAATGTACATCAACTATTCTTTTGGGACTATAGAACAACTCTCAAAAGTTAGTCAATTAGCTACTCTACAACTATTGTTGTTTAACTACAAACCTAATGTGAATCTAGTCAGGATTACATTGGGTAGTAGTTCATGTTTTGTAGGGTGTTCTGCCACTTTGGCTTCTTTATTCCAGTGATATGCACTTGGATAGCAATCTGTCGTGCTCTATCTGCGCCATCTTTGCTCGACTGTCGAAATCTTCTTTCGTTCCTTTCCATCCAAATGTTGTATACGATTGCTGCAAACACCATTCCTAGAATGGATTTCCTTGGATGCCTATTGTTAACGCTGGCCGAGACCCACTGAACCTCTAGTTCCCAACTAGTGATTACTCTTTTAAACCTCAGCCACTGTAGCAAACCTTGCCACAACCTTTGTGAGTAAGGACATTCAAAGAAGAGGTGATCATGTGTCTCTACAAGGTCTCTCCCACACAGTGTACATGCTTGATCAGTGTGGATACCCACCTTTCTGATCTATCAACTGTTGCCAATCGTTTGTGTAATGCCAACCATAAAATTAATTTCTGTTTAGGCAGCACCCCAGATACCATTACTAAGTTCTTCCAGTTGACTTTGGCATACTGTGGAGTATAGTGTAAGTATGCCTTCCTGATGTTGTAACTCCCACTGTGGCAGCATGAATGCAGTGATATGTTTTCATTTTTCCACCAATCCCTTGCTCCAAAAATCTTCCTCACAAGCCAGCTTGCTTGTTTTGGTACTTCCATGGTATCAATGTCTTCTTTCTTTATATAGTGGCAGTGAATCCATTTTATCCAGAGTTTATCTTTCTTCAAGATTAGAGCCCATAACAGCTTAGATAAGGCTGCTTTGTTCCATCGTTCATAGCAGATAATGTTTAATCCTCCAGCTGCCTCTGGTTTGCAAACTGTTTCCCATGCAATTGGAGCTCTATGACTTGTCTCATGAGTTCCTGTCCACAAGTAGTTTCTGCATATTCCTTCCACTAGTTTGATGACCTTTTTTGGAAGGAGAAATACCTGTGCCCAGTAAATCTGCATTTCAAAGAGGACACTTTTTATCAGCTGAAGTCTATCAGCATATGATAAGATCTTAGCTGACCAGCATCTGACTCTGTCTACTATTTTTTCGACTAAAGGTAAGCACTGTGTGATTGTAATCCTCTTTGTTGATAAGGGAACCCCCAAATATTTGAAAGGGAATGTCCCCTCTATCAATTGAAATTCAGACAGTATCTTCTCTTTGGCTTCATTTGAGACACCTGCTATGTATAAGGAGCTTTTCTCCAAGTTGGCTTATAGTCCAGACATTTGAGAGAAGGTATCAAATTCTTTTAGCAGAAGCTTTATTGAGGTTTCATCCCCTCTACAACACAGTAACAAATCATCTGAAAAGCATATGTGACTGATTTGTAGTTTGGAACACTTGGGGTGGAAGTTGAAATCTGGATTCCTGTGAAGCTTTTTCAGGGATCTGTTAAGGTATTCCATTACTAACACAAACATGTAGGGAGACATTGGGTCTCCCTGCCTTAATCCCTTTCTTGCTGCAAATTTCCTGGTGAGTCCTCCATTGATTAGCAGTGAGTAACTTGCTGTGGATACACACTCCATAATTAGAGTGACCATTTTGAAAGGATCCAAATTCTAGTAGCACTGCCCTCAGAAAACCCCACTCCACAGAGTCATAGGCCTTCCTGATATCCACTTTGATCATGCATCTTGGGGAGACTGTCTTCTAGGTGTAGGCTTTTATCAGTTCATGAGCCATAATAACATTGTCTAAGATATTCCTCCCCTCAATGAATGCTGACTGTGCCTGCCGCACCAAACAGTCCACAACCAGTTTGAGTCTGCTAGTAAGGAGCTTTGCAATGACTTTGTATAATGTTGAGCAACATGAAATGGGCCTGAAGTCCTTGACATAGTTGGGATGCTTGACTTTTGGAATCAATGTGACAGTTGTACAATTAATCACTTTCGGAATTTTCCCAGTTTGAAAGAATTATTGTACTGCCTCTATGACCTCCTCCCCTACAATTGGCCAGAATGCCTTAAAGAATTCTGCAGGGTATCAATCAATTCCTGGAGCCTTATCATTGGGAAGTTGCTGCACTATTTGAATGATTTCTTCCCTTGTTACTGGGGTTAACATTTGTTGTTGCTGGTGCAGTGAGAGACAGGGTCCATCCGTTGCCACATTAATGTCTATTACTGGAAGTTGCTCAGCTGCTGTGCCCAGTAACTGGTGGAAGAAGTGAATGAATTCCTGTTGGATCTGCTGTGGGTCAGTAATCCTCCTCTGATTGTCATTGAGGATGCTGCTTACCCTGTTTCTTGCTTGTCTGGATTTCATGTATGCATGGAAGTATTTTGTGTTGATGTCTCCCAGTTGAATCCAGTTTGCTTTAGACTTCTGTCTCAGTATTTGTTCTTGAATAGTTTTCCACTTTTCAATGTTCTCTAAGAGTTTCTTTTCTTCTGCAATCACTGTGTTATTGAAGTGATATTCATTCATCTTTCCTTGAATTGCCTTCAGATCTTCTCTCATCTGTAGCAACTTCTTGTGTACAGATGAGCGCTCTTGGTGAATGATTCTGGTCTCCTGCTCAAGTCTCCTCAGTTTACTCCAGACAGAATACATAGTGTAGCCTTTAACTTGTTGGCTCCAGACTCTGTGAACTGCTTCTTTGTATTGGTTTTGTTGCATAACTGTTGTTAGTAGCCTATAAGGTTTATTCACTTTAGCTGTGATTATCTCAGTATCTATCAAAATAGGGGTGTGATCTGAACATCCAGGAAGCATGTATACTGCTTCCACCCCTGTGTAAGAGTTGAACCATTCAGCATTGCCAAAAGCTCAGTCTATGTGGCTATAGACTCTGGTTGCAGCATCTCTCTTGTTGTTCCATGAGATTTTTTGACCTCTTTTGGTAATCTGTCCCACTCCAATGTCATCAATACATCTCTGAAACTCAGCTGTCTCTGAGGGGTGTACTGGCTGACCATTTATCCTATCATCCACTCCTAGCAGGCTGTTGAAGTCCCCTAGTATAAGCCAGGGGCCACTAGGTTGGATATTCCTCAAGACACTTCATAGTGGCATTCTGTGTTGAGTTGTATGTAAGCCATATACAAACGTAATATAACTAGCAAACTTTGAGATCCTATTTGTCACCCGGCAGTGCATCAGTTGAGCTGTGCTTTCCATAATTACTACCTGTACATTGGCTTTTTTTCACATTATCCAAATCCTTCCATTAGGGGCATGAGCATAGTTTCTTTCTATTGTCCACTCAACCCCTATCTTTTTATAGATTGCCATTGAGTTATGCTGTTTCACTCTAGTTTCTAGGCAAGCTAGTAAGTCTACTTTATTAGTCCTTAGGAACTTGACTAATTCTTTGTGTTTGTAGGACTTTTTCAGTTCTCTGATATGCCAGGATACAATAATCATGATGAGTTAGTGGAAGTAGTGCCTCGTGGATCAGTCAGACCTGGTTCTAGGCTACATTCTCCCTTCAGTTGATTCCCATAAGGCAGTTCCTGTATAGTTAGAACTTGAAATGTGTTCCTCCTGGCTAATTCAGCATAGCTTGTTACTTTATCTGATTCTGTCTGCTGGATTTTGAACAATGGCTATCTGCTTGCCTTTGTTAGTTATTTGAATGTCTACTGCAGTTTGCTCTGTTGGTTGTTCAGTTTGTTGCTCATCCAAATTCTCCTTGGTTACATCTTTTGGTTACCATTGCATTCTAGTTTTCCTCTTTCTCCTATTTTTCAGCTTCTGTATCCCTGCTTTTAGCTGTTCCTCTTTCTGGCATTCTCCACTCTTGTGGCCAAAAGAGTTGCACTCTAGGCAAAAATTTGGTTTCCGTTCATATTTCACATTTAGAAGCCAGTTCTTTCCATCTGGTATCTCAATGTGGACATGTTCAGGCAGAGGCTGGGTAATATCAACTTCCACAAGGACTCTAGCATAAGATATTCTTTCACATACAGCAGTAAGTTTATCAGTGCATATAGGCTTACCAATTAGGCTAGTAATTCTGCCTAAGTTCTCTTCGACCCAGCATTGGATAGGCAGCCCTGGGAAACTGACCCAGATTTGGACGATTCTCATTATATTATTTTGAATCTGAAAATCAGGATCCCATTCTTTCAGAATCATTGGCCTACCATTGAAGGTATATGGCCCTTTATGCAATATGGAGTTCTTATCCTCCTTAGATTCAAACTTGAATATAAAGTATCCATCATCGTGTAGCAAAACTGTGGGTGTGGTAACTTTATTCCAAACACCATAGAAATATTTCAACATCTCTTTGAATGACGGGTTACCTCCTAAGACATAGCCGATTAAAGCATTCCTCCATTTCTGGTTCTGATTCTCGATCTCCTTAGGGTTTTGCAATTTTCACTCCATCCTTTAGCATCGGAGAATAAAATTTCAGTTGCATGCCCTGGTGCTGGTCCCTATTACCTTTAACTACATCAGCCATTGTTTGTTTCGGGGTTTTAGTTGGGTATGTGAGTTTCCTAGCCATTGCTGTCACAGCTGCATAATCCTTCGCCGGCGGTGCCTGTATGACCGTAGGAGCACTCCCCATACCGGAAAACTAGTGTAATATGGGAATCGGGGTTAGCTGTTACGGTATACCACTTTCTGGGGTTATCATCCTCTCCATATTTACAGTGGGAATTTTGGTAAGATCGATAGGTTAGGTTGTAGCGGGTTGCCGGCGACAGGTCGATATGTTAGGTCGATAGGTTATGTGACTTTATGTACATGCATACTATTTTTTATTATACTTAAGCAACATTTTATCATCTCAAATTTAAATAAGTTTTATCCTTTTTCTTTTGTATGATGAAGTTTTTATTTTTTCTCTATTTGTTCCTCAATTTTTTATTATATTATTCAATGCATAATATTCTAAAAAGAAAATATATATGAAAGGGAAGAAAATGCATCATGTGGTTAGTAATTCTAAAATAGAAATTCTTATTTCCAAAAAGTTCTGGAATCTATTTACAACAAAAAATAAAAGTCAATATTAGTTAATTCATATCTTTAAGTTAAATTTGATCAAATTTATTTTGCCGTAATTCTTATTAGATTTTTATTATATTATTCAATACTTAATGTTATTATATTGTCATGTGGCTCAATTTCTTATCATATTTCTTTATCAACAAAATCTTATCTCAAATGTTTACAACAATGGTTCCACTTTCATTTATTTCTACATAATATTATATATGACAAGGGAACATAATGGCCCACCATCACAGGGAATCTAAAAGCCCCGAGCTCCGTAGTAAGGCACATGTTCGAAAAAGGTGTGACATGTATATATATATATATGAAATGGAAGAAAAGAGATCATGTGGTTAGTAATTCTAAAATAAAAATTCTTCTTTTTCGAAAGTTTTTGAATCTATTTACAATGAAAATAGAAGTCAATATTAGTTGACTTATACATTTTAGTTAAATTTGATCAAATTTTTTTGCCTTAATTCTTATTAGATTTTGTAAATATTTTTAAATTTTGTCCTGGTGGTTAAGATTTGTTCTTCTTAACTTAAATTTATCTAATCATATAAAAAATATTTATTTATGTATAAAATATCCATTTGCCCGATTTGTCAATATTAATATGAATTTATTATTCTTGTTATTAAAATATATTTTACTGATTATTTAATTTTTTACCTTGTATATAATTCATATATTTTATGTAAGATCTTACTTTGTTGCTTGAATTTTTTTAAATTTTAAAGTCAATAAATCTTTAATATCAATTAAATTATTGTTTTATTTTATATTTTAACGTACTCCAAAGAATAGATAGTCCTATGTTATCTCAATTTACGTCTTTCTATATTTTTTATTTTTTTCTACTATAGTTTTTAAATTAACTTTTTACCTCCATATTTCTAGCTAATATAGAAGAAAATATATGAGTAGATCATTATATATATATATATATATATATATATATATATATATATATATATATATATATATATATATATATATATATATATATATATATATATATGTATATATATATATATATATATACATATATATATATATATATATATATATATATATATATATATATATATGTGTGTGTGTGTGTGTGTGTGTGTGTGTGTGTGTATGTGTGTGTGTGTGTGTGTGTGTGTATATAGGTAATAGATTAGATTTATCTAAGTTCTATCTAAATTATGTATAAGATTCATTCAACTACTTCCATTAATTATGTTTCCATTTGTACTATGTAATTATAGATATTATCTTAACATTGCCAAGTGACTTCATTTTAGCTTGCCACTTGGCTTAACCATAACTAGTTTTAGTACACGCGCGATGCGCGATATAAACCATATCAAATTTCAATTGGATTATTTGAATTATGTGCAAACAATCTTAAAATTAAACGTTCTATATGAAAATTATAAATAATTATTTGATATTAATTAAGAAGCAAGATATGAAACTATTTCTCAAATCTCATAGTGAATAACTTATTTTCTTATACTGTAATAACTCAACACCTTGATGTTGGCATTTGTATTTTATTTTACGGTCAATATAAGAATACTTAATATATAATATTGTGATATGTTTTGTTTGAACATATTAAATAATATTATTTTGTAAAAATTCGTGCTACCACTTTATTTTTCATCTCAAATTGAAATAGGTCTTATCCTTCTACATTTTTAGACATAATTTTTCTCTTTTTTTGTTCTTTGCTTATAGTTATTGCAATATTTATTACTTAATATTGTTATACTGTAATTAGAACATTTATTACCTTATTAATTAACTTAATGTATTACTTGTTATCCTATTAATAATCATCAATAAATTTAAAATGTTATTCTTAAAATTTAATGCATTTATACTGTCATCATCTTACTGGGAACTCTTTCATCATTAAAATCTATCAATAATATTTTTGTACTATTATTTAATAATTTAATGTATATATTTTTTAAATAAATTTATAATATAAGTATTATTGCACTATTTCTACTTTCCTCTTTATATATTCCCTTCCCTACTAAAAACGTTTAATTAGCTTTTACATATATATTTGACCCAAACTCAAAATAATATCAAGTTTAATTTTAAAATATTACTTTGAATTAGTTTAAAACTTAATAAATAAGTTCCTTTATAATGTTTCAAACCTATTTGATTTCATATAATTATTTTTTTATTATGTGCAATTAAATTTTCTTTATCTTTTAGTTTCAAGATACAAATTTAGCTTTTAATTTTTATTAATAGAATTACCTATGTGAGATATTTATTTAATATGTGTAAATATTTAATTTGGTATCAAATATTTGTTTTTCTTTATCTAGAAAGACTTCAATTTTATGGTCATATCCATATTTTAAGTGTTCATATCATAATTTTAAGAACTTTCTAATATCAAGTTTAAATAGTTTTTTTTTATTTTTAATATAATTTTCTAAAATTTTAATTATTATTCTTATTTCTTCTATAATATCATGTAATATGTAATATTATCAAAATTTCATGTAATTTTTAATTAACTTTACACTTTATTTAATATTCTTATCCACTATTATTTTTAATGTAATATAGATAGATATATTTTTTTTTCTATTAAATTAAATATTTATTTTATATTTAAACTATTTTTTGAATTTTTTAACTTATTTAAATTTAATAATAATATTTTTGAATTTTTATATTTTCATTGTTTCATTTTTGTAAGTAATTCTTAGTATAATATCCTTACATGATCTCTAATTTATTTATATTATTTAAATTTTTTTTATCTATAGACTTTAGTTATGTGACTTTATGCACATGCATACTATTTTTTTTTGAATAAACAGATTTTTTATTCCAATCCATCAAAAAACTGTACAAATACAAACATAGATGTTGACCATCTATACTCTCATTCTAAACAGTCACTACAACTACTATCAGATGACAAAATTGTTGCTATCTCACTATATGATTGTATATGTATCAAGCAGTCTAAGAGCAGTCCTAAGGGTAATGGTCTAAGCTTAACAGTGCAGCCTTCCATTTGTAAACTAAAACTCCTTTTAAGTGCAGGTGAATGGCTATTTCCTTGCAGACATTGTCGCGCAACATTTTCCCTCCTTGAAATATTTGTCTATTTCGCTCTCTCCATATCACTGTCACCAAGATCCCAAACAAACACGCAGTGATTTCTGCTACACCAGTTCTCTTCCTTGCTAGTTTACTAACCCATTCACATTCATTGTTCCAGTTAGAAATGGATCGTTTATTGTTGGAAATCATGTATATCTATGATGTGTGCGCTTTGGTTGTATGAGCATGATTTTCAGGTATAGGTTTTGATGAATGACAAACAATGAAGTCAAGCGTCAAACAACGATATAATATGACAAACTATCAAATGGCGAGAAGTATATTGATGACGGGGTTGCGTAGACAAGCCAAGTCGAGCCAAAGAGTTCAAGACCGAAGACCCAAGACGTAGGTCGTTAGGTAGAACCAATGTAAGAACAACGTTTAAGTTATCTTATCTTTTGGCTCAACATTAGGTCATCATAAATATGCATAAAATCATTTTATTAAAGTAAATCATTTTATTAAATCATATATATCATAAATAATTTTAATATACTTCAAACAAAATGATTTTAACGTTTTCATTTTTTAACCAAAATGGGTTTTGAAGTAAGTTTTCAATTCTGGTATACACAGTGTATATCAAGTGTATATCAATAGTATATAATCGATCCGTTGCCAAAGTTAACACTGGAACAACATAATCGATTATATGAAGTAAACAATCGATTATATGAAGTCAACAATCGATTGTCTACTTTTAACAATCGATTATTTTGAGACAGTGTGCAACCGAAGTTTTTAAACATCAAAAAATCGATTGTCTTGTCATACAATCGATTACCAACAATCGATTGTCACCTTCATACAATCGATTATATTTTGACCGTTCCCACAATCCTAAATTGATTTTTGAACGTTGAAGAACAATCGATTATTCAGGTTTAACAATCGATTGTTTAGCCTAAAATCAGGAATCTGTTTTGAACGTTGGTCAGACAATCGATTGTCACCTCCAAACAATCGATTGTTTGAGCACAGAATCAGGGATTTTATTTGTCAACTAAGCAGCGGTCAGCACTACTTTTTCACCTATAAAAAGAGGTCTTTTGAGCTGATTTTAAACACACAACTCTTGCATATATTGATATACATATTGATCATTTTCAAGCATCATTTTAGAGCTTTTGTTGAGCCATTTGATAGACAACTTTGTGTTGTTCATAGAGCTTATTTTGTTTCTCTTTATCCACTCTATTGAGAGAGTATTTGTTGTAAAAGAGAGTTTTTTGAGAAGAACATATCTTCTCATTTGTCGGGTTTGCTAAGTACCCAAAATCTTAGTGGTTGAAGTCTTGGGGTGAGGTATCCTCAAGCAAGTGAAGTCTTAAGGTGCGGTATCCTTGAGCAACTGTAACGGTTTGTTAAGCACCCGTAAGCTTGATGAAGATAGTGGAAATCTCGAGAGAGTCTCCCGGGGACTGGACTAGCCACGGGTTGTGGTGAACCAGGATATATCGGTGCGTTCGTTCTTATTTATTTACTTATCGCACTCATTTATTTCCTGCAATTTTTAAATTCCGCAAGTTTACGCTAATTTTTATTATAACGCTATTCACCCCCCCCCCCCCTCTAGCGTTAAGCGTATTATCTAACAATTGGTATCAGAGCCTAACTCTCTGAAAGCCTTAACCGGTTGAGAGCAATATACATTTTTCTGTTGAGAATATTGAACGCAGGAACGATGGATGAAGGACAATCCACCACTTGCCCTCCACTATTTGACGGAACAAACTATACATATTGGAAAGATCGGATGAGTATCTTCCTTAAAGCAAACGGTTTTCGTTTGTGGCAAATCATCAAAAACGGTGAACCAATGCCGACAAAGAAAGTTGGAGAAACCACGGTTCCAAAGGAGGAAAATGAATATGATGCCGAGGACATCAAGAAAGTTGAAAATAATGCAAGGGCCATCCATGTATTGTATTGTGTGATCAATGCGGATGACTATAGGAAAATCTCGTGCTGCACAACCGGCAAGGAGATGTGGGATAAACTCCAGATCATCTATGAAGGTACGCCTCAAGTCCGAGAATCTAAAATTGATTTTCTAACTCATAAATATGAAATCTTTAAAATGGAGAAGGAACCCATTGGTGTTATGTTTGAACGATTTTTAAAAATCGTCAACGATCTACATGCTCTCGGGAAAGTTTACACAAACAAAGATCTTGTTCGAAAAGTCCTACGGAGCCTCACTCCCGAATGGCGTTCCAAAGCCAATGCCATCCAAGAGTCGATGGAATTCACGAATATCACAATTGATGGACTAAGAGGTAACCTCGAAACTTATGATAGCACAATTCTTAATCCTTATCTTAGAAGTAATTCGAATTTTGCCTTCAAAGCCTCATCCTCTAAAAGAGAAGAGGTAAGTGATTCGGAAAGGGATGATGATAATATTTCCAATGATATAATTGAAAAGTTTTGTAAGTCTATGAAGAAGGACAAAAAAAAGAAGAAACACCATAGGCGCATATCACGGGATTCGGACAGCTCAAGCAATGAAACCGCCGCATTGTATCTCGTGGCAAACGAAGAAGAGGTAAGTACATCTAACTCTCACTCGTTTGAAGAATTACAAAATGCCTATTATGAATTGTATGGTGAATTTGTTAATGCTTCCAAAATGATAAAAGATTTGAAGAAAACACTTTCTTTGCAGAAAACACTTTCTTTGCAAGAAACAGATTTTCAGAAAACACTTTCTTTACAAGAAAAAGATTTTGAAAAATCCTCTTCTTTGAAAGAAATAGATTTTGAAAAATTGACTAATGAAAATGGTGTTCTTAAAAGTAAAATTGAAGTTTTAGAAAAAGAAAATAATTTTTTGGAAAATGACATTGTTGTTTTTAAAAATAAAATCAAGGAATTGAATGAAGCTTCTTCCATTGATAAATGTTCCAATTGCTCTTCTTGTAGTTCTTTAAAAATAGAGAACATAGAACTTAGGAAAGCACTAGAACTCGTAGTGTTGATAGTCCAAAAATTGAAGAGACTAAAAAGGATATTAGAAATGAGGTTAAACCATCTAGAAAGAAACCTAGGAACCTCACTAATGAGTCTAAGATTAAGTGTTTTAGACCACCTAGAAACAACTCTAGGACTTTTGTTAATGAGTCTAGAATGAATAATTTTAGACCACCTAGACATGACTCTAGGAAATTCAACGGTTCTAGGGGAACAACTTTAGATCACCTAGAACGCATTTGGCTCAACCTAGACATATGCACAATCCTAATGTTGTATGTCACTATTGTAATCGGGTAGGACACATTGCACCCGTTTGTTTTGCTAGACATAGAGATTTATGTGTTGATTATGGTTGTTATTATCCTAACCCCCAAGGACCCAAAAGAAGTTGGGTACCAAAAACCTATTTTTAGGTTGTTTTGCAGGTGTGCTTGAAGACTACAATATTGTAGTGGATGCACCAAGCACGAAACCTTAATGCATTGAGGGGGAACGTCGGTTAGTTATTGTATTTTGAATAAAAATGCAAATAGTTGATATGTGCTAATAATCAACATTATTTTTGATCGATGCATGCCCTAATAAGTTCTTTTTAAATAACAATTAGTATCAATTTGGTTTATAATAAATGATTGATTCATGTTTTGATGAACTTTCTTAGTTTAAAATAACAATTGGCATTGTTGAGAAAAATGACCGTTATCATTAGTATGCCATTTACTAATATTTGATATGATCTTGTTTATAACGATTGGTATCGTCAATGGTTTAAAATTTTTTGGTATAGTCTTTTTGCTAATGCCAAAAGGGGGAAGAATATGGGCGATATGCATGCCTTAATTGAGGGGGAATATTCAATTAAGGGGGAATTATATTGAATTGATTATATTGAATTGGTTGCATAAATTGTATGTTGAGATATAGCATGAATTTAGGGGGAATTCAATTTGAATTGATTATATTGAATTGGTTGCATAAATTGTATGTTGAGATATAGCATGAATTTAGGGGGAATTCAATATGCATATCTTCCGTTGTTTGTCATTATCAAAAAGGGGAAAATTGTTGGAAATCATGTATATCTATGATGTGTGCGCTTTGGTTGTATGAGCATGATTTTCAGGTATAGGTTTTGATGAATGACAAACAATGAAGTCAAGCGTCAAACAACGATATAATATGACAAACTATCAAATGGCGAGAAGCATATTGATGACGGGGTTGCGTAGACAAGCCAAGTCGAGCCAAAGATTTCAAGATCGAAGACCGAAGACGTAGGTCGTTAGGTAGAACCAATGTAAGAACAACGTTTAAGTTATCTTATCTTTTGGCTCAACATTAGGTCATCATAAATATGCATAAAATCATTTTATTAAAGTAAATCATTTTATTAAATCATATATATTATAAATATTTTTAATATACTTCAAACAAAATGATTTTAACGTTTTCATTTTTTAACCAAAATGGGTTTTGAAGTAAGTTTTCAATTCTGGTATACACAGTGTATATCAACTGTATATTAATGGTATATAATTGATCCGTTGCCAAAGTTTTGAACACTGGAACAACATAATCGATTATATGAAGTACACAATCGATTATATGAAGTCAACAATCGATTTTCTACTTTTAACAATCGATTATTTTGAGACAGTGTGCAACCGAAGTTTTTAAACATCAAAAAAATCGATTGTCTTGTCATACAATCGATTACCAACAATCGATTGTCACCTTCATACAATCGATTATATTTTGACCGTTCCCACAGAATCCTAAATTGATTTTTGAACGTTGAAGAACAATCGATCATTCAGGTTTAACAATCGATTGTTTAGCCTAAAATCAGGAATCTGTTTTTTGAACGTTGGTCAGACAATCGATTGTCACCTCCAAACAATCGATTGTTTGAGCACAAAATCAGGGATTTTATTTGTCAACTAAGCAGCGGTCAGCACTACTTTTTCACCTATAAAAAGAGGTCTTTTGAGCTGATTTTAAACACACAACTCTTGCATATATTGATATACATATTGATCATTTTCAAGCATCATTTTAGAGCTTTTGTTGAGCCATTTGATAGACAACTTTGTGTTGTTCATAGAGCTTATTTTGTTTCTCTTTATCCACTCTATTGAGAGAGTATTTGTTGTAAAAGAGAGTTGTTTTGAGAAGAACATATCTTCTCATTTGTCGGGTTTGCTAAGTACCCAAAGTCTTAGTGGTTGAAGTCTTGGGGTGAGGTATCCTCAAGCAAGTGAAGTCTTAAGGTGCGGTATCCTTGAGCAACTGTAACGGTTTGTTAAGCACCCGTAAGCTTGACGAAGATAGTGGAAATCTCGAGAGAGTCTCTCGGGGAGTGGACTAGCCACGGGTTGTGGTGAACCAGAATATATCGGTGCGTTCGTTCTTATTTATTTACTTATCGCACTCATTTATTTCCTGCAATTTTTAAATTCCGCAAGTTTACGCTAATTTTTATTATAACGCTATTCACCCCCCCCTCTAGCGTTAAGCGTATTATCTAACATTTATAACCCAGCCAGTTTAGGAGCCGACTCCAAAGTGTTTTAGTCTGCGAGCAATCAAAGTACAAATGATCAAAAGTCTCACGAGACAGTCCACAGAAAGAACACTTCTGTGGAATCAGAATGTTGAGTTCCTGGAGTCTGTCCACTGTTGCCAACCTCTTATGCAAAGCAAGCCACAATATGAATTTGTATCTAAGATGTATCTGAGCCTGCAGTATGATGCTCTTCCACTGGACTTTATGGTATTGAGGGTGTTGGAACATGTATAATTTCTTAATGCTGAAAGAATCTCCCATCTATAGCTGAAGCATTCGGATATCCAGATTACCTTGAAGATTTGTATTGCCTTTTATCAACTCTCTCGACTCAAAGATCTTCCTTATTGCCCAAGCAGCAGATTTAGGAACTGGCATGTCGTCAATACTGTAGTTTTTTATATAGAAAGTATGCACCCACTTAATCCAAAGACTGTCTTTCTTCTTGGTCAGTGCCCATAGATGTTTTGCAACAGTAGCCTTATTCCACTTGATCAAGTTCAGAACATTTAATCCCTCTGCACTGTATGGCAAACAGAGTGTTTCCCAGGAAACCAGAGCTTTTCTTGACACTGTAGCTGAACCTGTCCAAAGGTAGGATCTGCATATTTCTTCAGTCTTCCTCTGCACTTTTTTGGCAGTAGAAATATTTGGGACCAGTAGGCTTGTACACCAAATAAAACTGAATTGATCAACTGAACTCGACCAGCATAAGAGAGCAGCCTTGATGACCAGCAGCTTATTTTCTGTGTGACTTTCTCAACTAATGGCCAACATTGAGCAGTAGTCAGTTTTTTTGAATCCAGAGGCATCCCTAGATATTTAAATGGAAGTCTGCCCTCAGGGAAACCAAGTTCTTGTAAGATCTCTTTCTTCTGCCAGTTTGATATACTTGCTATGTACACAGCACTTTTGTCAGCATTTGCTTGAAGTCCAGAAGCTTTGGAGAAGTTCTCGAAAGCCTGCTTCAGTAGTTTAACAGACTGAATGTCTGCTTTACAGAACATAAGTAGATCATCCGCAAAGCAGACATGTGTCACACCCAGTATTCTTACATCTAGGATGGAATTTGAACTCTTTCCTTATCATCATTTGCATGAATTCTCTCTGTAAATACTCCATAGCCAGAACAAAGAGGTATAGAGACATAGGATCACCTTTCCTTATGCCTCTTTTGCCTTTAAATGGAACAGTGAGTCCACCATTGAAGTTGAGAGAATAGGTGACAGATGATATGCACTCCATTACCCACCCAATGAACTTATAAGAAAATCCCAAGTCCTGCAACAGTCTTTCTAGGAAGCTCCACTCAACTGTGTCATAGGCTTTCTTTAAATCTACTTTAAGAACACATCTAGGTGATATACCCTTCCTAGAGTATCCTTTAAACAACTCTTGTGTAAACAGAATGTTATCTGTGATGATGCGACCCTCAATGAAAGCTGACTGTGATCTACCCACCAGATAGCCAATAACTGCTTTCAGCCTAGTTGTAAGGATCTTTGTGATGATTTTGTATAGAGTTGTACAACATGCAATAGGCATGTAATCCATTAATTTACTTGGATTTTGCACTTTAGGAATTAGTGTTAGAGCAGTGCTACTAACTCCCTTATGCAACTTTCCAGTGAGAAAGAATTCCAGCACAGCCTCACAAATGTCTTCCCTCTACTACATGCCAATGCCTTATAAAGAACTCAATTGGAAAACCATCCACACCTGGTGCCTTATCATGAGGCATATCCTTTATTGCCATTAGTATTTCCTCCCTTGTGACTGGTTTTACTAGTTCACCATTCTGCTGCAAGCTAAGACAAGGACCCTGGTGGATTACTGCAGTGTTTGGGCATTGGCAGATACTATTGTTTCCCCTCAATAACTTCTTGAAACATGTAATAAACTCTTCTTCCACCTGTCTTGGATCATACAATTTAATTCCCTCTTGAGTATATATAGTGTTTATAGTATTAAAAATTGTCCTCGTCTTCAATTGAGCATGAAAATATTTGGTGTTTGAATCTCCACATGCAATCCAGTGTGCTCTAGACTTATGGTGTAAGATCTGCTCCTCTATGTTACTCCATTTCTCAACTTCCATAAGCTCCATTCTTTCTTGATCAATCAAGCCTTGGTCCATATAATTGATCTGTAACTGATTCTATATAGCTTCCAGTTTCTTCCTAGCCTCACTGAGGTGGATCCTATACATTGCCATATACGTATTCAATTCCTTTAACCCCATTTTTAGGGCCTTTAATTTATTCCATACTCTGTGCATTTTCCCTCCAGGCTGGCTTTTGTTCCATACCCTTTCCACAATGCTAGGGAAGTCAGCATGTTCCATCACAGAAGTATATAGTTTAAATGGCTTAGGATGTAGGTTCCTTCTTTGCTCCTCATCATTGCATAGTAAAAGGATAGGGGAATGATCTGATACTCCAGGGGTCAATACATCAACTTCTATATGACTGTACTCATGCATCCATTTCACATTTCCAAATGCCCTATCAATCCTACTATACACTCTTGTCTCTGGTTTTTGTTTATTACACCATGTATTAAAACATCCCAAGCTCTTCAACTGAGTGAGTTGCAGGGCATTGAGGGTGTCTTGGAAACCTTGAATTTCCTGTTGCATAACTTGTGCTCCTATCCTATCATCAGTGTGGAGAACATTGTTGAAATCTCCACTGAGAAGCCAGCTCTCCTGAATAGTTGCTCCTAAGATCAACAGTTTGCCCCATAGTTGTTGTCTCTTATTCATCTCATTATTTACATACACTACTGTTATCAGTGTTATGAAATTTGTACTTCTTTCTTTTACCTCACAGTGTATAAACTGTTCATCAGTCTTCAGTATTCCACATTAGCCAAATTCTCCCATTTGGGTGCTCATTGTAGTTCCAGCTATATCTCCAGTCACTTCCTAGTTTTGTCATAATCTTTTTTGCCTTAGCTTCTTTTACTATAGTTTCTATACATCCCATACAGTCTACTTTATGCTTTCTCAGAAAGAGTTTCAGCTCCCTCTGTTTATGGGCCTTGTTAAGGCCTCTAATATTCCATGTGCTGAAGATCATTTTGTGGTGAAGCTGGATGGCCAGCGTCCCCTAGGTCTTCACCTATCTGTAGTAAGGAGGATCTGTTTGTCATGTTCACTGAAGTTCCAGCAGAATGTTGTACATTTTTGCCTTTTGACAACCCCTTATCCATCACCCTGCTTCCTGATATGTCAACATTTTGTTTGTTGTCCTCCACTATCCTAGCAGTTTTAACCACCTCATCGTTCTTCTTGGCTTTTGGTATCCATTTCCAGTTCTCTCTTTGCAATTGCTTCTTTTCCCCTGCTACTTTTGATTGGTTTTGTGTTAACTCTTCACTTCCCTGCATCTTCTTATACTAGAAATCATCAAAGTTGTGGCCAAACCTTACACAGTCACAACAGTATTTTGGCTTCCATTCATACACAATCTGTTGAGTGATAACTCCCCTCTTAGTATGAAGTTCAAAACTATCCGGCAAGGGTTGGGATATGTCTGTTTCTACCAGTACTCTTGCATAAGATATCTTCTCCAATTCAGCAGTAATTCTGTCAGTGTACATAGGCTTCCCAACCACACTAGCTAGCTTACTGAGGGCTTCAGTTGACCAAAAACCCAAAGGCAAGCCAGGGAAGGTAATCCACAGAGGAATTACACTCACACTGCCTGGATCAAATCTGAAGTCCATTCTCCACCATTGTAGCACAAATGGATTGTTATGGAAAGTGTATGGACCTGCCTGGAGGACAAGGTCCCTGTCTTCAATATTATCGAATCTGAAAATACAGTAGTCTTCCTCATGATACAGCACTTGAGGTTTTTTAATAAAATCCCATACATTGGGTGATATAATTATCCATTGCTCGCTCATACGGGTCTTCTCCAAGCACAAACCCAATCAATGCATTGCTCCAGTATGCCTCTTGTTCCTTTGTATCCTCGTATTCAATTTGTACCACAAATGTACCATCACGCATAGCAGGTGGTACATAGCACAGTGGCTTCCCTTTTTGAGAGCTTCGATTCATCTGCATGGTATCCCTCTTATCTTCAAATTCCTTAGAATCTCCATATTCCTGGCAGATCTGATCTAGCTTTGCTTTTGCTGAAAATTGAAGTCGTCAATGGACTTGTTGTGCTTCGGCATTGTCTGCCACCAGATTTCCCTCCTCGCCTTCGTCGATTCACTCACTAATTGGTTGGAATTTCTGTGGTAAAAAACTTCCAAATGTAATCGGTTTGTAATCGTTGTTGCACTCCAGTTTCAGGTGTTATTAGCATTCCAGTATTTCCGTTCCTTCTATGGTTGTAAAAAATTGTAGGTGCCGGACTCATTCCTGTTATACTTAATCAACATTTTATCATCTCAAATTTAACTAAATTTTATCCTTTTTATTTTGTATGATGAAATTTTTTTTCTCTCTATTTGTTCCTGAATTTTTTATTATATTATTCAATACATAATATTCTAAAAAGAAAATATATATGAAATGGAATAAAATGGATCATGTGGTTAGTAATTCTAAAATAGAAATTCTTAATTTTAGAAAGTTCTTGAATCTATTTACAATGAAAATAGAAGTCAATATTAGTTGATTCATACCTTTAAGTTAAATCTGATCAAATATTTTTCCTTAATTATTATTAGATTTTTATTATATTATTCAATACTCCATATTATTATATTGTCATGTGGCTCAATTTCTCATCATATTTCTTGATAAACAAAATCTTATCTCAAATGTTTACAACAATGGTTCCACTATCATTTATTTCTACATAATATATATATATATATATATATATATATATATATATATATATATATATATATATATATATATATATATATATATATATATATATATATATATATATATATATATATAGAAAATGGATCATGTGGTTAGTAATTCTAAAATAAAAATTCTTATTTTTAGAAAGTTTTTGAATCTATTTACAGTAAAAATAGTAAAATTTGATCAAATTTATTTTGCTCTTAATTCTTATTAGATTTTGTAAATATTTTTAAATTTTGTACGGGAACTTAAGATTAGTTCTTCTTAAGTAAAATTTGTCTAATCATATAAGAAATATTTATATAAGATTCATTCAACTACTTCCATTAATTATATTTCTGTTTATGCTTTATAATTATAGATATTGTCTTAAAATTGTCATGTCGCTTCATTTTAGCTTGCCACTTGGCTTAACCATAATGCATACTACTCTCCTTTTAATATAATATAGATATATATTTCTTAAAAAACAATTCCTACCATAAGTAAACTATACAAGAAATCTAACGTCCTACATATTCTCAAAAGAGAACATTTTTTGTTTAAATTTTAAAATATTTGGCTTTGATTATTTTATGGATTTTTTCATCTATTTTCTTTAATATAATATAGATGTAAGATACAAAATATATATTTAGATACAAAATATTTATATCTAATTAATTCTTTCATAAAAAATAATACCTACTATTTCTAAATGATACCTATATTAATGTATATTGTTCGCAAATAAAGTCAGATACAAAGCTTGTAGTAAATGTAAAACTATTATTTCAACTTAACATTAATGTGTTAAGTACTTAGAATTATATTAGTTGATTCTTTCTTAAAAAAAAATTCCTAACATAATTGAATTTAAGATACTAACAAAATGTTTTTCTGATTTGGTCGTCAAACATGTTGTCAAAAAAAGCCGTTTCTGGTTTATATTTAAAAATATTAGGCTTTGATTATTTTATGAACTTTTTAGTCTATTTTTTAATATAATATAGATAAATGTAATGTCACGATCCAAACCCAGTCGTGGTGGCGCCGGGCCATAAGGCTAGGCAAGCCCGGCCTTAATATTAATAATCTCAGATGAAAGAAAATAAAGAAATGATAACTCAGAAACGAAAGAGATTTAAGACCCAAAACATAGCGGAATATAATGAAACCAACAATAAACCACCTAGGAACAGGTGTCACAAGTCAGAGCCTCTAAAATGTAAAACCCAATCTGATACAAGTCTGTTTGTAACTGAAACTACAAAGGAAATACAGGAAAAAAAAGACTGGGGAAGGAGAGTTAATGACTGCGAACACCGTGCAGCTACCTCGACACTCCGAACTGCTGAAAGCTGACTACCGATGGATCTACTATGTCTGAGACTGCCCTGGATCTGCACACGAGGTGCAGGGAGTAATGTGAGTACTCCGGCCTAGTGAGTAATAACAGTAAATAAAGCCCCGAAAGCAAGAAAACGCAATAATTACACAAAGTAGGCTAAAACAGTGTATAACAGTACCAACAACTGAACAACTATATATATATATATATATATATATATATATATATATATATATATATATATGTGTGTGTGTGTGTGTGTGTGTGTGTGTGTGTGTGTGTGTGTGTGTGTGTGTGAGGGTGTGTTTGTGATGCAAATATAGGGATGCGATGCAATGCATATGATGGTACAATCCAGTACCCACTGCAGCGTGCAGCCCGAGCCACCCATATCATTTATCGTCGACGACGCTCACTAGGGGTGTGTAGTGACTGCGGAGGGGCTACAGCCCAAGCGCATTAACCAGCCATCTCGTGGCGAATAATCAAACCAGCCATCTCGTGGCGAATAATCAAACCAGCCATCTCGTGGCGAATAATCAAACCAGCCATCTAGTGGCGGAAATTAATAACCAAGCCAATCCATGTTACCTGACCGCTCATATCACACAGTGTCCGTGTTACCACTGTTTCTAATCACCACTGCGGTGCGCAGCCCGAGCCGCCTAATATCAGTCCCAAAATATATCATAAGCTCCTTGGGCAGTTATAAACAATAATCCTCAGCCAAACTACATCTAAAAGATAGCTATGAGTTCTGAACATTTGAAACACGGCTGGGTTTTGAAAACAATGTTTTGAAACCATGGACAGATAGTAAATGACATGCAATCATGCTAAAACAGTAATACCAACTCCCGAAGGATATCACAGATCGACACTAGGCCCTAAACACGGCATAAAGCTCAATAACGGTCATCACAATGTGCGTATCTTAGGCCAATATAGTATAAATCTCACTCGGGATGGACCAAGTCACAATCCTCCAGCAGTATCCGACCCCACACTCATCATGGAGTGCATGTCACGCCTCAAAATAGCGTTACGATGTGAAAATCCGGGGTTTCAAAAAGAACAGAATTTACTTCCATTACTCACCTCTAGCCGGCCGTAGACTAGCTCGAAATACCTTTTTCTCGAGAATCTACCTCCACAGATGCCAAATCTGATAAAAACCAATAGCAATACATCAAATAGGCTAATGGAATGCAACCCAGTCGAAATAGCTCGAAATACACCCAAAAACACGAAGTTGGCAAAATCCAAGCCTCGGGCCCACTTCTCGAAAAATTATGAAATTCACAATTTTAGAATCCTCGTCTCGCCACTAGTCCATACATATCAAATTTACAAGAATCGGAGTCCATTTGACCCTTCAAATCAACACTTTAAAATTCACTTGAGTTTCAAGCCCTAACCACCATTGTTGACATTAAAAACCTTGATTTCTTTGTGTTTAATCCATGATTTTACAATATATTGACATACTATAGGTCCAAGAGTTCTTACCTGATGAATCTCCTCAAAAACCTCTCCAAATATCGCCCACAATCGCCTTAGCTCGAAGTTCAAATGTTCCCCTCTTTTGAATTTTTCGAAACCTATTGTTTCATTAAACCCAGGCCTTCTTCCGCTTCTGCGGACCTTTCTCCGCTTCCGCGATCCTGCTTCCGCCACATTTCGACCGCTTCTGCAGTTTTCTTTAAATTTCCAGCGACCGCTACTACGGTCCACCAACCGCTTCAGCGACTTCGCTTCTGCGGTCACTTGGCCGCTCTAGCGGGTCCACTTCCGCTTACGCGGATTCCTAGCCGCTTCTGCGGTCACCGTTTAAGCGGCTGCCCTTCCGTAAAAGCGAAAATATCATAAGGCAGATCCCAAAATCTTATGCAATTCAAAACTTCTTCGTTTCATCAGCCGGAATAACGTCGGTGCCCCCGGGACCCCAACCAAAACCACCAACCTACTCCAAAACATAATGTGAACTAGTTCCAATCATAAAAACACTCCCTTAAACAAAAAAATCATCAAATCGAAGCGCATTCAAGCCTAAGTTACAAACATAACTTCCAAAACTAACATTTGATCAAAAACCCAACCAAACGACGTCCGAATGACCTGAAATTTTGCGGACATATCCAAAATCACCTGACGAAGTTACTACAACTCTCGTAATTCCATCCGACCCTCGGATTAAAATCTCACATATCAACCGGAATTCGCCGAAATTCAACTTTAGCCAATTCAAGCCTAATTCTTCACCGAACCTCCGAATTAACTTTCAATTTCTCTCCCAAGTCATAAATCACCATCCAAAACCAGTCGAATCGTCGGAAATTCATTCCGAGCCCTCTAACTTACAAGTCAACGTCTGGTTGACTTTTCCAACTTAAACTTTCTTTAAAGAGAGTATTTGTCTCATTTCTAACCAAATTCAATCCAACACATCTCAACTCACCAAATACATATACCAACATATGGGGAAACATATTACGGGTATGTCGGGGCTAAAATACAAGAAATGACAGGCCGGGTCATTACATCCTCCCCAACTAAAACAAACGCTCGTCCTTGAACGGGTCAAGAATCATACCTGAAGCAGTAAACAAGTGAGGATATCTACTCCGCATCTCCTGCTCGGTCTCCCAGGTAGCCTCCTCCACGGGACGACCTCTCCACTGAACCTTCACCGATGCTATATCCTTAGATCTCAACTTGTGAACCTGACGACCCAAAATAACTACTGGCTCTACATCATAAGTCAAATCATCACCTAGCCGAATCGAACTGAAGTCCAATACATGGGACGGGTCCTCCACATACTTCCGAAGCATAGAAATATGAAACACCGGATGAACTCCCGACAGTCTGGGTGGCAAAGAAAGCTGGTAGGCCACCTCCCCAATCTTACCAAGTATCTCAAAAGGACCTATAAACCGCGGACTCAACTTTCCTTTCTTCCCGAAACTCTAACGCCCTTCATAGGCGATACCTTCAGCAAACCTTCTCGCCAACCATGAAAGATAAATCTCGAACTCTCCGATCCGCATAACTCTTCTGACGCGACTGAGCTGTACGAAGTCGCTCCTGAATCACCTTCACCTTCTCTAAGGCATCCTGAACCACATCTGTACCGAATAATCTAGCCTCACCGGGCTCAAACCAACCGACCGGAGATTTACAAAAAATCTTGGACTACTACTTTTATTAAATATTTTTCAATTTATAATCCAAGTTTTTTATGTTGTTTTAGAATTGCCAAGTGGCTTCATTTTAGCTTGCCACTTGGCTTAACCACATTGCATACTCTCCTTTTAATATAATATAGATAAGATTCATTCAACTACTTCCATTAATTATATTTCTGTTTATACTTTATAATAATAGATATTATCTTAAAATTATCAAGTGACTTCATTTTAGCTTGCCACTTGGCTTAACCATAATGCATACCCCCTCCTTTTAATATAATATAGATATCCATTTGCCCGATTTGTCAATATTAATTTGAATTTATTATTCTTGTTATTAAAATATATTTTACTGATTATTTAATTTTTTTAATGTTATATAATTTATATATTTTATGTAAGATCTTATTTTGTTGCTTGAATTTTTTTAAATTTTAAAATCAATAAATCTTTAATATCTTAAATAAATTTTTATTTTATTTTATATTTTAACGTACTCCAAAAAATAGATAGTCCTATATTATCTCAATTTACGTCTTTCTATATTTTTTTTTCTACTATAGTTTTCAAATTAACTTTTTACTTCCATATTTCTAGCTAATATAGAAGAAAATCAATGAGTAGATAATTATGATCTAAATATAGTAGATATGGTTATATATATATATATATATATATATATATATATATATATATATATATATATATATATATATATATATATATATATATATATATATATATATATATATATATATATATAATAGATTATATTTATCTGTGTTCTATCTAAATTATGCATAAGATTTATTCAGCTACTTCCATTAATTATGTTTCCATTTATACTATGTAATTATAGATATTGTCTTAAAATTTCCAAGTAACTTCATTTTAGCTTGCCACTTGGCTTAAGCACAAAACATACTATAATATAAGATAATAGTAATAATAATAATAATAATAATAATAATAATAATAATACACTCAATGTAATATTACAAATAAGCTCTAGAAAATATAGTGAATAAGCAGTCTGCTCATATCTTATGCATATAAAAATAATATTTCCGATAAATGCTCAGTTCAAACATGAATAATTCTCCAAAAAGAAGATTAAAAATATTTTCTACCACTAAACCAATACCAAATTCAAGGTGACAATATCCGAAAATTTTACAATAATATGTATTATGTATAGAATAGTCTCGAAGTACTTTATATTTATAGTTATAAACTGTTACTCTCTTCGGTTCAAAATAAGTAATTTTTTGGTCTTTTTTTGCAGTCTAAAATAAGTAATTTTTTCAGATTTCAAGAATAAATTAATTATTTTTCTCTACATTATTTTTGGAGTAAATAGTATTGAAATATGTATTAGGAGTGCGTATGTGAAATAATAAAAGTTAATATGATCAATTTTATTGTTAATTAATATTAAAAAAATAATTTTTTAATTTGTATAAAAATATTTAAAAAATTATTTATTTTAACTCGGAAGAAATAATATTTAAAATCGTACTACATGTGCCTAACCGCTCCTATCCACTACATTGAGTCAATGGCTTTATGAGCATTAAATTTATACTTCAAATAATAGTGAAATATAAATAAATTGCCAATGTAGATGACCATCCTTCTTCTCTTCTCCTGCTTCTCTTTTTCTTTTTCTTCTCTTTCTTTTGCTTTTCGTTTTCTCCTTTTAGCATTTGATACAAACCTTGTCAAACCTTAGGCATTTTCTAAGAAACATCCCATACTCGCCCCACGTCCCCTCCTCCCAAAATTTTCATTTTTTAAGAAAACAAGTGTCATGATCATATTACTTCCTGCGTTTTAATTATTTTATGTGATCGATATTTTTTCACCATTAGTAGGTTTAAATACATTCGAATATTTTTATAATAACGTTCTTATATAACAACATTCTATTATAAAAGTCAAGCATTTTTGGAGCTACTTTTCATGATATGTTATAATATTTATTTTTTATAACAATATTTCGCTTTAAAATTTAAAAATAAGAACAAACGAAATTATTGTAGAGTGATTTTGAATGTAAAATATTACTTTTTTCATCAAAAATTAGTTTAAACTTTTTTATTTTACTTTTAGTGATATACTTTAATAATTACAAATTTTGTTTCTTTATTTGAGACGCTAATGGTCTACCAGAAACAACTTCTCTATCTTCACAAATATAGAGATAAAATATTACATGGTACAATTTAGTTACAAATTCTAAAGATATTATATTGTTTCTTAATCTGCATGTCAAGTCAAACTATACCACTTAAATTTAAACGAAAAAAGTAATCAAATCTTAAAAATTAAGCAACTACAATTGTAATAATTAACATAACCAAGGGTATACATGTCATTAATCAAAACAAAGAAAAATCTATATAAGCCTTCAGCCTAAAACCATTGAACCGGTTTGCTTGACAGACAAGAGCAAACCACTTCCTCCTCCATCTTCGTTTTCATCTTCATTTTCATCTTCACAGTCTAATACCCTTTAACAAAAAAAAGCGCCCCCCCCCCCCCTCCCCAAAAAAAATTAGAAATTTTATTTTCTTCAGAAACTAATCCATGGCTTCATCAAAATCTCAACCACAAAAGAGAATTTGCTATTGTTCTCCAACTACTCATCCTGGTTCTTTTCGATGTAAGCTTCACAAAAATTGTCGACAAACACCAAGAAGATTATCAACATCAAGTAATTACTGGGAATTAGCAAAAATAGCAAAGGCTAATTCTTTAAAAGCTTTTCTTCTTCAAATTATCAAGCCTTCAAGTCATGATCTTCAAAGGAGAAGGAATTTTCAGCCTAAACCTTCCAGGTTTTCTTGGATTAATAATAATGAAGAACATGGGGTTGCTGTTTCTTGATTTTCTTGCTTTTTTAATTATTATTATTATTATTAATATTATTTGAAATGTTTAAATTCCACCTGTCTCCAACCTACATAAATATTTAAGGTAGGGTTTGGAACAGTGGCACATGGACAATGTCACTGGTGATATGTGAATATGAGGGGTTTTTTTTTTGGAAATTTTAAAGTTTAGTACTGATTATATAGCCGATCCCAATTTACATAGTATTACTTATTGTTTTTTATGTCATTGTTTTATTGATTATATATTTGGCAGGAAAAGGAAAAAAAAAAACAGAAACAAAAATAAAAGCTTGGATCTAAATTATATTGAGGTTAGAGTTTGTGATTTATGAGTATTATGATGAAAAGGGACATTGTGGGGATGGTTTGTGCTTTATTCCTTTTGTTTTGGTTGTTCTTTTTCTTTTCTCCCACTCTCTCCTCCCACGTTCTTGTCAATTAAATGTAATGTGTAATTTAAGATTTTTTTTGGGGTAATTTAGATTTAGTATTGTAAGAAATAGGATTTATTTATTTAAGATGTGGTTTCCAAGTACTGTTTTAGTGTAACTCCATGGTCTTTTTTGTCCTTTTTTTATTTACCGTGTATTTGTATTAGAGCTTCGACTAATTTAAATTCATATTGCATAAAATTCATTGAAAGAAAAATGCTCTCGATCAAGATGTTTTTCACTCCTATAATTTGAATTCGAGACATTTGATTAAAGATAAGCAATTCTAACCATTTTATCATTGGAGGGTAGTTTACATGTAATATTTTATGCTTCATTTATTTGCACTTAATCGAGGTCTGAATATTAATTATTCAGATCACATACATTAAGTGTGTTTGTTTTAAAAGTATGAATATTAACTAATCAGATCTTAATCATTAAGTATGTTTGATTTTTTACTTCACAACCACTTTATATGTTTGAATAGGTCTGTATGATTAAAATCTATAACAAATACTTAATTTCATTAAAATTTTATCCATATTCGTTATTACTACCTCCATTACCTACCATTATCAATTATCACCATACCACTCATCACCACCATCATCATTTTCGATCATAGCTGCCACCATTACCAACCATCACCATTACCAACTACCACTATTACTAACTACCACCACCCACTACCCCTACTACTTCCACCACCATCATTCTCAATTAGAACAAACACTCATTCACATCAACTAAAACAACTAACCGCTCCATTACTATCAACAACCATAGCTGGCACTATCCATCATTAAAAATTACCACCACCCACCATAACCTTCGTCAATCACAACTACCACCACTGCTATTATTAACTATCACCACCCACCACCGCCATCCCCTTTCATAATATCACTAGCTACTATCATGAACCATCACCATCAATCAAAACTACCACCAACCACCAACCACCGCTTATAGTCGACATTTACAAGCATTACCATTAGCTATCATCACCAGCAACTATTATATTTTCAACAATAATATATTTTATTTATATAATATTAGATTAAAATTAGTATTTCATATGAATATTATGTTAAGTGATTTTCAAATAAAGATAAATCTTATATATTCAGATATTAAAAACTAAACAGTCTTAATCATTTAGTATTCAAATCTTAATACATATTTTAATATTCATATGTGTATTCAAATTCAAATATTTTAGTATTAATATATATTTTGATATTCAGATGTATATTGAGATTCAAGCATCTTATAGCCTGTTTGGCCAAGTTTTTTTGGCCAAAAGTACTTTTTTGTCAAAAGCACTTTTGGCCAAAAATTAAGGTGTTTGGCCAAGCTTCTGGAAGGAAAAGAAGTGCTTTTGAGGAGAAGCAGAAACAGTTTTGGAGAGGCAGGAAAAAGTAGCTTCGCTCCAAAAATACTTTTTTGAGATGCACTTTTGAGAAAAATACACTTAAAAGCAATTTTTTAAAGATTGGCCAAATACTAATTGCTGCTCAGAATTTATTTTCAAACTAATTAACCAAACACAAACTGTTTTTCACCAAAAGTACTTTTAAGAAAAATATTTTAAAAAAAAAATATTTCTCAAAATAAATTAATTTTTACAACTGACTATTAATCTTTAAGAAAAGAAAAAGTGAGGCCTTAGTGTACTTCCGTGGTCTTCAATGCATTGTACATAGCGATACACTTTGAGTTCTCAAGAGTCAATTATACAGCTGTGAATTGTGATTAATAATGTGAGAATATTCATTAAAACTAGATTTTCAATTCCAGCTAATTATGTTTAATTTTCTCTCTTGATGAATGGTACGAATGTAGAATTTATACTTCTTATGTGTGTACACAATTTTTCCTAACATTGGTGATACTTGTGGAGGCAATATGCATTGAACGTATGACTACGAAATTAGTAGAATTGAAAACCATAAATACAGACAGTTTTAGCTCAATAGATCTAATATATAAGTGGAAAAGGTACCAAATACAGAGAATCAAACTTTTGTCCCTTTCTACGCAAAAACGTAAAATATTATTAACCAAACACTCATGTTCCATAAAAATTACAACTTACAAGCTTACAACATCGTTTATGTAGGAAATTTCCATTCTCGAAATACCTCTTTAATTAGAGAAATAAATATAACATACTAATAAAAACTAGAAGAATAAACACATAAAGCTTCCCGAGTTATAAACCACCAAACAAAACAAAAAAAGTTGCTCAAGTTGTAAACACCTTTCACCTCTAAACCGTAGTGTAAGTTCGAATAGTTGAGGGAGCAAATAGGGAGCCTTTTGTTGGGGGGGGGGGGGGGGGGGGTAAATTTATTGTAAAAGTTTAACAACTTGAGAATTGGAAGTGTAGAATATTTATCATTTCAGCAATCTTTTTTCGCTTATCAAATTGTGCCTATTAGATTTTGAGCTGGATTTTTTCAATTACAGTTTTTTTGGATTTTATTTTTGGGTCATAAAAGCTTTATTAGTTGGATGATTTGTACCCATACCCGCTTTTTGGGTCACATTTTATTATATTCGCTTTTGAAAAAAAAAATTGCAAGCGTATCCATATTTCGCGTAAACTTCAGGCATACGAGCCTGAAGTAGCCAATGCAATCACGCAAACTTTAGCATTTTAGTAGACGGGCCTGAAGTTGTTTATAATTGCTGAACTTAAGCATTCTACTAGCTGAAGTTTTGTTCTCTATTTGCTGATCTTCAGGATTTTTTAGCTGAAGTTTTTGCCTGAAGTAGCAAAGGTAATCACGCAAACTTCAGCATTTTAGTTGACGGGCTTGAAGTAGCAAAAGTTACTAAACCAAGTGTTGGCTGAAGTTTTTGTTTGTAGTTGTTGAACTTAAGCATTCTATTAGCTGAAGTTTTATTCTCTATTTGCTGAATTTCAGTATGTTTTAGTTGAACTTTTTTCTATATTTAATGAACTTCAGCATGTTTTAGCTGAAGCTTTGTTATATTTGTGATTAACTTTATGGCTGAAATTTCTTTTTACTGAGGATTGAATTTCTCATCGTTCTACTGATATAGTTCCTAAAAATCCTTATGATCTTTCTGGTTTGGTACAAAGTATGTTATCCGAGCTCAACAACACTTCAGTTCCCTCTAATTTTGACATGATTGACAGTATTGGAGAAAAAGATTTATGTGTATCCCCAGGTGGTTGTCCATATTCTAATAGTATTACTATCAATGAGCAAAATAGAATTATTTCCAGTGACGATTTGAGATGCAACAACAAGGCAAGTTGTACTTGTAGATTCGCAAGAAACTGGTGTTTGCCTTGTGCACACATTAATGGCGTGTGCCGAAGCAATAAATCTCCAATCAATAATACTTACACAGAGTCACATGTGTTTGAAAGAGAAAAGAAGAAGAAGAAGAAGAAGAAGAAGAAGAATAAGAAGAGAAGAAGAAGAAGAAGAAGAGGAAAAGAAAAGAGGAAAAAAGGAGCACACAAGTAGCAAGAAGAAGAAGACGCTTGAAGTTACAAAAATTAGGGTAGAGAATAAATAATTTTAAAAATATGAGTATAGGTTAAATTAGGGGTGACCAAATAGAGCGCCTCATGCAATTTTTACTTAGTTGGTTTGAAAAGAGCTCAACTCGCATATATTTACATTTCAAAACTTTTTTGCATTTTTTAAGAGATCTGTTCATACTTCGAATTCGGAAGAAATTCAAAAATAGCCAAATTTATAAGTGGTCATTCAAAAATATCCATAGTTTTAAAAGTCATCGAAATTTAATCACTTTTCATGTAAAGATAAGTCTGAATAAAAATACTGTTCAAGATCCGAAAAATATACTGGATCTCCAGTACTAGAGTTTGGAGTTCTAGTATACTTTGCTAGAACTCCAGTATATTTATACTGGAATTTCAGCAAAATATACTAGAACTTCAATATATTATACTAAAGCCAACAAAGTATACTGGTCCAGCATAATGTGCTGGAAGTTCATGCATAAGTGCACTGAATTCCAGTATATTATGCTAGACCGGTCTCTGTTGTAGAAAAATAGTAACTATTTTTCAATGACTTGCCAAACGAGGCTATTTTTGATTGACCAATCCGAAGACTGGCTAGCCTGTGCTATTTTAACTCGAATTTCGAACTCTACTGGAATGCATATGTTGCTCTAATTAGCTCAAGAACTTAAAACAAAGAAAAATATGTTATAAAACTTAGCTCAAAGTAATAATATAAAACAATAAAATAGACAACAATATAGATAGAAAGAGAGAAGAGAATCTTAGTATTCCATGTATTCAAGTGTATCCCATCTCACATTTCATGCCTCTATTTATAATATTACATATGAAGGTTACAAAATGATTGTCTTCATAAAGTGTTGTTGGATTATCCTTTTTCATAAGAAAACCACACATTTCCTGGATATGCTGAGTCATTGATCTCAATCAAATACATTCCCGACTAGCTTCATGAATGGCTATTATCTCATCATGATTTGAAGATGTGGAATATATTATTTGTTTCATTGAACGCCATGATATAGCAGTACCTCCATATGTAAACAAATAGCCTGTTTGAGATCAAGCTTTATGTGGATCAGACAAATAACCTGCATCAGCATAACCAATCATTTCTGACATGAATTCATTAGAATAAAACAATCTCATATCTATGGTTCCCCGAAGATATCTAAAGATATACTTAACACCATTCCAATATCTTATTGTTGGGGAGGAGCTGAATCTTGCTAATAAGCTCACTGCAAAAGAAATATCTGGTCGAGTATTATTGACAAGATACATCAGTGCCCCAATTCCACTAAGATATGGAGTTTCATTACCACATAGCTCTTCATCATTTTCTTGAGGCCGAAATGGATCTTTATTTATATCAAGCGATTTCATAACCATCGGGGTACTCAATGGATGTGCATTATCCATATAAATTCGCTTTAAAACCTTTTCAGTATATGTTGATTGATGGACAAAAATTTCATTTGGTACATGCTCAATTTGTAGGCCAACAGAAATTTTTGTCTTACAAAGATTTTTCATTTCAAACTCTTTATTCAAACACTCTATAGCCTTTGGAAGCTCTTTAGAAGTTCCAATGATATATAAGTCATCAACATATACAGCTATGGTGACAAATTCAGATCCCGACCTCTTAATAAAGACACAAGAGCAAATATGGTAATTTTTGTACCCTTCTTTAGCAAATACTTGCTAAGGCGATTGTACCACATCCTCCCTGATTGTTTCAATCCATATAAGGATTTATTACGCTTTATTGAACAAGTTTCTCTTGAACTTTTACGTGCTTCAGGAACTTTAAATCCTTCAAGGATTTTCATAAAAATTTCATTATCCAGTGAGCCATATATGTAGGCTGTGACAACATCTATCAATCGCAGATCAAGTTTTTTATGGACTGCTAGATTTATTAGATACCTAAAGGTAATTGCATCTACCACATCGGAATATGTTTCCATGTAATCAATGCCAGACCTTCGCGAAAACCCTTGTGCCACAAGTCGTGCTTTATGACTTCACCTTTCTAATTTTTTCGGACAAAAACCCATTAGTACCCCACTGGCTTGACACCTTCAGGCGTTCGGACTATTGGTCTAAAAACTTCACGTTTTTCGAGTAAAGCCAATTCTGCTTGAATTGCGTTTTTCCATTTTGGCCAATCATTTATCTATCTACATTTATCGACAGATTTTGGCTCAATATCCTCATCTTATCGCATTATTTCAATTGCAACATTATGTGCAGAATTGTTGTTAACAACAACGTAATTTCAGTTTCACCTTTTTCCTGTAGAGACATAACTTATTAAGGTCTCTTCATTTTCATCATTTCCAGGTACTAGAACCTCTTGGGAGGTCTTATCAATTGTTATGTCTTTATGTTCCTCTTGAGAAATTTCCTCTATGTTATGATCAACTTGATCATGTGCTCCTTTCCTTTTCGGGGATTCTTATCCTTAGAACCAATTGGTCTACCACGTTTAAGGTGTGGCCTAGACTCATTTATATCATCATACTGTCTAACTGAGACATCAACTTAAATTGGAGCATTTACAGCTGGAATATGTGATTTAGTAACCCGTGGAAGGTTAGTAAATGCATCTGGCAATTGATTTGCAACATTTTGCATATAAATGATCTTTTTAACTTCTTGTTCACATTGATTTGTACGAGGATCCAAATGAGATAGAGATAATACGTTCCAATCTATCTCTTTTTCTAGTTGTTTATTTTATCCCCCTAATATTGGAAAAATTGATTTATCAAAATAACAATTAACAAATCTGGCTGTAAACAAATCTCCTATCATAGGCTCCAAATATTTAATAATAGAAGGAGATTCATAACCAAAATATACTTCCAACCTTCTTTGGGGACCTATCTTTGTACGTTGTGGTGGAGCAATTAGAACATATACCGCACATCCAAAAATTCTTAGATGGGAAATATTTGGCTCCTGATCAAAAGCCAACTGTAATGGGGAGACTTTATGATAGCTGGTTGGCCTTATGAGTACAAGTACTGCTGCATGCAAAATAGCATGTCCCACACTGAAAGGGAAAGTTTTTTCCTCATTAGCAATGGTCTAGCTATTAGTTGAAGTTGTTTAATCAATGATTCTGCTAGACCATTTTGAGTATGAACATGATCAAGCGGATGCTCAACTTTTATTCCAATGGCCGTATAATAATCTGTAAAGTCCTGATATGTAAATTCACTAGCATTATCAAGACGAATTATCTTCATTGTATAATCTAGAAATTGTGCTCTTAACCTTATTATTTGGGCCACATAAGCTTCTCCTCCCTCAATATATGCAACACAACTCTCAAATGCTCTACATGCTCCTTCTGACTACGTGAGAATACTAGAATATCATAAATGAAGACTATGACAAACGAAAATAGATACAGTCGGAACTCGCTGTTCATCAAACGTATGATTGCTATTGGGGCATTGTTCATCCCAAAAGACATCACCAAGAACTCATAATGACCATATCTGGTATTGAAAGCTGTCTTAAGAATATCTCAGTCCCAGATCTTCAGCTGCTGATAACCTGAACGGAGATCAATCTTGGAGAACACTCTCACTCCCTGAAGCTGGTCAAACAGATCATCGATACGATGCAAAGGATAATTGTTCTTAATTGTTACTTTGTTCAACTGCATGTAATCAATGCACATCCTCGTAGCGCCATCCTTCTTCTTCACAAATAGAACCGGCGCACCCCAAGGTGATACACTAGGCCAAATGAACCCCTTATCAAGGAGTTCCTGAAGCTGCTCCTTTAACTCCTTCAACTCCACTAGTGCCACACGATACGGTGGAATATGCATGTGTTGAGTACCCAGCACCAGGTCAATACAAAAATCAATATCCCTATCTGGTGGCATGCCTGGCAGGTCTATAGGAAAAACATTCGGGAAATCCCTCACAACTGGAAAAGAATCAATAGTTGGAGTCTCTGCACCGACATCCCTCACAAAGGATAGATATGAAAGACAATCCTTCCCAACCATACGTTGGGACTTCAAGAATACCTTACTGGGAACATAATCAGTCGAACCTCACCACTCAATCTGTAGGGCACCCAACATAGTTAATGTCATTGTCTTAGCATGACAGTCCAAAATAGCACGACACAGAGATAACCAATCCATGCCCAAAATAACATCTAAGTCTACCATACATAACAATAATATATCCACTTGGGTCTCCAAACCCCCAATAGTCACCACACATGATCGGTACACACGGTCTACAACAGCAGTATTGCCCATCAGAGTAGATACATGAATAGATGAAATAAGAGACCAATGGGGCATATCCAAATAATGATCAAAGTATGATAAAACATAAGAATAAGAGGAAGTGGGATCAAATAATATAGAGGCATCTCTGTGGCAGATTGAAACAATACTTGTAAAAACAGCAGCGGACGCTATACTGGAAGTGCATAAAAATGGGCCTAACCGCCACTTGAGCAACCTCACCCTCTAGGGCGACCCCTAGTTGACTGACCTCTACCCTATGCTGGGTGGGTGGGTGGTGGTGAAGCAACTGGTGCTGAAACTGAGTCTGACCCCTCTGCTGAGATGAACCCATAAGACAACAAGGACACTGCCTCAATATAAGACACATCTCTCTACACTCGTAGCAACTCCCGCGTGATGGTGACGGGGACTCAAGGCAACCTCTAGCACCTAAATGACTAGCAAATGCAGCTGGCATGGAAGAGCCCTGAACTGACGGAGCACGGGACGAACTCTGAGCTGAAAGGGCACTAAATGATGACTGGCCTTGATGAGAACTATGAGAACCATGACCTGATGACGCCTTACCATAACCCGGGCTAGTTGGCTGAGCATGCCTAAATGGACGGCCTCTACCCTGCTGAAACTAACCTCTCGAAGGAGCACCACTCATCTCGCTCCTGGCGGCGAACTGACTCAATCTCTCGAGCAATGTCTACAACCTCCTCAAATGTATCACCAAACACCCTCTCCCAGGTCATAAGGATACGAAGCTGATGAGTGAGACCATCAACAAACCTCCTAATCCCCTCTCTATCTATCGGGACCAACCAAATATCACGACGAGCTAACTCTGAAAACCTCATCTTCTCTTGCGTCACAATCATCTCTCCCTGATGCAACCACTCAAATTGCCGGTGCAGCTCCTCTCTACAAAACTGCGGCACATACTTCTCCAGAAAGAGAATGAAGAATTGCTGCCAGGTAAGGGGTGCTGCACTAATAGACCTACGCCTCTCACACACCTCCCACCAAGTGAAGGCAGCTCTAGATAACTGAAAAGCAGTGAAAGCGACCCCTTTGGTCTCCAAAATACCTGCCATGTGAAGAATTCGCTGACACCTATCTAAGAAACCCTAGGCATCCTCGCCCTTTGTACCACTGAAGGTCGGAGACTGAAGTCTACCAAACCTCTCCAACCTGCACTGCTTGTCATCTAGAGCACTGAAGGTCGGAGACTGATGTCTTATGTTGTCGCTGGTAATGTTAGTTTTTCTGTATTTCTCATGATGTACTTTTATTTTTTTTATGAAGAAATTAAAATTCCCCAGTGTTCAATTGGATCCAAGACTCAACTCACACAATATTAAGAGAAAAGAAAATTTTCTTTTATTCGGTTATGAAAAAGGCTCATGTTAATACAATATCCGGTAGTACAAAGTTGATTGAGGGCTCTTGAAGAGCGGCCTTAATACTACATGGTGGAACGATATTAACTATTGATAATGCATTATATTGTAGTAAGTCTCAAAGAAACTTGTTAAGTTTCAAAGCTATTCGCCAAAATGGCTACCATGTTGAGACATCAAATGAAGGAAAGGTTGAATACCTTTATATTACTACAATAAAAGTGAGTAAAATATATGTGCACGAAAAATTACCTGCATTTTTTCTGGGTTGTACCACACAAACATTGGTGTGGTTGAATCACATGCCATAGTAAACAAAAGGTTTACTACTTCTAATGATTTTATCATTTGGCATGACCGGTTGGGCTATCCCGGTTCTAACATGTTGCGCAGAATAATAGAGAATTCAGATGGGCACACATTGAAGAACAAGAAGATTCTTCAATTTTAGGAATTCTCTTGTGCTGTTTGTTCTCAAGGAAATTGGTTATTAAACCATCAACATTTAAAGTTGGGATTGAATCCCCTGCATTTCTGGAACGTATACAGGGTAATATATGTGGGCCTATACACCCTCCATGTGAACCATTCAAGTATTTTATGGTCTTGATAGACACATCTACAAGAAGGTCACATGTGTGCTTATTGTCAACTCGTAATATGGCATTTGCGAGATTGTTGGACCAAATAATAAGGTTAAGAGTACAATTTCCAGATTATGCAATTAAGACAATTTAAGTACTACTTGAAAATAAAAACAACTTCAGACGAGACAAAAACACTGAAAATAAAAATAACAACATAATTGCATTCACAGTAAAATGATCAAACATTAATTTTGATCTCCAAAGAAGTCTTCAACTTCCAAATGAGTAAGATCATGGAGGTCTTGAAAATCATCATCATTCAAAGCAAAATTTTCATCGGCATTGGCATCATTTTTGTTTGAAGGCCCTGCCTCAAAATCATTTTTAAAGGTCAAGTGTGACTCCAGTGGGGCATTAGCTGAAGATGCTCCAACATTATTTGCCTTTCTTTTGATGAAGTTTTGATAAAGCCTGACAAAATGCTCAGGTGCACGACATTCAATTTTTCAATGACTTTTCATGCCACAGTGGTGGCAGTTGCCGCTTTTGCCTCTTGAAAGATTGTTTTTAGAACCCATATTGTTCTCGCGTTTGCCATGACCACCACGATGACGACTATTATATCGTCTCTTACCATTGCCATGCCCATGTACATTCATATGGCCATGATTATTGTTTTGTCTTTTTTCATACTTATCACGTCTAGCTGCCATATTCGCTTGGAACCGGAGCTGACCCTGTGGGACGGGCTTCATGATTTTTCAGCAAAAGGGTATTATGTTGCTAAGCCACAAGAAGACATGAGATCAATTTAGAATACTTTTTAAAACCCCTTTCATGATAGAGTAGTAGGAGTCACTTCTTTTGGAGTTATAGACATCCACTACAAAATAATATTTCATAATAAAATAAGTTTTTTCCTTTGATTCATTCGATATGATCATACTAAATAAATAACTTCTTGATGTAATTTGATTATTAAATAATTATAAAAGAATAAAAAAATAAATTGAAAGTGATTATGAGTTGAACAATTTTATTGTGTAGCAAAATAAAGTGACCCGCCTTTTTTTGAAAAAAGCAAATGTTGATAGGCTATGCCTAACCCATTTATTGATTTGGCCTATTTTAGTTCACCCAAATATAACCCCACCCACCATTTGACACCTCTCATCTTAATACGAAAAGAGCGTAAATTATATATGGTAGAAATATAAGAATTTTTAAAACTATCATATCATTTTACCTGTTGTACGAGATAAGATCGCTTGTTTTCAAGATTAGAAATCTCATATCATAAGGAAGTTTACACGTAAATTAATATTTTTTGAGTAACTTGATAGTATACAAAATTCATTACAACGGTACTGTTTACAACTTAAACTCACAAAGAAATTAATCAGGTCAAAGCGTAAGAGGAGAAATAAAAAGAATAAGAAATTAATAGCCAGACTCAAAAGAGATCAACTCAAGATATTACTTGATAAAGAGGATCTCTCAGTTGCGTAACTGTACAGTGAATGCATGGCGCAACGGAAGCTCCAAAATAATGGGTTCCCCACCACGTTGAATGTCAATACAAACAATTTTCAAACAGTTGCAATATAATATTCTTTTCTGCTTTCGTTTTGACCAAGGACCACAGAACACTGTCAGCATTTCTATGGCCTTTGTTAATTAATCTAACTTACTATCTTTTTATTATATTATAAGAGAGAGATGTGGTAAACATAAAGTTGTTCCAATTTGTAAAAGCAAAAACAAACATATAGGTGATTATACATTTGTATGTGCATCATCATGTTTCCGCTCCAAACTTCACTTCCACAGTAATTAAGAAATTGACTACATGTTAATACGGGATGGAGGCAGAAGTTGAGCTATAGGTTCGGTCAAATACAATAATTTTGTTCTGACACCACAAAATTCAATTATCATTACTTTGATGTTATCATTCAAAAATTCAGAATTTATAAAATTGAAATTCTAACACCATTGCTAATACTAATAGAATTCTTTCACGAATCGATGCATGTGAATCTTCTTATTTAGCAATCACTCGAAGTAATAATATAAATTGTTTGTTTTGTTTGTTCTGAACAACATGCTAAAGACATAATTAATAAAACAAAATGTATTTTTTCTCTAATAATTAATCTTTTAGATAAGTGTCACGACCCACAATCTAATTGTTGTGATAGAAACTATCGTGGAACTAGGCAAAGCACAACTCAATATCTTAACACAGTAAAATCTTTGAGCATAAAGACGGGAGCAATTAATATTTAAGAAAGAAAAGCCTTTTTGAAAACAAAAATAATCCAAAATACAATATAATTCATCCTGAAACCTAGGGTCACAAAGTACAAGAGCGTCTACACCAGAATACAATCTACTATATTGTTTAGGGAATAAAAATTGAAATACAGATAGATATAAAGAAGGAGAATCAAGGCCTGCGAACGCCATGTAGCTATCTTGATAGTCTCCGGGATCTAACTCCTGAATCAGCTGTTGCCGTGACCAGAAGCGTCAGAATCTGCACACACGGTGCAGGGAGTAATGTAAGTATAACCAACTTAGTAAGTAACAAGTCCAACCTTTAGACTGAAAGGTAATGACGAACTAAACCGACAAAGTTAACAATAGAAATACAGTGAAGAAACGTAGACATGCTTTCAAATTAAATAGACAACTCAAACAACGAAATAGATTGGATCTGAATAATGGGAAGAATATAACAGTTCTATTTCTAAAAGCCAATGCACATGCTGTATGTGATGCACCATACTATCAGTGTCATGTGCTCATACTCTCAAAGGTCAACTATTCGGTACTGTATATGCCCCATACGACCCAGGAAAGATCCGTTCCGAAATATATACATCACTGACCATCGGTTACCCAGTACCGAGGAAAGCCAACCCAGCCCTATGGGGAAGATCCATCTCCAGGTATCAAGTGCTTTGGCAAGATCCATGTCGAGGGAAGATTCATCCCTCATTTATATCAACGGCACTCACTAGGGATGTATATAGACTCCGAAGGGGCTTCTAAAACCCAAGCACTAATACAAATCAGTATAATTTTTACGGCCTGCAGCCCGATCCCATGACTGTCACTTATAATCATATTCTCGGCCTCACTTAGTCATCAATCTCTCCAGTCTCACTTACGAGCTCACAATGTAATGAAAACTAGCCCGAAACAATGATATGATGTATCAATAAATAACAACTGAGACATAGATATGATATGAAATGAATGAATAAGACTGAGTACGAAATATCAACGAAATCAGTAAGGCAACGGTAAGAAATGACCACTAAGGATCCCAACAGTACTGGCATAAAGCCTAAACATAATATCTAGCATGATTGACAACTCAATTATTTTATCACATGATGAAAATACAGATACCAACAAGATAGAATCACTATATAGTGCAATGGAATCAACCAGGTCACAATTCTCACGGTGCAAGCCTGCACACCAGTCACTTGGTATGTGCATCATATAAACACCAATCACATAACACATAATTCGGGGTTTTAACCCTTAGAACTAAGTTTGAAAGTGTTATTTACCTCTATCCGGGCAAAAGTCTACTCTAAAATTCCTTTGACTCTCAAGCAGTATCCAAACATCCCGAATCTAGCCACAAGTCATACAATACAATCAATATAGGCTAAAGGGATCAATTTCACAAGAAAAGTATTAAATATAGCCAAAATCCGAAATTGGCTCAAACTCGGCCCCAAGACCGACGTCTTGAAATCCGACAAAAGCCATAAAACCCGAAAATACTTTCACTCACGAGTCTAACCATACCAAATTTACTCAAATCTAATACTAAAATCCCATTCAAAACCTCAAAAATCTAACTCAAGAACTCTTCCGCTTTTTCCCAAATTTTCCACCCCAAATTACGATTAAATGATATAATTAAAGGCGTACTCATGGATTTTAGCCAAGACCAGGTAAGAATCACTTACCCCAATCAATTCCTTGAAAATACCTTCAAGAATCACCCTAATTCGTGGTCTCTAGCTCAAAATATAAAAAATAGTTCAAACCCTCATTTTGAACATTTAGATCTGCTGCCCTGTTATTCTTCATCGAAAATGCGGCCATCCTCCCACATTTGTATAGCACAAGCTAGCCAGCCTTCCAAATTTACCTTATGCGAACGCGGAGGCTTCCACCCGAACGCGGAGGCTTCTACGCGAATGTGAACCTCTGCTACTTCAAACCTACTCGATCGTGTTCTTCTTTACGCGACTACAAAGAACAAGGCATGCACTCCACTGTTGCTTCACTTCCCCTACGCGAGTGCGGACCTCACCTCGCGTCTTCGATGCCCAGAATCACCAGCCATTGAGATCGCGTGCCTCAACGAGCAACCGCATAGAACAAATTCCCAACTGCCTCCAATTGACCTATACGATCGCGAACACTCTCATGTGATCGTGTGCAAGAAAACTAGTAACAGAAAACAATTAGTTATCAGCCAACAACCTAAGTCCAAAAATTATCTGTTAACCACCCGAAACTCACCTGAGGCCCCCGGGACCTCAACCAAACATACCAACGAGTCTTATAACCCAATAAGAACTTAGTCGAATCCTTAAACTATCTCAAACAATGTCAAAAGCACGACTTACACACGGATTCAAGCCTAATGAACTTTGAAATTTTTACATTCTATAAACGACGTCAAAACTATCAAATCATATCCGATTGATCTCAAATTTTGTACACAAGTAATAAATGACAGCATGAACCTACTCCAACTTCTGAAAATCCAATCCGGCCCCGATATCAAAAAGTCCACTCCCGGTCAAACTCTTCAAAATTTCAACTTTCGCCATTTCAAGCCTAATTCTATTACGGGCCTCCAAATCACAATCCGGACGCGCTCCAATGTGCAAAATCACCTAGCGGAGCTAACAGAACCATCAGAATTCAAATCCGAGGCCGTTTACTATCCAGTCGATTTTTCTAATTTAAGCTTTCAAATAAGGGACTAAGCGTCTCAATTTATTCTGAAATTACCTCGGACCCGAACCAACTAATTCGATACGTCATATAACAGTTGCAGAATACAAATGAAGTAGTAAATAAGAGAACGAGACAAAAACTCTCAAAATGATCAGCCAGATTGTTATAATAAGATAGTCACAGCCTTCCACAATATAACTTGATTTAACTAGTATTGCTAGGCCTTTGACAAAGCTGCTAGGCGTAGCGACATGAGGCCAAGGGACAAATTAAATCTGTAAGGTTCATTTAGTAAAAATTGACAATATTATGTACATAACTAGTCATTTTAATCAATCGCTTAGAAATTGGATATACATAAATATGTAGAAGGGTCAATCATCAATCTAGAACGTAAAAGTCAAGATTAAGTGACTAAACGGGGTGATTAATTATTAACTACCCATATCGAAAATCATTTAATTGGAAAGGAAGCAGTCTTGTAATTAAGAAATTAAATAAGGGAACTTTGTGGTGGCAGTACAAGGTTGTTAGGCAATCCTACTTGTTAATGTTGTCACGATAATTGGACAACATATTGACAACTTTGTTAGCTTCAATGGTTAATTTTCTTAGTCTTGTGACATGTGCCCATCCATTTTGGTCAAAAGTTGAAAGCTAATTAAGGTGACACGTTGCTAAAGTTTGGGAATGCATTAACTGATGAAAAGACAATGAAATGCCATACATAATGAAACATCTCTAATTAAAAGTTCTATGCCATTGATATCTAGAAGCCTCTAAAAGGAGGCCAACATCGCGTAGCATAAGGCTCATTAAAAAAATATTTATAACAAATTTCTTTATTTCCAATGTGTTTTGCGAAATGTACACATCATTTTCCTATATGTGAGTTGTCAAGGTTCCATATGGGTCGTAGACATTTCTTAAAAAGAGTTTTCGTGATAAATTCTATTTTCTCATCTTATAGTTTATTATGTACAAGAAATTTTGATAGTTTGTTAAAATATTCTAAAGAAGAAAAAGAATCATGTCTTCTTATTGTTGTCATATCTATTCCTATCCATACGTAGATTTCTCAATCTTCCCAACCATGAACAGGAGCCACAAGCTCAAGTTGGTGCCTATCAAAAGCTAATGTACAAGAATAACAAATTGGCCAACTTTTTGCTAGTTCACAAATTTTTTGCTAAAATTGCATGTTCAAGCAAATTGATTTGGTCCACAATTAATTGGAAATAAAACCAAAAACAAAACTATAGTAGGTAATGAGATTCATGTTCTGACCATGCATTACATAAAATAATTCTTCCAAAGTATTGGGAGCCATGAATTTTTCATGGCCTGTTTTCTATGTAGCTGCATTCCATGTGAACGAACTCCAAGAATCTTTTATGGTGAACTAATTGACCAAATATCTTAATATTCTTTCGTTCTCATACGGAGTTCGATGTTTTCAACAATAACAACTCAGTATAATTTCATTTAGTAGAGTTTGGAGAAGATAGTGTGTACGCAGATATTACCCCTACCCTCAGGTAAAGAGACTGTTTCCAAATAGACCATCGGCATCCTTCCCTCCAAGAACTTCTTACCTTGCTCTTGGGGAGACTCGAACTCACAACCTCTCGGTTGGAAGGGGAGATTGCTTACCATCAGAGGAACCCCTCTTGTCAAGGAGTTCGATATTTTCACTGGGCCTCAATTAAGTCCAACTCGTATTGTGTAAAGTTCATTAAAGCAAAAACTGTCCCACATCGGAGGGATTTGAGGTCCTTGGTCTCCTTATATAGCTTGGGTAATCCTCACCTCATAAGCTAGCTTTTGGGGTTGAGTTAGGCCCAAAGTCTATTCTTTTCATGGTATCAGAGCCAGGCCCATCCCAATTATTGTTATCGATGTTGGACCCCCATTTATGTTGTCCACGCTCCAAAGATCTGGGCGTGAGGGGGGTGTTGAGTTGTCCCACATCGGAGGGATTTGAGGTCATTGGTCTCCTTATATGACTTGGGCAATCTTCACCTCATAAGCTAACTTTTGGGATTGAGTTAGGCCCAAAGTCCATTCTTTTCAAAAACGGCCTTATATATATAAAAAAAATTTTTTCATATAGCTTAAAGAGATCTCTAATTATGAGCCAGGAATTCTATCCCTTCCATCACAATCTTTGGTGAGGGTCTCTAAAGTATCTCAATATGGTTACTTGTTAGGTTTTTAGACCTTCAATATCATTGACCAGCATATTCTGAGTTGGTCCTCATAATTCTTTCATGGTTCATGTAATTACTTTAAAATGATGCGGAATGATTCTTTTTTAATTATACTACAAAAATATTTGCTACAAGATTCATTTCCGGAAAATCTTGATTTTCTTCGACATGAGTTCCAAGGTTCGCGGCCTTCAATGCACGTACACACAAATTGAAGCTACAGATAATTGATAACTAACTTTTAAGAAAACTATCATTTTCTCATACGAATCATTATATAGGTAGTATAAGGCAGAAATCGGGCTATTCGATTTCGTTTTCCTATAAAAAATGTAATATCACACTGAGAGGCCAGGATGCTGAGCTTCGGCTCGAGGCTCCTTTATAATATTGAGGTCGAGATCAAGGTCGATAATTTAATTCGAGGTCATGAGATAATATCGTTAGGGTTCAATAACAGAAAGATTGAAATTTACGCAATTGTTCGAAGATTACGATGTAAATTTCAGAATTGATTCGTCCTTAACGGTTATATAACAGTTCAATTATATTACATATTATAATTAGAAGTGTACCTTATTATATAAAGGGAAATCCATTCATTTGTAACAGACGATTTATTGACAAGAGAATATATATTTATCACTTTTTTGCTTACTGTTTATCAGAGTTACCTTATGATTTACTATTCTTACTAGCCCACCACGAGACTGTCATATCTCGAGGTTGAGACGTGGCTTGCATACTGGTTTGACTTGCTTCATTCATCAATTATATATAGTTAACTCCTTATTTATTAATTGGTATTGAATTAAATCATATATCTTTGAAATCACAATATAAGTTTAGTTATTACTCAGATTTTAGGATAAATATTTTTGTGTTAAAACATAACAAATTCACAAAAGGCACCCGCATATGGTGATGGTGGTCTTGGATTTTGCGGGGAGTGTTGGTTAATCTCAGGGGAGTGTAGGTCGATCCAGCCGATATGAGTTCGCACATTAGTTTGAATGCGGATTTAGGCATATACCCTGAAGGAAGTGTATGTACGGGAAGACCGATCTGGTGGCTAAGGAACGCATGGTGTAGAAGACAGGGGAGTTAGCCTCTAGGTAATATTCGGGATGCTACATGCTCAACAGGTTGCTATCGCTTAACATCAAAGTCAACATAAAACTCCGAGTGTGGTCGAACCAGAAATCACTCGTCGTACTAAGACGGTACCAAAAAGGTTGAATAGTAATGGACCGAGGATTGATCTTGCAATTATGAAGATGCTCGAGGAGCTCACCAAAAGAATCGAGTCGAGAGATAAAAAATTGAAGATAATGACAAAAAAGTGAAAACATATAACTTCCGAGTTGATCAAACACCGGGGGCACCCCTGATCTTAAAAGGTTTGGATGCAAAAAGGTTTGTGCAATAGCCATTTCTTCAGAGTGCAACTCCGAATCACATTGCTAAGAAGCTCTGTATGTCAAATATGCCTAAATACAACAAGACAACTGATTCTAATGAACACATCACTTCGTACACATGCAGGATTTAAAGAAAATGACTAAGATGATGATGAGATCGAGTCGGTTTTGTTGAAAAGCCTTGGAAAAACATTGTCAAAGGGAGCAATAATTTAGTATCACAACTAGCCACCGAATTCCATCGACTCATTTTCCATGTTAGAAGATGCCTTCGTGAAGGTGCATGTTGGGGTCATAAAGGTCACAACGAGGGAATTACACGTTTTTAAGATAACACAGAGGGGTGATGAAATGCTAAAGGAATTCGTATCCCGATTTCAAACGGAACGCATTGGGCAGTTCAAGCTTTCACCCAATGGTTAAACTAGTATAGTTCAATAGCATCACGATAATTAAAACAAAGCTTGGTCAAGCATCCAGATATAACCTGGATAGATGTGCACAACTGATATCAATCGAAGATCGGTATCGAGGACGACTAATTAGGAGCCCTTTCCGGTTCAATACATCCAAACAGGATAGCAGTTAAAACCCAGAGGGACATCGGTAGGGAACCGAAGTCGAACAGGGGGCGAAATCAACCATATACCGCCATCGAAGGACCAATGGATCAAGACGCAGTTCTCCCGGAACGAAAGAAGGAGCAATCGAGGACAAAATTCTAGGGGACTTATGAGTAAACGCAGTTTCGATAAGCACATTAATCCAGTGAACACACCTCGATTGTCAGAATATAACTTTAGCATAGACACATCAGTCATTGTATAGGAAATCGAAAGGATCAAAGATACAAGAGGACCCAAACCCATACAACTTAATCCTTTCCGAAGAAACCCAAATTTGATGTGAAAATATCATGGCACACATGGTCACGAAATTGAGAATTGCAGGCAATTGAGGGAGGAGGCAGCCTGTCTATTCAACGAGAGCCACCTTAGAGAGTTCCTAAACAATCGAGCCAAGAACCATTTCAGAAATAGAGACGCTAATAAGAAAGATAAATAGGAGGAACCGCAGCATGCCATTCATATGATCACCGGCAAGGTTGATATTCCACAAGGACCTATGTTCAAACGTACTATGGAGTCGATTACTAGGGAGAAGTGGACCCGGGATTACGTGCCCAAGGTTTTCTTATCACTCAATGATGAGGATGTAGAAGGCAATTCTCAACCACACAACAACGCTCTGGTAATTTTTATCTTATTGAATAAAGTTCAAGTTAAGCGTGTTTTAGTGGATTCGGGTAGTTCAACAAACATTCAATGAGGGTCGTGGAGAAGCTCGGTTAACAAGATCAAATCGTGCCCATAGCTCGGGTCTTAAACTGTTTCAACATGGCCAGTGAAACAACTAAATGCAAGATTAATCTATCGGCAAACATGGCTAGAACCATCTGAGATACCAAGTTCCATGTTATCGAGGGATACATGAGGTACAATGCCCTACTCGCGAGGCCTTTGATCCACAACATGAGGGAAGTTCCCTCGACACTTCACCAAATGATGAAATTCCTGACATTGGACGGTGTAAAAATAGTGTATGGGGAGCAACATGCTATGAAATATGTAATTGTAGTTGAAGAGGTAATACTAGTATCAACATTATCAACATCGGAAAGATCGAGCATTAAAGGTAAATAGAAAACCAAATAGTAATCATAGCCACCAGCCTCGGCCAAATCAGGAAAGCAGGAGATAGAAGAAGAAGAAGAAGAAGAAGAAGAAGAAGAAGAAGAAGAAGAAGAAGAAGAAGAAGAAGAAGAAGAAGAAGAAGAGAACTTTATGGCTCCTCGAACCTTTATTATACACGAAGACTCTGACGCCAAATCAACGGTCAAGGAGCTCGAACAGGTTATATTGATCGAGTACCTACCCGAGCGAATGGTATACCTTGGAACGATGTTAACCTCCAAACTCAGGAAAAAACTTATTCAATTTCTTATCGATAGTATGAATTGTTTTTCTTGGTCCTATTTAGACATGATAGGGATCCCACCGGAGATAACAACGCATTGGTTAAGTCTTGACCATACGGTCCATTCGGGAGGTCAAATACGTTGAATGGTTTATCAATGTTGTCATAGTCCCTAAAAAGGGGAAAAAACTTAGAATGTTTCGAGATTACAAGGATTTGAACAAGACATGCCCTAAAGACTCTTTCCCATTGCCTAACATCGATCGCATGAGCGATGCCACGGTTGGCCACGAGATCCTTACCTTTCTCGACACCTATTCCGGGTATTCAGATGAACCCGAAGGACCAGAAGAAAACCATGTTTATCTCCAAATATTGAATATATTGTTACAATGTAATTCACTTCGGTCAAGGAAGTTGGTGACCTGATGACAGGGGAGCCGACGACCGAAGCCCTGGTGACAAGAGCTATTTTACAGTGCCTAGTAAATAAGATGTTCGAAAATAAATAGGTAAGTCAATGGAAGTATATATTGATGACATGTTAGTTAAGCCTCTCCACGTAGATGACCATTTGGCTTATTTTAGGAAACGTACGAGATTTTGAGGAAACACAACATGAAACTCAACCCCGAGAAATGTGCTTTCGAGGTAGGCTCGGGAAAGTCTCTAGGCTTCAAGGTGTCAAATCGGGGGATTGAGATCAACCCAAATAAAATCAAGGCCATCAAAGACATTATCGTCATGTAAAAGTCTTACAGAGGCTAAATAGGCGGATAGCTGCTTTAGGCCAATTTATCTCGAGGCCATCAGATCAAAGCCACAGATTTTTCTCTTTATTCAACAAGAAGAATGATTTCACTTGGACCCCGGATTGTCAACAAATATTAGAGGAATTTAAACGAGCCCACCATTACTTCATACCCCAAAGATAGATGAGAAACTCTACTTAAACTTGGTGGTATAGGAAATCACGGTAACTGTTGTCCTAGTTTGAGAAGACCAAGGAACATGATTTCCCATTTACTATTTAAGTCGAACCTTGGGTGAAGCGGAAACTAGATATCCAAACTTAGAGAAATTAGCACTTGCACTAATAAGCGCTTCTAGAAAATTGAAACCATACCTTCAGTGTCATCCAATACGTGAGTTAACCATTTACCCAACTTTGTAATATTTTGCGACAACCTAAAATTTTGGGTTGATTGGCTAAATGGGACGTCGAACTCAGTAGGTACGATATCAAATATCAACCTGGAACAACCATCAAGTCTTAAATTTTAGCGATTTTCTGGCCGATTTTATGCCAACCCTCGTACCCGAAGTTAAAAAGGAACTCCTGTTAAAATTGGGTACATCATTGGGGATATGGACCCTTATCACAGATAGTGCTTCTAATGTGAAGGGGTCCGGGCTAGGCATAATTTTGGAACTACACACAGGTAACAATATTAGTCACTCTATCAAAACTTCCAGGTTGACTAACAATGAGGCCGAGTACGAGGCCTTGATTGTAGGTCGCGAGCTACCTAAAACTTGGAGGCAGAAGTCATTGAAGACAAGTGAAAGTCTTTATTGGTGGTGAACCAAGTAAATAAGAGCTTCATAGTTTGGGAGGATAGAATGCAATGGTATTTGGACAAGCTACAAGTGACTTTGCACCGCTTCAAGGAGTGGACCTTAGATCATGTACCTCGAGGAAAAACAACTAGGCTAATGCACTTGAAAATTTGGGATCATCAGTCGAGGATGACGATATTATCCCGGGGTCTGTCGTCCAGTTATTGAGATCTATGGTTGATGAGGGTCATGCCGAGATAAACTCTAAAATCTTGACCTGGGATTGGATAGATAAATATATTGAATATCTAAAGAACGAAAATCTCATATCTAAATAGTCGAGGGCCCTATGAACCAAAGTTCCCCAATTCTTAGTGGATAAAGATCAAAGATTATACAGAAGGATGTTTGATGGACCATTAGCCGTATGTTTAAGGCCAAGGGACACTGATTATGTTATTACGAGAGATCCATAAAGGCACTTGTGGGAACTACTCTAGCGGTGAATCTTTGATTCAAAAAATTATTAGAGCAAGGTCCTACTGGGATAACATGGAAAAATATACTAAGGTGTTTGTTCAAAAATGTTATAAATGTCAAGGTTTGCACCGATGATCCATCAGCCTAGAGAGCAACTTCATTCAGCCATATCCCCATGGCCATTCATGAAATAAGGAATAGATATCGACGACCTTCTAACTACGGCCCCGAGTACAGCTAAATCCATTTGCTTATGACTGACTGCTTTTCTAAATGGGTGGAACCACATGCCTTCGAGAAGGTTAGAGAAAAAGAAGCTATAGACTTTATTTGGGATCACATCGTTTGTCGGTTCAGGATACCTGCTGAAATCCTATGCAACAACAGAAAGCAATTCATCGGTAGCAAGGTAATGGAGTTCCTAGAAAAATATAATATAAAAAGGATCTTATTGACGCCGTATCACCCAAGTGGAAACGGGCAAATCGAATCCACGAACAAGACTGTCATTCAAAACTTAAGAAAAGGCTGAACAACGCCAAATGGAAATAGAGAGAAGTTCTACCCAAAGTTATTTAGGCATATCGAACGACATCGAAGTATAGCATCGGGCAACCCCGTTCTCCTTAGTATATGTCTTTGAGGCCTCAATTATAGTCGAGGTTGGGGAACCTACCGCTAGATTTCGACATGCAATGTAGGAATCAAATCACAAGGCCATGAATACTAGCCTCAAACTATTACATAAAAAATGAGAAGTTGCGCTTGTTCGGATGGCTGCACAGAAGCAAAGTATCAAGAGATATTACAATAAAAGAGGCAATCTTCACCATTTTGGAATCGGGGACTAAGTTCTAAGGAAAGTCACCCTCAATACTCGATACCAAAATGAAGGAAAACTAGGCCCGAATTAGGAAAGACAATATCGAGACATCGGTGTCATCAGAAACGGATCTTACAAGCTTGGCACGATTGAGGGTGAACAATTGGCTAATAGTTGCAATGCATCGCTACTCAAACGATATTATTGCTGATGTATGACCTTTTCCTTTTTCCATTTGTATTTGATACAAACTTATTGTAGGTGTTCAATCGATTCTTCAAAAAAACTCTTCAACATGAAGATCTTATGTTTTAAAGCACGCATTGCACTCATTTATCCTCCGATTGATTTTTATCCCCAATGGGTTTTTTTGCCGAGGTTTTGAGAAAAATCCACTAGTATCCAAGGCTTCTTTTCAATCAACCTCGAATACTGGGGGAAATCACCATCATAGGTTATATTTTCGAGGAAAATACTTTATATCAAAGGGTCTTGATAGGGAAATCAGGTAATGGGCTAAACGGGCCGTGTCCATATAGTTTAGTCGAGCCCCGATGGAAAAACACGCACTCATGTATAAATTATTTAAGGGAGCATTCTTTCTATATCAACATTTTGTGTCTCAAAGAAAATTTACTACTATACGAGCTCTATACTTATGATTTTGGGAGAAAAGGCTCAAGGGCCTAGCGCAAATACACCTTGATCATTCGGGGACTGTCATCGTTAGTCAACACATTCGGGTTACGTAATATCGACTTCATAAGACCTCAAAGAGGAACCTCTCGACATAAAGGCCAATCCATTATACTTGAGCATTGACATTTCGAACAAATTAAAAATGTTATTAGGGAATAAGTCCAAAAGGCATACCTGAAGTCTACCACCGAAATAACACATCTTGGAGATGTCTAAATCCCGCAATAAATAATAGGCCTTAATATACTTTGAAAAAACAGGTTAAGAGGCTATCCCCGACAAAACGATTAAGAAAGAGATTCGATAAAATAAGCCCTCAAAAAACCATAAGAGGTATCAAATTATCGTAATACAAATGTACTGAAGCACAAAAAGCAAAGGGGTCTCAATCAGCATCGAACCCTCAAAAAACGCAATGGGTAAAAAATATATGTTAAGGCGTAAAGAAAGTTTTACTAAGTCTTTTAAGCTAAATATGGAAAAATAATAGCCATCTTTTACAAGCCATATTGGCCCATTCTAAAAGAGCTTAAAGCAATTACATTTAGAGTTTGAAAACTTGTTCTCACTCAACCCGAACCCAAGGGTTCGACTATCTCTCGCGCATATAGGCAATAACATGATTATGGCTCGAGGACTCGCTGATTAATTGTCACAAGCCCATAAGGGTCTATGCTCTAAAGTTTGATCCTTGTTCGAACTCGACCATGGTAACTTCGAGGAAGCCACCCAAGACCAAGTCTCGAATACACCATTCAAAGCATAAGATAGTGCTAAAATTTTACAAACATATTTATAAACATCGGGAAGGCATTCTAATCAAATTTTCTTATATATATATATATATATATATATATATATATATATATATATATATATATATATATATATATATATATATATATATATATATATATATATATATATATATTTGAAAAGAATATATGTACAAGAAACCTATAGATTTCTTACAAAAGAAAAAAGAAAAAATCCTAACAATGCTCGGGCCCGGTTTATCCCTAGGGAGCAGTTTCTTCTTCAGGCCCCTCATCATTGGTCGACCCCCCTTGGCTGTCTTCATTATCATCGTCGAAGGAGGATGAGATGACAAATCTGGCATCAGCTTCGAGCGGCTTTGCTTGATCTATCTTTTTAGAAAGGTCAAACCTCGAGCGTGGATTTCCTCGAGGGTTTTTCTCCGGGATCAGCACTTGGCCAAATTGTTGCTCCATCACTCTCAGTCGGAGGCTTCCCTTAGTTGCATTTGAGTAGCTCCGCATCCCCTGAGTATACATCAACAATTTTGTCAGCCTTGACCTTCGTCTTCTCGACCTCAACCCTAGCCTAAACAAGCTTGACCTCGAGCTCGTTGATCTCTTTAGCACCTCGGAGTTGGGCCTCCGCTGATGCCAGTTTGTCTAGAGCATCCTCCTTCTCCATAGCAAGATGGTCCATATCCACTTTCTACCAATTGCAATCAGCCTTGATTTGATCGACCTCGCCTCAAAGCAGCTCAATCCTCTCCAGTTTTTGTTTTAGCTAAGAGACTGAAGTATTAGCCTCCACAGTTAGGTCGAGTAGACCGTACTCTTTAAAAATGACAGTTACCTACTTTTCTATCTCGGTCCCATCTTTACGAGCCTTGGACAAGACTTCTCGAAGGTCCATAAGCTCCTCCTCTTTTTGACTAAAAAAGAGCTTCAAAGAATTCCTTTCATCCAAGGTCTTCTGGAGCTCGGCCTCGTATTGGATCAAGTTATCCCTAAACTTGGTGACAGCCTACACAAAATAAGGATACAAGTTAGGGTAAAGGGAGAAAAAGAAAAAGAAAAAACTGCAACGATTGGAACTAATGCTTACTCGAGTTAAAAGGCATTCAGCTTCTTCGAAGAAGGTAGATGCGTCGATGAGATCGGCAGCATTATTGACCCCAATAAAGCAATCCCGTGACGGATCCTCTTCATTGGGGACTGCATCCAAGTCATCTGTATGCATCCCGTTATGGCTTCTTTAGAATAAGCTGGTAGATAGAGAAAGTGACCACATTGTCATGGCCCTGAGCAAATCACTCGGGGCTTTCTGTTTAGTAATGAGGATTTCTGAACCCTCCCTCCGGTGTGATTGTAGATGGCCAAGGAACAATCTCTAACTCAGGCGATTCAGGGGCCTTGCCTGCAATTTCTTTGAAGCATCTTCATCGCGAGGCAAAATTTTTGGCTTGGAGGGCTTGGAACTTCAACTGGCTTCATGTTTCTAACCACCAGCGCCGAGGCTTTGCCATCATCTTATTCTTCATCATCCAGCAGGTGGAATGAGCCTATATTCATAGGAATGAGAGTCATCATATGATTTTAGAATCGGGGATTCAGTTTCTTCCCCAGGTAGGGCCGGCCTCATTTTAGAGACGTCTCTAATGCTTGCACGAAGGAGAATTGGATATGAGTAAACGTCTCCGATAAAGAGGAAATTATCAGAAGCTTACAAGATGAACTCACTATGATATTTATCTTCCCATCTGCCCCTTGCCAAGTCACTCCAACGATATTCGTTATATGAGGAGGTGAAGGCTAGCTTTTGAACCTAACATTCAAGGTCGGTGACCGCATGGGGCATCCAAGAGACAAATGCAAAAAAGAAGAAGGCATCATGCAACACAAAAATAAAATACGAAAGGGATACCCAAAACAAAACTTCACTTACGATTGCGGTTCCACTTCTCAGGGAACGACATTTTCTCCTCTGGGATGATATAGCAGGTCCTCACTCGAATGAACCTGCTCATCCAATCCTGATCTTTGTCCTCATTGTTGCTAGCAATGAAGGCTTTTGTCGACCAGCTGTCACACCTCCGTTTTACCACAACACCCCACGAAAGGCGTAGAAGGGAGTTTTTCCAATTAAAGAACAATCGAAACGGCATATATTTATTTAAAGAGTTTAGAGTTGCCTCTTGGGAAAACAAATGGTGTCCCAACTCACCGATTTAAATCCCGAACCAAGGAAAGTTGACTCTGTATACAGTCTGCGAGCCAGAAATTTGGGTAAAGAATTTTGTTAATCCGGGAGAAGGTGTTAGGCACTCTCGAGTTCCGTGGTTCTAGCACGGCCGCTCAACTGTTTTATTAGGCTAAAACTATCTGATTTATTTGTACCTATGTGCCAATTTTTAACTTTGACCGCTTTTATTTAATTTTAAGAAAATTGCAACATTGTTAAAATGTGTCTTGAACTACGTCACATAAATGCACCCACGGTCTTGACATATTTCAACATCGTTGGGACTTGGATTTGGGTCACATAAATGTGCACCCGAATTGGGAAGATACATTATTTAACTAACGCGCCTAAGCAATTTCGTATGCAACTTTGCGAGGGATGTAAAATTTTTCTAAACGTCTGCCTCGAATTTTTGTAGAAAGGCTTCTACATTAATTCACAGAAACTGTAATGAGTCTAACCCCTACTATTCTGCAAAAAAGGGTGATTAACTAATTAAAGGACACAGATACCACCTGGGTTGTTACTAAAACGACTTAGATCCAGAAATATGGGCCAATTAAAGGAATGACCTGGCCCCCCAAATGAAACAACAAAAACAATAGGAATGGCTGATACTGCCATTTTCCAGAGACCAACTCCAAGGCTTTGGGATCACATTGAGCCGAAGTGGGACAAACAAAAGGACCTTAATATCCAACCTCAAGTTGAGTTCTAGTAGTGCCTGAGCTATCAAATTTGCATTTTTTGCACTTGCGGATCAAATTGATTTGGACACATCCAATAATTGAAGATGAAAATCCAGGATTGAACCATTCATGAGGCTGTATCTTATTGTTCAAAATTAAAATCACGATACGAATACTAAAAGCATCCAATGGCTTCGTAAGTCTTACATCTGAACACAATAACTCATCATTTGACTGCCATGTTTAGGGGGGAAAGGTCAATAGACAAGAAAAGTTAGTAATGATCTTACAACTCCGAAACCAACTTAATCAAGGCCTACCAATTAATCAATACCCATACAACTAATTCATTCATTGGCGTAAACTCAACCACGGAAACAAACATAAATATGGAACACACAAGGTAAAGATTCAAGGCTAATTTCAAAAAACTACAATATGATTATGAGAAAACAACATTACATCAAGCTAACATGATTTAAATTTTGCCTGCAATTCCTAAGTATATTTATCAACATTCTAATCAAGGCATTTCTAAGGTTGGATATTACAGTGCATGTAAATGAAGAAAACAAGTAAGACTGAATATGAACAACTTCATATCTTATTCCACACTTCAATGCCAACTTTAACTACATTTAGATGATGAAAATAGTGTTAGTAGGCATACCTGAAAAATGGAAAAGAGGAAGAAGTTCATCATTAGCAACAACAAAGTTTAGCAGCAGATCCAAACCCAGGCAACAGCTTCAAACCAACAAAATTGATGCTCAAACAATAAAAAAAAACTTCAACACTAGATCTCACTCATCTAAGTCCAGATAGTTTTGAAAACCATTTTAGGAATCAGATTGGAAGCAATCGTAAGAGGAAACCAATGAAGCAACCCTTTCTACAAACTTCAAACCAACACTCCTTTAAACACATAGACGCGCACTAAAACCATTCATTTCAAAACCTCAAGAGAATCAGAAGATATTTCAGAAGTTTAAAGCTTCAGAAATCAAAGGAGAGAATAAATGACAACTTAATGAAGCAAATCCCCGGTGTTTGTGAGATTCTAGGAAAAGAGGCAAAGCATTCAAATTCAATTCAACAGTAAAAGCTTTTGCATTTCTTTGTATTTTGATTTTATCCCTTTTTTCAGACGTTTTTGATCCTCTGACCCTCTGATTCCCCCTCCAAATTCAGATGGGGCCTTTTATAGGAAGGTGATAGGGCAGCAGGGCTGAAATCCTAGTTTTGATGATTGCTCTTCCCAAAATTTAATCTTGTTCAATTAAACCCTAAATATTTTAACCCAATTACTGAGCTACCCCTTTCCCCTTTTTCCTAGAAGCTTCCCAGTTAGTTATAGCAAGATCCCTTCAACCACAATCCCTAAATTACCCCTTTTAGATAATTGTTTTACTCTCCTAAGTAGTCTGAGCATGGGTCATGCAGGACTAGAGCTCTAGAACTGTTGTTGGATGGGCCACAGTAAATTGAGGGCCTGAAAAACTATACCCAGCTTATGAACAATCCAAGACCCAAAAGCTGTGACCCAAACGCCCATTAATAGACTATGGCCTTCAAAACGAGCCCGATTAATTTTGAGACTCACAAATCGAAGTGGTTCTAACCATTTAAGAGGATTAATTAACTCAACATGAATTAAATTAGAAACACAAGGGACAAGACAAAAAGAAGAAAGCAGCAAAGAGATGGAGAAGTAACAACAGATTCCAAATAATTTTAACGGACGAAGGAGGATGACGGAGAACACACAGACCTCATACCTTCACACTCGCCTAGACAATACCTAATGAACTCTATGGATTCGATTTTATTCGAAACAAATATCAACTGCATGTTCTCAAATAAAACGCATGGTCAATACTCATTTCGAACCATATCGCTCAAAGGAACTAAAAGCTTGATGGGTGCTCTTCTTCTTGTGCTTCCAGATTTAAAATCAGGTTTCCTTAATGATGATTTGGGGAGGAATAACGATGGACTGGGATTCAGGGAAGGGTGGTGGTTGTAGAGCCTGATTTTGGATGAAGGTAGAAGCATATATAACAATAGCGGAACCTAGGGTTGATTAGGGTTATGATATAGGAGAGAGATGAAAGAGATGGCTATGGAAGAGTCCAAACGTTCCCTAAAGCGTGTTCTCGGACAGTTCAAAAGGATAGGAAATGGCATGTTGGCCGTTAGATGCTGGGCAATGGAGGGCTTAGATTAATTTTCTTTGAAGAAACTCAAAATGACATAGTATTGACTTTATTCTATGCCGTTTGGATAGTCTGAGGGACTAGCCAATTTGGACCGGTTAGGGGTCAAATGTTGGACCAGATTTGGGTGTTTTTGGGCTGAAATTAATAGAATTGGCCAAAATTTCTTTAATTTTTCAAATTTTATTTTTCTTTCTCTCTTTTTTTGTTTTTCATTTTCAAAATTAAACTAAAAATCCAAAATTAAAATACAAAATGAATGCACAATTGACCTATAAAAGATGTTAATTAATCCTAAGTAATAATTATCATAAATAGTTAAAGCAAAATTAAAAAAAAAAAGAAATCACCTAAAAATCAAAATTAGAATTAAAGTGCAAATTAAGCTATTTTTGAATTTTCTTTTTCATAAAATGAACCAATTACTTAATAATTCTTAGAACTACAAAATTACTCCTAAATGCACATGCCACATATGTTTGTACTTTTCACTAATTAAGATAAAATAAATATGCACAAGTAATGCATACCATTGACAGAAAATGCCACGAAAATTAAAATTGCAAACAAACAAAAGAAATTTTTTATTTTGAATTTATTGGAGTAATTTGTGTAGGGAAAAATCACATGCTCATAGCCGCCCCTCTTTTCCCGGAAAAACGAAGAGTTTTTGTGCAAAGAGTGAGGGGACATGAGCGATTTTTTCCTGTTGAGTACTCCGTGAAAAGAATTTTGTAAAGCTTGGCCGCATCCTGCTTCGAAGTTTGCCTACATATCCTCGGCTAAAGAGAAATCAAGTCAGTGCAGTTTAAGAGTGTTTGGTAGCTGGGATTACCGAAGCTGTGATCTCACTATTGCTGCTGCTGCTGCAACTGCTAGACCCCCTTATTATACCTTGTGAAAATAAAAAAAAAGCTAGACTAAGCTATGAACTATGAATTACAATAGAACCTATCTACATCTTCAGACTTGCACTTGATCCTTGTTGCTTTGTTGCCTTGTATTTTTTTCCTGTAAAATTTTTAGTTTCCTTGTTGACTTGTATTTCTTCCTGTAAAATTTCTTGTTTTCTTTTCTTCTATGTTTTATGCCGAATTGTTGGACTTAAAATGTATTCCCTTGTTCTGCAGGTGGGCGCCTGATTACTAAAACGTGAAATATGAAACGTATTCCCTTGTTCTCCAGGTGGGCGCCTGATTACCAAGACTTGAAATTTGAAATGTATTCCCTTGTTTTGCACGTGGGCGTCTGATTACCAAAACTTGAAATTTGAATGTATTCCCTTGTTCTCCAGGCGGGCACCTGATTACCAAAAGTTGCAACTTGAAAAGCATTCCCTTGTTCTCCAGGTAGGAGCCTGATTACCAAAATTTGCAACTTCAAATGTATTACCTTGTTCTTCAGGTGGACACCTGATTACCAAAACTTGCAACTTGAAAAGTATTCCCTTGTTCTCCAGGTGGGCGCCTGATTACAAAAATTTGAAATTTGAAAAGTATTCCCTTGTTCTCCAAGTGGGCGCCTGATTACCAAAACTTTAAATCTGAAACGTATTTCTATGTTCTCCAGGTGGGTGCCTGATTACCAAAACCTGCATCTTGAGAAGTATTCCCTTGTTCTCCAGGTAGGCGCCTGATTACAAAAACTTGACTATTGAAAAGTATTCCCTTGTTCTCCAGGTGGGCGCCTGATTACCAAAACTTGCAACTTGAAAAGTGTTCCCTTGTTCTTTAGGTGGCCCTTGATTGCTAAGACCTGCAATTTAAAAAGTATTCCCTTGTTCTCCAGGTGGACGACTGATTACAAAAACTTGAAATCTAAAACGTATTCCCTTGTTCTCCAGATGGGCGCCTGATTACTAAAACTTGCATCTTGAGAAGTATTCTCTTGTTCTCTAGGTGGGCGCCTGATTACCAAAACTTGAAACTTGAAATGTATTGCCTTCTTCTCCAGGTTGGTGCCTGATTACCAAAACTTGAAACTTGAAATGTATTCCCTTGTTCTCCAGGTTGGTGCCTGATTACCAAAACTTGCAATTTGAAAAGTATTATTGTGTTCTCCAAGTGGGCGCCTGATTGCCAACAATTGAAACTTGAAAAGTATTCCCTTGTTCTCTAGGTGGGCGCTTGGTTTCCAAAACTTGAAACTTGAAAAGTATTCCCTTGTTCTCCAGGTGGGCGCCTGATTACCAAAACTTGAAATTTGAAAAGTATTCCCTGAGACTGCTTCCTTTAGACCTGATGACAACCCAATAAACAAAACAAAGGAAATTCTACCTGCCCCTGTTTGGTGCTGGAACTACCGAAGCTGTGAGTATTAATCAAATCCTATTACCAAAAACATCTAAAATCTGAAAGCTAAATCCCATTATTACTGATGGCAACTTTAGGATTAGGCTATTTTTCTCAAAAGGCATTATTTTCGCTATATTGTGTTATCTGAGTTATATCTGCTGGGGACACATTGGGACCGGTGATTGAAGCTACTTCCCATTATCCAGAAGGGTCCTGGCCAAATGTGTCTGCTGGGGATTAGTATTTAGATCTACATCCCATTATCCAAGCGGGTCCTTACGACTCATGTTGGAAAATATTTGTGCCCGCCCATATTACCCATACCTGTTTGAGTTTTGAAACTGAGTCCCATTTCTAGGACGGTCTTGAGAATTTCAAATTGCATGCCCCTTTTAACTCTCTGTATTCTCTGTTGGGGATTGCTAATTAAAGTTTCATCCCCTTATTCTCTTGTTGGGGAGAATATCTATGTCGGATTATGTTCCTTATTGAGTTTTAACTGGGTCCCATTTCTAGGTGGGTCATCAAATTTTTGATCATATCTGCCATGTGCCTGCCTTCCCTTGTAGATGGCTTCCCTTAGGATCTTCGGAATTTTCCTGCCCCTGTGTCAATCAAAGAAAATTTTATTAGTTTAAAAAGTGTTGGTTAGCTTGCGGAATTCTTGTTGAAAGCGGCCTCCCCGCTATCGTGTTCTATTTTGTTTAGTTTCCCGCACTAATGATGAGTTACATGAGTTGCTGGGTTGACCCCCTAACCATTATGGCCTTAATTTTCTCCCCCGTCATTGTGTTATACTCCTGAATCCTTTTGCCATAATTCTTACATCTTTCCTTATATTAATGAGTTAGTACGATGCTTGGCTGACCTATAAACCCCTGTGGCCTTCCCATCTTTGTGTTTTGCTCCTTCACTTGCCATGGTAACTTTGGTTTCACCTTGAACGACATTGCTTGTTTATTGACTAACTAATTTTTCTATCACCCTTATCACAGAGAATACCTCTTCTCCGTCTAGACCCAATATCCTCTATTTGTTGCATTGCTTATGAACTGACATCTACCCAACCCTTGTGTCTCACATGACCCCCAAAGAACGTCTATTGCCCCCCACTCCATGTGTATGCTATTTTTTATTGACATAAACCACTGGCCTTGACCTTGAGGTCTGTTGCTCCATCGCTAACCATGATAACTTTGATTTCTTCTTAGAAGATCTTGCTTGTCACTGGTTTACAACCCTTTGTGAATCTTATCATAGAAAACACCTTTGATTTGTTCACCCTAGCCCTCATTCTGTTGCATTGTCAATGAATTGATATATACCAAGCCTTTGTATTATAAATGAATCTAGGAGCATGTTAAATGTTACTAGCTCGGTGTGCTTGTTGTTTGTTCCTGACTTATGAAGCTTTGATGTGACAAACAGATCCCGTTTTGTGCAATTGGAAAGCTAGTGGTAGATTTTGAAGTCATTTCTCACTTGTTTTGACGAAACAAACTCAAGAAAAGGGAATAAACAAAATAAAAGGACTAAAGTAAGGGACAATGGAAAGAGATAATCACATGCACATGCGGCCTATTCGGTTAAGCAAATCTGATGCTCAACTCTTGTTATACCCCCTAGACCGTGAAACTAGGCTTCAATGCTCCGATTATCCAATCTGGTTCACAATCCTTATTTGACTTGAAGCGCCCAAAGGGTTTTCACCATTAAGCCTCTCTCATTTTGTTCTTTCTCTCAACTTACAGTCGCCTCAAGGTGCCTATGAGGGTTTTCACCAATAAGAGTAGTTCACTTTTTATTTCTCTCAGCTCCCCTCGCCTTACGGTGCCCATGAGGTTTTTTTTCACCACTAAGACTCGCTCATTTTCATTATCTTTCCTGCTTCAACCGGAGTGTTGCCCTTGACATGAATCACCTCTACTTTCTCAACTTGGAATCTCTTGAAGACTGATCAGAAGGTCTTTCTTTGGATCGTAACGTGGGCTTTGGATAGGGGTAGAAAGAAAGGGTATCAAAGGCTCCAAAAATTTCAAATGGGTTTAAAATTACAACTTTAAGAATCAAATTTCTTATAACAATCACAACTTCTGCCCCAGTTTCTTGCTTGGGGACTTTTGGACTTTATTTGATGAAACCGAACTGTGCGTCTGCCTACATATCCTCAAAAGGAATCAGGTCAAACGAAATTCACGCCATAGCAATTACTCTTTTTTTTTGTTGTGATTTTTCTTTTCCCTTTCTTTTTACTTTCTTTTCTTCTTTTGTTTTTTTATTGTTTTCCTTCTCTTTTCTTTTTTCTTTCTCTTTTCATTCTTTCATTTTCCTCTTTTTCTTAAACTTATCTTTTGCGCTTACGTTTCTGAACTTCGCTAATGATTCCAAAAGAGTGGTACGAAAGAAAATAAATGAGGCTCAAAGGGGTAACAAAGGATAAGGTGTTTAGATAGCAAAACAAAATATCTTCGTCATTCCAATCTTCAAACTATGCCAAGTACAAATAACCCAATTAAACAGACTAAGGAAAACTTGGGCAAACTTGTCATTAGTTTCAACTCGATGAAGTAGCGTGTATTTTAATAGTGTTTCTCTATGTTCTACTTATCTCAGTTTAACACAATTTCGTTCTGTAGCAATCTCAAAATTATCCGCCCCAGCTCCACATAGATTGGGCTTCAAATGATCTCAAAATTCTGTGCTTATTTCCTTCAAGGTTGCTTCATTGCCTTATGAGTAATCTTTTAAGACCAGACTAGGGGTTATGCATACATGTATTGTCAATAAAGTCAATGGGAAAAAGACTATAAGAGAAAAAAGAACTAAACAGAAAGGACTAGAAATTACAGACAACAGAAAATTACATTATACTGGGAGTGAAAGGGTTTGGACAACAAACAAGCAAACTAAACTGGAGTTACAAACCTAGAACAAACCTAAACAATACTATTACGACTAAAAATATTGGGCAAAAGGCTATAAGGGTTTGAGTTCACAAGACAATATTTGGGTTACAACCTTTCAATAACCTGGACAACAGAAATGACAACAAAATGAACCACAAAGACTCTATTTTGGCTTATCAAGCCATGGAGTGTCTTCCCAATTACCAAGAAAGGCATTTAACCACAGAGTTTCGCATCAATATTGCAAAACATATTATTAACTTTAACCACCAAGTTCCTAAGAGGGTTTGCATGTTCCCTGTAGCAGTCGTTGACCACAACTACCCCATCTTGAATCATTCTTTCTATTTCCCTTTTCAAAGAACGACAATCCTCAATGCTATGCCCCTAGACATTAGAGTGGTACTTGTATCGAACAGAAGGATCAAAGCCTTTAGCATGTGGGTCTGGAGTATAACCAAGAAATGGCTTAATCAGGCCAGCATGCTTTAATTTTTCAAACAAGCTTGTGTAGGATTCTCCGACGGGCGTGAAAGTATTTTCTTTTTCCAGTAGTCTATTCATTCTATGCTTTGGCCTTGGTTGGAATCTTTTGCGGGTAGGTGGTTGCCATGCCTGAGGGGGCGGGTAAGACATTTTGGGAAGTAGTGCGGGACATCGCGGGCCTCGTGGGTGTGGATCATATGGTGGCGCATTACGGACAGGATACTAGGAAAATAAAGCACGACTTCGACGGTTCTGTGGAGAAAGGTAGTATTGGGGAGGGTCATCTAGTGTACCAGGATGTCCATGGGGCTGCTGTTGAGGCTGAATTCATTTAGCAAGGATGACCACTGGACCCAATCGTCGACAGGGCTCAGCAATATCATTTCTATCGACGGGATAACTATCCCGAGCAACTTGTTCGTTCCACCTGATCGAAAGGTCCCTAAATATCTTCTTGGGTTTCTTTTCTATATGAGGTAGGGAGGAGCTGTCTAGGACAATGTCTATATCGTGCTGAAAGTGTCGCACAAAATCTTGAGCCATATCGTCTCATATATGCCACTTACCGACATCTTGACAATTATACCATTCTGGAGTTGCCCAGTCAAGATCTTACTGAAATATGCAATCAAAAATTCATCCCTCTCTCCAACACTTCTTATCTCATTGCAATAAAACTTCAAGTGGGCTACTGAATCTCCACACCCATCATACAAGTTAAATTTTGGCGCTTTAAATTCCGCGGGCAGACGAATGTCAGGGAACACCGACAGTTCTTCGTAATTCATGATGCCCTGGTCTCTGTCCCTTGCATGTTCTTTAATGACTGTTCTGTGCTTTTCAGCTTCCCGATATATCATCTCGCCCTTGTTTTTCTATAACCTTTTCTTTTTCAGCATGAAGCTTATCCTGAGGGTTATTCTTGCGAGCAACCTTTGAGGGGAAATATTGGGAATCATGAGCTTTGAGTGGGTATTCATTGTGGTGAGCGATGGAGCTACCGGGGTGATAGGAGAGGGCGGGTTTGGTAAAGGGAGCATCTAAGCCTGGGGGTGGCGGGGGTGGTGCCTTCCCGATTATCCAAGCCAGATACATATCCGCCATGTGTTGTCTTAACATGTTTGCCTCTTCAATTAACTCATTGTCCTGGTCAACCAACTACTTTAGCATCCCAACCAACCCAGTTTTGTTGTTGTCTGCCATTACCTTTTGACTTTATGTTGTAAAAAGGAGGTATCACTTTAATGCCACAAACCAACCACCCTAATAAAGCCATCACGTTAGTGTTAGGGCATTTAACATAAGATAATTTCCCTTTATGTGCAAATCACCTAGCCACATTTATTGGTTCTAAAATGACTCCGAGGGTACAAGGTCAATTGGCATCATCCCAATTTGTTAAGTTTAACCTCTCTTTTCTTTGCTTCTCTAGCACTTGCTTGCTCATTTACCCTCATCTTTTCCCTTCTAATTATCACTCTCTTATTTCCTCTCATTTCTCACATCCCATGATTTCATCTCTTTTTTCTGTTTTCTTTCTTTTTTTTCTCTCTATTTTTTTATTTTAATAAAGAAATACATAAAATAACAATAAAAAAATAATTCGATCAAACCCTATGTAGGTTGCCTACGTATCATGGCACCACATGAATCAGATCTCTCCATAGTTCTGGAAAATCGGGAATAAGATAAACAAACTAACATTCACCTTTTTCTCTTTTTTTAAAATTTTTTTTATCTTAGTGACTACTAAGAAAAAGCCCCCTTTTTTAAAAAAAAAAATTCTACACTTAATGTTCTATTATCTATTCCAAACTCAAGCTTAACAGATATTCTTTTTTTCGAAATAAACACTTTATGATAACTTATTAAGGAAAAGACTCTACAAGAGAAGAACAATTTTTATTCTTTTTTTCTGATAGGAAGAAAATCTAAAGAATAAACCACAAAAAAATGTTTTTAATTTTCAATTGATATCCTGGCGCAAGATTTCGAAACAAGCAAGAAAAAATATTTTTGGAAGAAACTCAAAAATAAAGTCTTTTTGGATATTTGGAATTAATATTTTAAAAGAAAACTCTTAAAGATGTACTAAAAGAACATTCTCTTCTCTTTCTTTTTTTTTGATTTTTTTGCCTTAATGTACTAATAGGAAATATAAAAGCAATTTTTATTTTAAAATCCTAGATATACATTGCCTAAGGAAAAAACCTCCTCAAATATGTTTTTTTATTTACTAGAATTAATATTCTAAAGAATACCTCTAACGGAAATATAAAATGCAATATCTCTTTTTTTGGATTTTGAGTTATTACACATATTTTTTTCAAATACAAAATATGAAGTACCGTAACAAAAGAATCACCAAACTAATATCCTAGGAAAAATTCTAACATCACCTAAAATACTCGACATTACTGTATAAAACTAGAAGATAAAAGATGACATAAAAGAACAGACTTAAAACATAACGAAAATCTCCTCGAGCAAATTCCTGAATTTGTGATCCTGACTGGATAGTCCCGGGGCGTCTTTCACGCCCAAACTCCGGTAAGTAGATCCACCTATATGAAAAAAACTCAAACCAACATTAGGTGAGACAAAAACACTCCTTATTAGATACATGCAAGACATGATTGAAGCTATTTTTGCAAAATAACTTATGTAGCCAAAAGGTGGCTAGAAGAGAAAATTTTGGCTTAGACAGCGCAAAGCCAAGGACATAAGATTTACTAGGAAGACTGGAAAATATGTGGGTTGCCTACGTATCACGCCCCAAAAGACGAGAATCAGGTTTGCGTAGTTCCGGCAAATTGGATACGGGCAAGAATAAAAAAACAACTAATTTAGAGAAAATATTTTTTGCTTTTTTTTTTTTTGTAAAATGTTGAAACATGTAAAATCTTTTTGAATTTTCTTTTTACTTTTTTTTTGAATTTCTGATTTACTGGAAATGATGAAAGAGTGCAAAATCTTTTTTGAATTTTTCTAATTTCTTTTGTCTCTCTTTTTTTTTAATAAAAATATAACAAAACATAACTAAACCCTACTTGCTTTATTTTTATAATTCACTCTCTCCCTTTTTCTTTCTTTTTTTTCATTTGCCCTCAACTTTCATTGGCCCGTCAAATGACCCTTTTACCCTTGGAGAAATGCAACATGTAACACATTAGGATGCATCAACATGGTCTGTTATTTTTGGTATACCTTTCTTAGAAGGACTCTACCCCTGTGTTGAGTCCCCTATGTAAAATGCATGATGCAAATAAGCATTCCTACTAGAGATCTGGCGTGAGGTTGAGATATTTTAGGTTCAAAACTTGTACATATGTTCTAGAGTGTGTACCCGTGCGGACAACTCGACTCGAGGAGGGGTCTGCATACCGTGAACCAAAAGGTCATCCAGCTTTGTAATTTATCCAAGCCTCTTTCTTATTTCAAGGTATGACACTAACAAAATACGGAGTCTCGACCAGCAAGCACATCCCCAAAGAAAGAAGAAATGGGTTTCGTAGCAATTTATATGTATAGTTCAGATAATATCAAAGCGGTAAAAATGCAATAATTAGCACATCAGACCCCAAACATAAAAATCAGATAATAAACAAAGCCAAATACAACAATTATTCTAAGCTCGAATTCTTGAACCTTGAACCAGAGATTCTGGGTTCGATCCCCAGCAGAGTCTCCAGAAGTGTCACACCTCCTTTTTACCACTACACCCCGCGAAGGGCGTAGAAGGGAGTTTTTCCAATTAAAAGACAACCAAAACGAGATTTATTTATTTAAAGAGTTCAGAGTCGCCACTTGAGATAATTAATGGTGTCCCAAGTCACCAGTTTAAATCCCGAAATAAGGAAAGTTGACACTGCATACAGTCTGCGGCTCAGAAATTCGGGTAAGGAATTCTGTTAACCCGGGAGAAGGTGTTAGGCCCTCAGCAGTTCCGTGGTTTTAGCACGGTCGCTCAACTGTTATATTCGGCTTAAATTACCTAATTTTAATTCATTTGTACCCATGTGCCAATGTTAAACATTGGCCGCTTTTATTTAATTTTAAGAAAATTGCAACATTGTTAAAATACGTCTTGAACCACATCACATAAATACACCCGCGATTTTTGACATATTTCAACATCGTTGGGACTTGGATTTAGGTCACATAAATGCACACCCGAATTGGGAAGATACATGATTTTAGTAAATTGCCTAAGCAATTTCGTATGCATTTTTGCGAGGGTCGTAAAATTTGGCTAAACTGCGCGCCTCGAATTTTAAATTGAAAGGCCTCTACATTAATTCACGAAAACTGTAAAGGCTAACCCCTATTATTCAGCAAAAAAGAGTAATTAAGTGATTGAAGGAAACGGATACCACCTGGGTTGTTACTAAAACGACTTATATCCAGAAATATGGGCCAATTAAAGGAATGAGCCTGGCCCAGCAAACGAAACAACAAAAAACAATAGGTATGGTTGATACTGCCATTTTCCAGCGACCAACTCCAAGGCTTTAGGCTGACATTGAGCCCAAGTGGGACAAATAAAAGGACCTTAATGTCCAACCTCAAGTCGAGTCCTACAAGTGCCTGAGCTATCAAAATTACATTTTTTGCACTTGCGGATCGAATTGGCTTGAACACATCCAATAATTGTAGATGGAAATCCACGATTGAACCGTTCATCCGGCTGTATCTTATTGATCAAGTCAAATTTACTATCATGATACGATGACTAAAAGCAGCCAATGGCTTCGTAAGCCTTAAATCTGAACACTATAACTTATCATTTGGCTGCCAAGTTTAGGGGGGATGGTCAGTAGAAAAGCAAAGTTAATAATGAGCTTACAACCCCTAAACCAACTTAATCAATGCCTACAAATTAATCAATACCCATACAACTGATTCGTTCATTGGCGTAAACTCAAACCACGAAAATAAACCTAAATATAACACACAAGGCAAAGATTCAAGGCTAATTTCAAAGCACGGGAACATGATTATGATAAAACAACATTGCATCAAGCTAATATGATTTAAATTTCACCTGCAATCCCTATCAATATTCTAATCAAGGAATTTCTAGGGTTGGATATTACTATACATGTAAATGAAGAAAACAAGTACGACTGAATATTAACAACTTCATATGTTATTCCACACTTCAATCCCAACTTCAACTACAATTAGATGATGACCATAGTGTTATTGGGCATACTTGTAAAATGGAAAAAAGCAAGAAGTTCAGCATTAGCAACAACAAAGTTAAGCAGTAGACCCAAACCTAGGCAACAACTTCAAACCAACAAAAGTGATGCTCAAACAATAAAGAAAACTTCAACACCAGATCTCACTCATCTCAGTCTAGATAGTTTTGGAAACCATTTCAGGAATCAGAATGGAAGAAATCTGAAGAGGAAACCAATGAAACAATCCTTTCCACAAACTTCAAACTAATACTTCTTTAAACACATAGACTCACACTAAAACTATTCATTTCAAAACTTCAAGAGAATCAGAAGGTATCTCAGAAGTTTAAAGCTTCAGAAATCAAAGGAGAGAATAAATGACAACTCAATGAAGCAAATCCATGGTGGTACTAAGATTCTAGGAAAAGAGGCAAAGCATTCAAATTCAATTCAACAGTAAACTCTTATGCATTTCTTTGTATTTTATTTTGATCCCTTTTTAAAGCCTTTTTCATCCTTCTCACCCTTTGATTCCCCCTCCAAATTTAGCTAATGGGGCCTTTTATAGGAAGGTGTTAGGGTAGCAGGGCTGAAATCATAGATTTAACGATTGCCCATCCCAAAATTTCATCTTGTTCAATTAAACCCCAAAATTTTAACCCGATTACTGAGCTACCCTTTCCCCTCTTTCCTAGAAGCTTACCAGTTGGTTATAGCAAGATTTCTTGAATCACAATCCCCAAATTACCCCTTTTAACTAATTTCTTTACTCTTCTAAACTAGTCTGAGCATGGGTCATGCTGGACTAGAGCTCAAGAGTTGTTGTTGGGATGGGCCGTAGTAAATTGAGGGCCAAAAAAACTATACCCCGCTTATGAATAAATCAAGACCCAAAATCTCTGACCCACACCCCCAATTAGTAGACAATGGCCTTCAAAAAGAGCCCGATCAATTTTGAGACTCACAAACCGAAATGGTTCTAAAAGAAAACACATGGTCAATACTCATTTCGAACACTATCGCTCAAAGGAACTAAAAGCTTGACGGGTGCTATTATTCTTGTGCTTCTAGATTCAAAATCCGGTTGCTTTAGTGATGATTTAGGGAGGAATAACGATGGACTGGGATTCAAGGAAGGGTGGTGGTTGTAGAGCCCGATTTTTTATGAAGGTAGAAACTTCTGTAACAATGGCGGAACCTAGGGTTGATTAAGGTTATGATATAGGAGAGGGATGAGAGAGATGGGTATGGAAGAGTCAAAATGGTCTCTAAAGCGTGTTCTCGGACAATTTCTAGGAAATGGCATGCTGGCCGTTAGATGCTGGGCAGTGAATGGCTTACATTAATTTCCTTTGAAGAAACTCGAACAACATAGTATTGGCTTTATACTGTGTTGCTTGGATGATCTGAGGGACTAGCCAATTTGGACCGAGTAGGGGTCAATTTTTTTGGACCAGATTTGGGTTTTCTGGGCTGAAATTAATAGAATTGGCCCAAATTTCTCTAATTTTCAGATTTTATTTTTCTTTCTCTTTTTTTTTTCATTTTCAAGATTAAACTATTAATCCTCAATTAAAAAACAAAATGAATGCACAATTGACCTATAAAAGATGCTAATTAGTCCTAAGTAATAATTATCATAAATAGTTAAAGTAAAAATAAAAGAAAAGAAATCACCTCAAAATCGAAATTATAATTAAAGTGCAAATTATACTATTTTTTAATTTCCTTTTACATTCAAATGAACCAATTACTTAATAATTCTTAAAAATGCAAAATTACTCCTAAATGCACATGCCACATATTTTTGTATTTCCCACTAATTAAGATAAAATAAATATGCTCAAACAAATACAAACCATTGACAAACAATGCCACGAAAATCAAAATTGCAAACAAACAAAAGAAATTATTTTGTTTTGAATTTATAGGAGTAATTCGCGTAGGAAAAAAATCACATGCTCACACTAGTGTTGGAGCTTGATTAACCCTAGGAAAATCTGAGGCCGATACAATCAGATAAGATGGTTGATGGTGAACTCTACCCCTCGGCCTTGCTGGAGAAGTGACGGAGCATGATCACTATGCGCCAGAGAAATAGGTGGATATGTCTGAGGGTGACATGGTACCTCTTACAGAAGTCGATGACGACTAGGTCAATGGGACCCAGTGTGAAGGGGTAAGTATAGATACTTAGGAACCCCTCCACATGAGTAGTGGTACTCTCATCGGGAAAGGGGATCTGTAACATGACCTCATCCCCCAAGCCACAGTCGTTTTTCATGGCTTCGAGCTGTTTCGTCATTATCGAGCATATATATATCCATACATGCTCGCACCAACCATGAATTACAGGGAGATTCTTGACTTTGAACTCGTTCTTTGTGACACAAGGGCCGAGAAAATCTCGTAAAGAGCAAATGCTTTGTCACTGGCTGGCCAGAAAGAAAAAGAGGAAGCTTTCTCCTTTTGAGGAATTTTTTGGAGGTTATAACCATCGTTTCGGGTTAGAGGAAGCACACAGAGGTGGATTTTGATATCTTTTGCCATTAAAAGGGTGGGAGCATCAAGTAGTGAAACAAAGGTGAATATAGGGAGTTATCAGAGAAGTTTGAAGTTGAGAAAAAAGTTCTTGATTTGAATAGGAGCTCTATATTTATAGGAACATGGTGATGGTTTGGCGGCGCTAGTGGCCGACCACCACTGGCAAACATTTAATATTTTAGGCGAGCGAATCGATGAGACATTTATCTTACCTTAAGCACTTATATCACGGGATGATGTCATTATCAGGCACTCCAAAAAATTAGCTCAAGTCATTTCTTGTCATTTTATTTTAAGAAACAAGGGGACTATCTGCATAGGGTAAAAATTGAGGCTACCCGATTTTGTTCTCCAATGGAAAATGTGATACCATGTCGAGAGTTTAGGACACCGAGATCGGGTTCGAGGCTCCTTTCAAATATCAAGGTCGAGGTGAATAATTTTATTCGAGGTTGGAAGAAGGCCCATTTATAGATAATACAGTTAGGTTTCAATAACAGAAAGAGCGATATTCCCATAACATCCTAAAGAACACGATGTAAAATCTACAATAGATTCATCCTTGGCAGTAAGACAGCTGCCCAATTAGATTCAATACTATAATTAGAGGTGTACCTTATTTAGGATTCCCCAATTATATAAAGGGGATCCAATTCATTTGTAACGGACGATTCATTAACAAGAAAATATACATTCATCACTTTCTTGACTACTGTTCATAAGAGTTGCCTTATAATTTACTGTTCTTACTAGCGGATACGCTCTAATCCTATACCACTATATAATGGAAAAGAGTGGTCGATGCAGCTTTTACTCGAAAGGTCGAGATCGATATCCACAAGGAGCTAATATTAGTTGGGAGTTAGGTTTCTATCCAATCTCGCCATGCATTTTGCTCGTAATTGCACTTCTAACCGTGCTTGGAGTTGTTTCTATTCTAATTTTAATACTATTGATTTTTGAAAATAATTAAAGTACAATATTTTTGTAGGATTTTTCTCAATTGATAAAAAGCACTAGGGAAGTGACTTACACCTAGGCGAGTATCTAATGGGATCTAGAATTTAGGACAATATACCTAGACGAGTAATTACTCACTATATACCTCTCGGTAGTTGGAGTGACTTTGCTCTAGATGGATTTCTCAAGCCCAATGTGTGTTCACATTATGCAAGTAAAATTGGCTCAACTTGGGTATTACTATCTCTAGGTTTACCTCGTTCATTGGGGCTATCAATATCTTGAATGCACCCAATTCCTTGTTAGCCTAAATTTCCTAGATTTAGTCTCTCTTTCTCAAGAAAAGTCTAAGTCATAAAGGCATGAATTAGTGTTTGCAACCACGAATTCTACAATTAAAGCATGAATCAAGCTAACTATCACTAATCCATAAATAATTAAACCCTAAAATTGAAAACCCATTAAATAGCCAAACTAAGGTTGAGTCACAACCCTAGCTAATGGGTTTAGAACTCGCAATCAAGGTAGAAATCAAAGTTGGAGATGAAATATAAGCAATAAAAGTTGATTACAAGAATAATAGCTAAAGATTCTCTAACATTATTCTAAGTGGTAATATATGGCTGTTCACAAGCTCCTTAGACAAAAAATAACCTAAAAATATAAAAAAAAGATTTATTTATACACAGATGAAACTACTGGATAAAAATACCCATATGGAGGTTCCGTAATCAACGAAATGCTGGGGCCTTAGCACATGGACTTTCGTGCTCGCACAAAATCAAGCCGGACCATATTTTTTCAATTTTGGATAAGTATTGAGCTAGGTTTTATAGACAGCGTAAAGTCTTTTGTATCAGCGTAGGCTTCTACTGCGACTGCGTAAAATATTTGCGGACCATGTTCCTCAATTGAGCCCATATTGCAACGTCTCTGATTCTCTATCTCTCCCTGAGCAGAATTTGCACCGCGTTCGTGCCTTATATTTTCGTGGCCGTGTAATTTAGACGCAGTCAGCGACAGTGTTAGCACTTGGCTGCAGCTTCTCTGATCATCACTTCCACTACATCATATTTTCAGCCGCCTCAGCGGAGTATAATACGCGTCCGCGTAGTAATAATGCTGACAGCGCTCTAGTTCCACTCTTTGGGCTTGTGCAAGTTTGACTCCTTTATGAGTTCATCTTGGCTTCTTTACCTAAATTTTGACAAAAACTCGCAATTAAGCGCCTTAAGTTAGTTTTCGTGTATATTTATATACATTGTTTATCCAAAACCTATGTAAAAGAGAGCATAAGATAGGCTAAAATCCATAGTTATCAACTCCCCTAAATTTAAGCTTTTGCTTGTCCTCAAGCAAACAAATTAATTCCCACCTCCACAAGACAAAAGAAAGGAAAACTTTAATTTTACTAAGGTGACTTTATCAAGCATCAATTAGGACTAACAATTACTCTCAATACAAATGCATTATTAACCACACACAACTTTTGAGCACCATAGCTCCAGTTCTACACAAGAGCATCAAGAGTTGACTTAACTCATCAAGTAAACCCTTTTCTATTATAGGTCATTATGGAACCCAAACTCTTAATCCTCTACTCTCCAAATGAAAACCTCACTTTCGATTGTAGCACTCTGAACAAGGATTGAGAAAAAGTATACTCATCTCTCTCAAAGGAAGGTCGTATGTCCTGCTCTAAGTATCATAAGTTTACCCATTATGTAACCACCACTAATGTAAATCAACTTAAAATCGTATAGGGCATTTACGGGAATGTAGTGAAGGATTTTGGTTCAAGGTAGGATATATCGATCTATGAAGGTTTCCTCTTATCTTAAGCACTTGACTTTTCTTAATTCGGCTCACACTTTCTTGACTCTTTGAGTCTCCTTCTTCTTCCTTAGGGGAATTAGAGAGACACATTGTCACTCTTTCTTGTTATGATAACTATTTTTTCTCCTTTTATACTCATTCCAAGCCTTTCATCATTGCTTCTATTGAATCCCTTTATATTTCTATACTCTTCACTTTCTTTTTGACTTCTTGGCTTTTCTTTCTTTTCTTTTTACCTTTCCTTTTTTCTTTATTTTGTACCTTTTATCGCTTTTGCATTTCTCATATCTCCCCCAAAACGTATGATTTTTCCATTTGTGCTAAGGAAAGATTGGGTGCCAAAAGAGGGTCATTATAGAATGGATAAAGGTTGTATCATGGTTATTGGAAAAAAAACAAGGCTTCGGCTCAATGGGGTTAACTAGGAATATCATATTTGGGTGGATATGGATGCTTTTTTGTTTCAAGTTGGATCAAGGAGAGCCTATATTCATTTTTCAAGTTGAGCTACACTTAGAATTTCACCTACACAATCATTCAGGGCAAGTTCTATACTTATTGGCACAGTACTTGGACTTGCAAATTGAAATCTCACCTCACAAGATATTAGATTGCTAAAGAGATAGAGTTGAGGTCCCACAAGAACCCTAGCAAAGATTGCGAAACACAAGTAGATCCAAAGAGCCACTCGATGATTATTTAGGCAACACAAGAGTCTAAAGGTCACAACTAGCATTATTCTTTGCAAATCAACTTCTTTCCAACTATAAGGTCAAAAGTAAATGTGCTAGACCCAAGTGAAGATTTTCCTGAGTCACTTTTGTTCATTTCTACTATTTACACAAAAACACAAATAAAAATAGATTCAAACCCTTAAGAAGGTTTTCACGCCATCCATCATCGGGAAGAGCCACTCAATTCACACAAATTCCACCTTTGAAAAAAACTGTGACATTTAGAAAACCAAAGGGTTATTGATAATTAAAACTTGCAAAAGTAAGAACCTATAAATTGAAAAAGAAACTACTAAATGAAATAAGAAGCTACTCTATTAAGGAAAATTTCAGAAGATGTTATAAAGTAAACTACGAAAAATAAATTGAATATGTAAAATAGGAGATTGAGAAAAATATACATATAAGATAAATGAATATATACATAGAAAAGTAACTTTAAATACATACCAAAGTAAAACGTACGAGAATAATGGAACATATTATCAAGGTTATTACAAACCAAATATCTAAATAATCATCAAAGTAAGGCCACTCCCCAAATAAATAGTAGCATTGTCCTCAATGCTATTAGCAAAAATATAATAGAGGAAAGGTAGATAGTAAAGAAAACTCCCTATGATGCCTCTGTCTGTATGGGGTCACTGGTTGGGTCCTGTGAGTGGCCTAAATCACATCCCTAAGGGTCCTCCAACTCAATCTCCATACCCTCAGTCTGGGGAATCACTCCTCTTCTCCCCCAGTTCATTGTCAGCCTCCTATTCTGGTCCCTGTGTTACATGAGCTGTGGGAACTTTCTCCCCCAATAGTAAGTCTAGTGGAATGTCACCAGCTGATGAGATATTCTAAACCTCCTTCCCCAGTAGCTTCCTTGACTCCTTTGAGGCCCGAGTCTTTTTCATCTTCTTCATTTGTTTGCCTGGGTCCTTGATTGTCTTTCCTTCCGCATCTATAGTGTCCATATAAGATTCTGGTTGTCCAAGAGCTTCTTCTAGTTGTCTAGAAGCTCCTTTAAAAATTCAACTACTAAAGCAGGTGCCTGAGGCTATGTTGGAGCTGACTGAGCTATCACTGGAAGATAGGATAAACAACTTTGATGTAGCTTCCTGCATCCAGTTGTCGATGTTGGAAATACTATGATTAACCCGCAGTGAAGTCAGAGGGTATGCTGATAAAGAGGGCAGTGAAGTAGGAATAGAAGCAGATGGTCTGGGGGGGAGGATGAAGTATGGTAGTGGAAGGATCATAATCAGTGGACACCACCCCTGGCTCTTCAGATTGGCAAGTGGAATTGGTTGCTTTTACCTTGGACTTGGGGTTGTTCGGACCCTGAAGGTTGTACTAGAAGAATGGTCTCCTTGGTTTCACAGTGGTGTCAAAGTCCCTTCCTTCTACTTCCTGATCATCTAGATACATGGTGAAGAAGCTTGGAAATGGATATGGACTCTCATCGTTGCCAACCACTCTATTCATCACCTTGGCCATAATTTTTCTGATATTGATCGGGTACCCCACCATGATAGCCCCCACAATAATAGCCCAGGAGAATAGCATATCATTGTCATGTGTAGTAGCGTCTAACTAGCTGCACACAAAAGTAGACCACCACTTCGCTTCAAAGCTCAAATTTTTCCTGTAGACTGGGCCCCCAAGTGTTAGCTAAGCATCATCCAGTTTCTTTGACCAATCAGTTCTATTTGCATTGACAGTTTTTGACAATATTCTCTTTTCCTCCCTGTTGGAGACCTTAACCTGTCTAGTAGCCTGAGGATGATAAGGGGTTGATACCTTGTGATTGACACCATACTTTCCAAGCAAAGTGTCAAATGCCCTATTGTAGAAATGAGAACCCACATTACTGATGATCGCCCTAGGAATGTCAAACCTTGTAAAAATATTTTTCTTTAAGAAAGCCACTACACTCCGTGCCTCATTATTGAGCAAAGCAACCGCTTTAATCCACTTGGAAACATAATCAACAACAACTAGAATGTATGTGTTACCACATGAACTTACAAAAGGTCTCATGAAATCAATGCCCCACACGTCAAATATGTCAATCTCAAGAATAGTGGTTCGAGGCATTTCATCCTTCTTGAAAATTCCACCAGCGCTTTGACACTCATCCCATCTCTTCACAAGCTTACTAACATCTTAATACAATGTAGGCCAATCGAAACCACAACTGAGAACCTTTGAATATGTTCTCTCCCTACCATGATGACCACCGTAGGGTGAGGAATGGCAAGCATAAAAAATATTCATTTTCTCCTCTTCCAGAACACATCTCCAGATCGCACCATCATTACAAATATTGAAAAGATAAGGCTCGTCCTTGTAGTAGCCTAAGCTATCTCGTTTAACCTTTTTTCTTTGGTTAGAATAAAGCTCATACGAGTTAATGCCGGTCACAAGAAAGTTAGCAACATCGGCGAACCAAGGTATTCAAAGATATGGAGAGGAGTTGTTCATCCAGGAACAAATCATTAATTTCGAGGCCATCAACGGGGCATCTCCTCCTCCTCCAAGCGAGGCAAGTGGTTCCCCACTTGGTTTTTACACCCTTTTTCGATCAATAATTTCAAGGTCAAACTATTGAAGCAATAGAACCCATCTTATCAACCGAGCCTTAGAATCCTTCTTTATCATCAAGTAACGGTGTGTCGTGCGATCAGTATGAACAACCACTTTGGAACCCATGAGATAAGGCCTAAACTTTTCCATGGAATACATTATGGCCAGCAACTCTTTTTCCGTCACCTTCATAGTTTTGCTCGCATAATACACCAGGTGAAACATCTTGTTCACCATTTTCTCCAAGACCTCTCCTACCGCAGCATCACTTGCATCACACATAAGCTCAAAAGGTAAGCTACAATTCCCTCTTCGACTATAAACTGGCATTTTTCCTAGTTAAGCACAAGATTTGTCTCTTGACACCGGGCTAGCACCTTGTCAAGATTCTTCAAGAATTCTTCAAAAGAATCACCCCCAACACTAAAATCATCCATGAAAACTTCCAAGAAGTCCTCCACCATGTCCATAAAGATAGCAATCATACACCGCTGGAAGGTAGCCAGTGCATTACACAAACCAAATGGCATCTGTGCAAATGCAAAGGTCCCACACGGGCATCTGAAGGTGGTTTTCTCTTGGTCCTCTGGTGTAATCAAAATTTGATTGTAACGTGGGTAACCATTCAAAAAGTAGCAGTAGGCACGCCCAACAAGTTTATCCAACATTTGGCAAGAAAGGACAATGGAAAATGATCATTGGGGGCCACTTTATTCAGCTTCTGGTAGTCCATGCATACCATCCATCCGGTGATAGTCCTAGTGGCGATAAACTCATTTTGCTCATTTGTGACCATATTCATACCTCCCTCTTTCGGCACACATTGAACCGGTGAAGTCCATGAACTATACGAGATGGAGTACACAACCCTTACATCTAGCCACTTTATCACTTCCTTCTTAACAACCTCTTGCATATCCTCATTCAACTGTCGTTGATGCTCCATGGAGGGTTTGGCATCATCCTCAAGTATATCTTGTTCATGAAAAAAGTGGGGCTTATTCCCCGAATATCATCTAGAATCCATCCAATTACCTTCTTCCTTCTCTGGAGCTCCTCAAAAGTGGCATCTACCTATACGTTAGTAAAGTACAAAGAAAGAATAACAGGTAAAGTTGAACAAGGGCCCCAGAATTAATACCTAAGGTGTGAAGGCAAAGGCTTCAACTCCGATACGGGAAGTTCCTCGATTGAGGGCTTTGTTGGTGGAGTCTTTCAGTTCTCTAGATCCAATGAGAGTTTCCATGGTTCATATGTGAAAGAACCCATTCCTTGTAAGGCATTAACATACTCTACCAAGCCTTCATCCTCAGCCATATCATGGTTCAAAAACAGCTTCCAAAGGATCCTTCACATTGATCATGTGTTATGACCCAAGGTCATCATATGTTTTCAAAATGGATTTTGCATTTCGAGGCCTTAGAAAACTTTTTCAATATCACTTCGATTTGCGTACGCAGTCCGGGCACGTAGCCAGAAAACTATTATGAGAAAAACTGTGAAAATATTGAAATTTTGACTCAAAATGCATTTAAGTTGACTTAGATCAATATTTTGGGTAAACGGACTCAGACCTGTGATTTTACGGTCCCAGAGGATCCGTGAAAAAAATATGAGACTTGGGCGTATGCCCGGAATTGAATTCCTAGGTTTCTAGCCCGAGAAATGAATTGAATAAAATTGTTTTCTGGAATTTCTATGAGTTTTAGAAATTAAATACCTTTAGAATTTTATGTTATCGGGCCCGTATTCTGGTTACGGAGCCCGGTACATGCCTTATATGTGAAATAAGATGAGTCTGAAGTTTGGGAAGAAACGGATTTCATTTGACATTATTCAGACCTTAAATGAAAATTTGATGTTTTAAGAAGTCTAGAAATATTTCATGGATTTTGAGGTTTAATTTGCTGTTTATGATGTTATTTTGATGATGTGATCGCACGAGTAGGTCCATATGATATTTTTGAGTTAGTATGCATATTTGGTTTGAGTCCCGTGGGCTTGGGTGAGTTTTGGGTAGGTTCCGGGGTGTCTTACGCTTAAGACATGGATATTGGAGGTTCGAAGAAGTGCAAATATCTGAACATGCCAATTGTTTTCCGCATTTAAGGTTGTGCGACCGCACTCGATTTTATGCGGTCCGAAAAGGTTCACTGTTCTAACTATGGAATACTATATATTTTGATCTACAAGTATTGGTGAGATGATTCAAAAATAAAAATTGTAGTCCTTCGTGTCTAGTTTTCAGAAAGCTAAGGAAATCATAATTTGGACATCTGTAGAGAAAGTTATGGCCAAAATACTAAAGCATGTCATTGCAGTCAGCACTATTAGCTGTGCGGCCACACTCGATTTTGTGAGGTCCGCATAGGGCATCTGAGAGTGGTATATTTGAACGAGATTTTCAGTTATTTTCAATTTTCCAAACCCTAGAAACATAAGTGGTGATTTTTCAAAGGCAATTTCTTCTCCAAATCACTTGTACGTCATTTTTAACTAATTTTCTTCAATCCTTAACATCTTTTAACATGATTCCAACTTAAAATCAATTATTTTCATAGGAGAAATTTAATGTTTTGGATAGAACTAGGTTTTTCAAATTTGGGGATTTGGACCTTGATTTGAGGTCCGATTTCAAAACAAATTATATATTTGAGTTTGTAAGTGAATGAGTAGTCGTGTTTTGGTTCGAACCTCGAATTTTGACCATGTGGGTCCGGGGGTCAATTTTTGACTTTTTGGGAAAAACTTAAGAAAACTTATTTCCATGCATTAGAATTGATTCATGTAGCACTCATTCATATTATTAAGTAACTTGTGGCTAGATACGAGCGAATTGATGGTGGAATCTAGGGGCAAAGCGATAGTTGAGACTTTAATTGTGTTCGTAACATCGAGGTAAGTGTTTGGTCTAACCTTAGCTTAAGGTAATAGGAGTTTGGTATTATATGCTACGTGTTATGTGTAGATTACGATGTATAGTCAGGATGACGAGTATCTATACGTTGGTGTCAAGCATGCCTGTAAGTCTTGTGTTGTGATTTATGTGACGTCGTTGTATCATTAATGTTTAATGTGGTGATCGCTACTGTTGAGAAAAGTTTGGCAAAAGAATATTGGCATTTGTATATTGAGGAGAATTGTCTCAAATTGCAAAGTTATTTGTGAAAGTAAATTTGCAATTGAACCTTATAGAGTATTGGCTCGCATTGTGAAGCAAGTTGTGAGACAAATGTGAAAATGAGAAAAGGTTTTGATATTGTTCCCTTGCTGGATTTTTATTACGATTCATTTATTCTTTGCCCTTATTGTTCATGTTTGTGTTTGTTGATTGGGTGAGGAAGAGTGTAAAGCATGAAGGGTGATGTCGTGCATTGTCTTGGTGAGAGAGTGTTAATGCACGAAGGGTGATACCGTGTATTATTTTATGAGGAAAAGTACAAAGCACGAAGGGCAATGTCGTGCCGCAATATGTACTATCATGTGCCTATTATATTGATTTTATGGTGAAGATGAGAGTAAAAGCACGAAGGGTGATGCCGTGCAGTTTATATTGATTTTGGTGAGGATGAGAGTAAAAGAACGAAGGGTAATGTCATGCACATGTTTAGCTTTCGATACCTATTGATAATTGAATTGTGGTGTTCCATATAATTAACTTCTACCTTCCTATTACTATTTGATACTACCCCAAAGCATGTTTCCCCTTCCCAGCCTTGAAGGTATATTCTTGCTTCTATTTTCAGTTATACCTTATTTATCTACACATGTTTATTTGATAGTGTTGTCCTGACCTCATCACTATTCCACCGAGGTTAGGCTAGGCACTTACTAGGACATGGGGTCGGTTGTGCTAATACTTCACTCTGCACTATGTGCAGATACTGATACTGGAACGTTTGGACTGCAGTGAGGGTGTTGTTATCAGTCCACATAGGCAACCCGAGGTAGACCTGCAGACGTCCACTGGCCTTGCCATCTCCAGCTATATTTTCTCTTTCTGTTTTTACTTATTGAGAGACAGACTTAGGTATTTCATTCAGACCTTGTTTGTAGTATTCTTAGACAATCTGAGACTAGTGCCACCGAATTCTGGGTAGTATTGTACTTCAAGTTATGTAGCAGTGTTAGGTTGAAATATTAAGTTTCGGCTATCGCATTTTTTATTATTTAATTTTATTTCGCTGTTTAATCATTTATTATTTTAAGTTGTTGAACATGTTTAAAAAAACAAAAAAGAAGTAATGATTTTATAATATTTGGCTTGCCTAGCTTCCACGAGTATGCGCCATCACGACTCCCAAGGGTGGGAAATCCGTGTCGTGACATCATCGCACTTGTGTCATCAACTATTACCTCCATCATAAGATCCACAAAAGATCAAACTTCAGTACTATTCAGTTGCCTCATCGATTTGTAAATGTGGAAGACAACTTTTTCCGCACCCACCCTAAAGGTGAGCTCCCATACTTCCACATCAACCAATGCCTTCCATGTTGCTAGGAAAGGACTTCCCAATATTATAGGCACTTCATAGTTGATCTCCCAGTTGAGAATCACAGAATCCCCAGGAAAAATAAACTTGTCAACCCAAATAAGAACATCATCAGTAATACCAAGAAGCCTCTTTATTGTTCGATCTGAAATTTGAAATCTCATTGAAGCCAATACCCAAAGTTTCTAATATATAGTAAGGCATCAAATTAAACTTGCTCCTAAATCACACAAGGCCTTTGCAAAATCCGCACTCCTAATGATAAATGGAATGTAAATGCGTCGGGACCTTCAACCTTTGGAGCCATTGAGTGCACAATTGCACTCAATTGATAAGTCATTTTGATGGTCTCACAATCCATATATCTCTTTTTAGTCATCAAGTCTTTCATAAACTTGCCGTATCGCGACATTTGCTCAAGAGCTTCCACCAAGGGTACATTGACCGACTAGCTTTTCATCATCTCAATAAACTTCTTGAATTGGTTATCATTCTTTTGCTTTGCAAGTCTTTGAGGGTAAGGCGGAAGAGGCCTTGGAAAACGAGCCTTGAATTGAGGAATTACCATTTCCGGTATGTCTATCACGTGTTCACTAAACGGGTTCATGTCATTTGAGTTTCCACCTCATTGTCATGAATTTAAATTTTTACCTCAACATTCAAATTCTCTTCACTCACTTGCTCATCCACTTATTGGAATATCATCATTTTGCACTTCAACATCATCACTCACAACTTCTTTTTACTCGGAGGTACTTACTTTACAACCTCTACCGCTCCTTATGGTCACTGCCATTGCATAGTCAGTATTGTTCCCACCTTTCGGGTTTACTACCATGTCACTAGGTAGTGCCCCCTTAGGGCAAGTGCTCAAAGATTGCAAAATATGGCTGAGTTGGACCTCCAAGTTTCGGATAGAAGTGTTATGGGATGCCAACAGGGCATCAGAGTCGGCGTTTTTCTTCATCATTTTCTCAAATATCAACTCAATCCTCCCCATCTTATTATTTGATGAGCTAGGATCTTGAGACAAATTGTTCGGTTGTTGATACATTGAAGGCCTTTGAAAGCCCGACCCCCGATTCCCTTGATTTTCATTATTCTAACCCCCTTAGTTGTTGTTTCCTCCCCAATTGCTATTGGTAGAGCCACCCTAGTTGCCTAGTTGTTCTGGTTGCCCCAATTCTGATTGTTGTTCCCCCAATTTCTATTTCCTTGTTGGTTTTGATTCCCCCAATTTCCTTGGGATCTGCACTGATGTTGTTGACTCTGAGCATTGCCTCATTGTCCTTGGTAGTTGTTCACATACTGAACTTCTTCACTTTGATCATCGTACCCATCATCTCGGTTGAAACAACTACTACCTTGCTCATATTGATCCGAATTTCCTTGGCTTTATTCACCTCTTTCTCGCCTCTTGTTGACCATTATATTTAATCGTTCCATGGAATTCAGTTGTTTTGGAGCTTGAGCTTGCTGCAATTGAGCTTTGGCCAACTGGTAATTGTGGTAGTCAACTTTGCTATTGTTGCTCGTGGCCATGGAGCTATTTGTGCAGGTGAATGAGATTGGGATCACCTGGTGGCACATTAGCTCGACTTTTTCACGCTGAGGAAGTGTCTGCCCTCTCATCAAGTATATCATGCGCTTCAGCATAAGGTGTGCTCATAAAGTTTACCCCTGCTAGTTGGTTCACAATGCACCAATTGGTAGTGTTGATGCTACGGTAGAATATTTGCTGTATCATTGCTTTGGTAATATCACTGTTCGGACATTCTTTCACCATCATCCAATACATATCCCAAATCTCATTAGGTTCCTGTTTCAAGGCTAGGATATCATCTCTCAAGGTCGCCATATGCCCTAGTGAGAAGAAATTGTCTATAAGGTTGTCGGCCAACTCATCCTATATGGTGATAGAATGGTTGGGGAGTCTTTCGAGCCAGTCCAAAGCTTTCCCTCTAAGTGAAAAAAGGAACAATCTTAGTCTCAATGGTAGGATATGGTTACTATGGAAATCTCACATCCAAGTATCCATATCTACTGTGACTGATCAGTTCATCCAATGTATGGTGGAGGACACACAAGCTTCAATCAGATTCCATTTGAGTGTAGTATATGCTCATAATACTGCAGGCAATAGGGAGAGGTTATGGTGTGACTTAAAGGCAGTCAGTATTCCCAGCCAGGATCCTTGGTTACTCAGTGGGGATTTCAATACTGTGATGAATTCTGAGGATAGAATTGGATCCCCTGTCACTGATGCTGAAGTCAAGGATTTCAAAGAGACTGTAGATGTCATTCAACTTACTCCTCTCAGAGCTAAAGGTTGGTAATATACCAGGTCAAACAAGCAGGATGCTAATACTAGAGTGTATAGCAAAATTGACTGGGCACTTGGTAACTTCCAATGGATCCAACAGTATGGGCATCTTGAGGCAGAATACATGAACCCTTCTGTATCTGACCACTCTCCTATACTTGTCAAGTTTGGCAGTCAAAGGCTATTATACCCCAAACCATTCAGATTCTATAATGCAGTTATGGAGGAGCCTCAGTTCAAATCTGTTCTGGAAAATGCCTGGGCACAGCAATATGAAGGTCCACCTATGCAGAAGGTATGGACTAAGCTGAAAATATTGAAGCAAGAACTGAAAGGTATTAATAGACAGATGGCAGCCTATAAGCAGAAACTCGTGCAAGCAAGAGAAACATTGGAGATTGTTTAGAGCCAGATGCAACAAGATCCTCTTGCACAGAATCTACTCAATGCTGAGAAGAATGCACTATCTGAAATTGAAAAATGGAGTAAGGTGGAGGAACAGATTATGAGACAGAAATCCAAAGCTACCTGGATTCAGTGTGGAGATGCCAACACAAAGTATTTTCATGCTCAATGGAAGATTAGAACCAGTCAGAATAACATTAGCTCTATATATACTGTACTAGGTGACAAACTGACAGATCCATTAGCTGTGGAGCAGGAGTTTGTTCAGGTATTCAAATCACTGATGGGAGAGTGTGCTGAGGAAATCCCTTGTATCAACACTACTATTATGAAAGAGGGAACATGTCTCAGTGGAGGAGATTGAAGAAGCTATAAGGGAGATGCCAAAAGATAAAGCCCCTGGTGTGGATGGTTTTCCTGTGGAGTTCTTCACAAGGAACTGGGAGATAGTGCAAGAGGATATAGTTGCTGCAACTATGGATTTCTTTAATACATGCAATATGCCTAGTATGATAAATACTACAGCAATAGCACTTGTGCCTAAAGGTAATAATCCTACAAATGTCAAAGATTATAGACCTATTGCCTGTTGTACAACTGTTTATAAAATCATAGCCAAGGTTATTACAAAGAGAATGAAGACTGTAATTGGCAGCATAGTTGGCCAGTCCCAATCAGCATTTATTGAAGGAAGGAGTATCATTGATAATATTCTACCCAGTCATGAAATATTCAAGGGATACACAAGGAAAGGTGTGTCTCCTAGATGTGTCCTTAAAGTAGACTTAAGGAAAGCATATGATACTTTCGAATGGGGCTTCCTTAAACAGGTTCTTATTGATATTGGATTTCCTGCAAAGTTCCTCAACTGGATAATGGCATGTGTATCCACTGTTTCATATACCTTAATGCTAAATGGAGGGTTCACCAAACCTTTCAAGGCTAGGAGAGGTATTAGGCAAGGGGATCCTATGTCTCCCTATTTGTTTGTGCTTGCAATGGAGTATCTTAACAGGCTGATGCAACAGATTCATAGAAATGGAGACTTCAACTTCCATCCTAAATGCAGGAAGCTAAACTGTGTGCATATTTGCTTTGCTGATGATCTCCTAATGTTCTGCAGAGCTGATAGGATTTCTATTCAGATATTGCAAGAGGCTTTTCATAACTTTTCTGCAGTATCAGGATTGAAAGCAAACAACAACAAAAGTGCTATATATTTGGCTGGGGTACAACAGTCTGTTAGAAATGAACTTGTGGAGCAGCTGGGATTCAGTGAGGGACAACTTCCTTTTAAGTACCTTGGGATTCCTCTCAGCTCCAAGAAACTTGCTATACATCAATACTCTCCTTTGATTGAGAAGATTACTGCCAGAGTCACATGTTGGTCTGCCAGAATGTTATCTTATGCAGGGAGATGCCAACTGATAAAAGCAGTGTTATTTGGAATCCAAACATATTGGGCACAGATTTTCATAATACCAAAGAAGGTACTGAAGGCTATTGAGGCAGTCTGCATGTTCTTTCTATGGACAGGTAATGCTTCTATATCTAAAAGAGTCTTGGTTGCATGGGAGAGAGTATGTAAACCTATATCTGCTGGGGGTCTCAACATCATAGATATGGCTACCTGGAATAAGGCAGCTATAACGAAATTGCTCTGGGATCTTGCTAGAAAAAAAGATTGTCTATGGATAAAATGGCTCCAGTGTTATTACATAAGCAGAATGATATCAGCCATGTACCTCTGCCAAGGAATGCATCTTGGATTATTAGGAAAATATTGGATTGTAGGACTGATATCATGGAGAACCAACAGTTGCAAGGCACCCTCTACTGCAGGCTGAAATCATTGTGTAAGCTGGAGAAGTTTCAAATTCACCAGTTATATCTTGCTATGCTTCCTAATTATAGCAAGGTTGGTTGGAGGAATGTGATGCTGATTGCAAATGTACAGCCAAGACATAAGTCTACAGTGTGGTTAGAAGCCCAACACAGATTGCCTACCATTGATAGATTACACAAGATTGGAGTTGATATACCTACTGCATGTGTTTTCTGCAAACAGCAAGATGAAAGATTTGAACACCTGTTTTTTGCATGCCCAGTTACCAACAGACTATGGCTCAGAATCTGCAATTGGATGGGATACCAGCGAGCAGCTATCACTTGGGAGGAGGAGCTAAAGTGGATATGCAGTACGGCTAGAAGTAGAAACTGGCAGCAGGCAATTACTGCAACTGCTTTTTTGACTACTGTTGCATTGATATGGAGGAGCAGGAACACTATTAGATTTGAGAACAAGGCTTTTAATGAAGATCAATTTTGTAAGGAAGTAGCAGTGTTGATACATACAAGAAGTAGGAAATGTAAAGGTGGCAGAAAGGGCTACATAAACTCAACTGATATCCTTAGATTTGATTAATAGTTACATCTTAGTATGAGATTATAGTTATAGTCAAATATAAATGAGTAGTAGGAGTCCATACTACTACCATAGGAATGTATTGTACATATCTTTTTGAATCAATGAAAATGACAGTTGAATGAAAAAAAAAATATATATATATATATATATATATATATATATTTATTTTTTTTTTTTTTTGAGCCAGGTATCTACAAAGGATTATAGACGTTTATATGCATTCTGATGGGGAGCACCTGTGAAGTACCCTGTTTGCTCCAATAAGGTCAACATAACATTTGTAATCTCCAACTTGCCCGCTGAATCCGATGTGGGACGATTGCACCTGCATAAACCTTATTTGGAAGCACCCGAAGAGCTACTTGCGGAGGTGCTGGGGAGGGTCTGGAATGTTTTCATTGGCCTGGCGGCCTCTTCTTTGAGCTTGAGGTACTAGAGGAACCTCATCTTCAACATTATCATCTACCTCCTTCCCCTGAACATTTTCGAGAGGATCATTATTTTCCATTTTGTAGCTGAATCGATTAACCCACACAATTTAGTAAAACGGAAGGAAATAAAAATAAGTCACAAAACTAGTTAGATAGATAGCCAAAACGGATTAGCACCTTGACAATGGCGCCAAAAAGCAATCAGCTCCAACCTTACACCACTATATAATGGCAAGAAGTGATCGATGCAGCTTTTACCCGAAAGGTCGGGATAGATATCCACAAGGAGCTAATATTAGTTGGGAGTTGGATTTCTATCCAATCTAGCTATGCGTGTTGCTTTTAATTGCCCTTCTAACCATTCTTACAGTTTTTTCTCTTCCACTTTTAATACTACTAATTGCTGCAAATAATCTAAGTACAATGTTTTTGTATGAGCACTAAAAAAGTGACTTACACCTAGGCGAGTATCTAATAGGGTCTAGAATTAAGAATAAACATGTTATATTTGGGGTCATGATATAACCTTTACACATAATTACTCACTCTATAGCTCTAGGTAGTTTGAGTGACTTTGCCCTAATTAGCTTTCTCAAGCCAAATTGGGTGTTCATACAATGCAAGTAAAATTGGAAGAAGTTTGTTATTACTATCTCTAGTTTTAACCCTTTAAATAGGGCTATCAATCCCTTAAATGTACACCAATTCCTTGTTAGCCTAAATTTTCTAGACTTAGTCTCTCTTTCTCAAAAAGAGACTAAATCATAATGCTATGAATCAGTATTTGCAACCACCAATTATACAATTAAAGCAGGAACAACAACAACAACAACTATCCAGTATAGTCCAAAAAAGTGGGGTGTGGGGAGGGTAATATGTAGACGGGCCTTACCCCTACCCGAAAGGGCAGAGAGGCTATTCCCAATCGGCCCTCGGCTGTTTACAATTAAAGCATAATCAAGATAAATATCGCTAACCCATAAATAATTAAGCTCAAAAATTGAAGATCCATTAAATACCCACACTAGAGTTGGGTTACAACTCTAACTAATGGATTTAGATACTCATAATCAAGGTAGAAAGCAAAGATGGAGATGAAATATAAGGCATTAAAGTTGATTACAAGAATAAAATCTAAGAATATTAGTTAAAGATGCTCTAAAATTACTCTACGTGGTAAAATATGGCTATTCACGAGCTCCTTAGACAAAAAATAGACTAAAAATATGAAAAAGATCAATTTATACACGACTAAAATTACTGGAAAAAAATCTTCTACGGAAGTTCCGCTGTTAGCGAAATACTGGGCGCCTCAGCGCATGGACTTTCTCGGTCGCGCAAAATCAAGAAGCGACCACATTTCTTCAGTTTTGTACTGGTACTGGGCTAGGTTTCACGGATAGCAAAAAGTTTTCTGCGTTAGCGTTGGCTTCTATTGCGGCCGCGTAAAATGTTCGTAGGCCATGTTCTTCAATTGAGCTCATATTGCAAGATCTCTGAGTCTCTATCTCACCCTTAGCAGAATTTGCACCGCGTCCGCGCTTTGTACTTTCACGGCCGCGTAATTTAGACGCGGTCAGCGACAGTGTTGACACATGGCTGCAGCTTCTCTAGTCATCACTTTCGCTGCAGCATATTTTCAGTCGCATCAACAGAGTATCATACGCGTCCGCATAAATAGTAATGTTGACAATGCTCCAATTCCACTCTTTGGGCTTGTGCAAGTTGACTCCTTTATGAGTTCATTTTGTCTTCTTCGCCCCATTTTGACAAAAACTACAGTTAAGCGCCTTAAGTTAGTTTTGGGGAATACTTTTATATTTTTTTTTCCAAAATATAAGCAAAAGAGAGTATAAGATATGTAAAAATCCATAGTTATCTCTAGCCCACCTCGAGACTGTCATCGCTCATCGAGACCTCGCTTGCATACTGGTTTGACTTGCTTCCTTCTCAATTATATATAGTTAACTCCTTGTTTATCAATTGGTATTAAATTAAATCACATATCCTTAAAACCACAATATAAGTTTAGTTGTTACTCGAATTTTAGGATAAAAGTAAGTGTTAATAAATTTTAAGCAGACATATAAATAAATGTAAACGAGATTAAGGATGTGTTTGGTATAACGAAAATATTTTTTTAAGAAAATATTTTGTTGAAAAACAAGTAGTAATCTTATTCATTTTTCGGTGTTTGCTACGCAAATTAATGAAAATGATTTTTCTAAAGTATTCGTAAATAATTTAGATATAATAAACATGAAGTTATAAACTTTCAAACCAACAACCTTACGAACCCATAAATTTCATAAACTTTTGAACCTCTAAACTTTCGAAATTGCGGAATTTCGAACCCTTTAAACTTTTAAATTTCTAAACCCGTAAACTTCCAAACACATAAACCTCCGAACTCATAGCTTTGGAACATATAAAATTTTGAACCTTTAAACCGATAAATAAAAAGAGTAAAAATGAAAAAAATATTTAAAAAAAAAATTTTCGGAGGAGGGGGGCCAGGGTGAGGAAGGGGAAGGGGGGAGGGGTGGCAGAAAAACCAAAAAAAAATAGAAATTTGGAATTACAAAAAAAAAAGGTAAAAGAATATTGGGGGGGGAGTGGGAGGTGGGTGTAGGGGTGAGGTGGGTAAAGAGGTAGTATGGTGGATGGTAACGGAAAAATTGAAATTTGAAATAAGAACCCTTTTTTGAAGAGGGGTGAGGCATAGGGATGTTCATCGGGCGGATTGGGCGGCTTTTACTCTTAACGGTTTGGCTTAACGGTTATCGGCTTTTAAATGTATTAATCCGTTAGCCACCCGATAAGATATCGGGCGGATTGGTATCGGGTTAGCTCTTATAGGGCGGTTAATGGGCGGTTTATCGGCCTAACATACATGTTCACTAAATATCTCTTATTCTCCTCGTCTTAGAAATAATGAATTGCCATAAAAAATAATATTTTAGAGGCAATATGATGTAGCTAATAAAACAATCGCCATCAGCATGTAGATTATAAAATAGATAAATTCACTACTAGTTCAGTATCGAGAAAAATAAAACAGAACTTATCTTCTGTTAGAGGCCACACTACATGTGTACTCATAAGCTTCGGATATAACCAAAAAAATCTGTCGCGCAAATTTCCATTCAGCTCCCACAATGAACTTTTAAAAACTGAAGTGCTCTGGTAAATTCTACTCTCTACACTCCTCTTCTATAAATAACTATCGTTCTCCATTTTCCACAAGCAATCATCCAAAATGCACAAATTTATTTCATAGGGTGTCGTTCCTCTAGTCATAACCAACCTTTCAATTCTTCTTTTTCCATGACACACATAGAACCATATATGTATTAGACAACTCAATTCTATCACTAAATTTTATATATGTATATATATATATATATATATATATATGTATATATATATATATATATATATATATATATATGTATATATATATATATATATATATGTATATATATATATATATATATATGTATATATATTTTTATATATATATTCTTAACGGGTTAACGGATTAGCCGTTAAGAAAATTGAATAATCCATCCCCAAACCGATAAGCCGTTATAAAAAAAAATTCAATTCGTTCCCCATCCATTAAGCCGTTAAGCCGTTACCAATAAGCCTTTAAGCTTCGGTTTGGATCGGTTTTCGGTTTCGGATCGGTATTGAACACCCCTAGTGAGGCAGGTTGGTGAGGATGAGGAAGGTTGAGAAGAAGTTTTGGAAAATATTTTCTTTTCTCTTGATAAGGAAACATTTTCTTTTCTCTTGATAAGGAAAATATTTTTCTCCAATTGATGAGTTCATAAACAAAATATATTTCAACCAAGGGTGTCAACCTGGCCGGGTTGACCCGGGACCGGCACGGACCGGCCCGGTCAAAACCGGCCCGGACCGGACCGGTTTAGCGCGGGGGGGCCGGGCTGGGTTAGGGGGGGGAAGGGGGTTGGGACGTAAGGCCTTACCGGGCAATTAACCCGGACCGGACCGGCCCGGAAAGAGAAATACCGGGCGAACCGGCCAACCCGGATATTGGCCATGCTGTAAATGGAAATGATTATTTAACAATTACATGTCATTGGATAGATGACAATACTTGTATGCAAAAACGTATTATTGCTTTTAAATATGATGAAGATCAGAGTCATACTGCAACATTTATTAGTAGTACAATTGTTGAAGTTGTCGAATTTTATAATCTAAACCAAAAAGTTTTGTGTATGTCTTTTGATAATGCTTCAAACAACAATGCTGCAGTTTCAATTTTAAAATTGAATTTACATCCACCTCTTGATGATATTTTTCATGTTAGATGTGCATGTCATGTTTACAATTTAATTGTTAAAAGTGGGCTCGATTTATTTTCAACTGAGATTACTCTAGTTAGAAGAGCTGTTGGAGTAATTCAGGGAAATAATAGACAATCTAGAATAAGAGAATTTAAGAACAAGTGTATGCAATATAACCTTACACCTAGATTCATGCCCGACGAAGTAGTTACTAGATGGAATTATACGTATATATTTTTAAAATGTTGCTACAAATATAGATTTCCAATAACAGAAGTTGCTAATGCACATTGTACTGATCCTAGGCGTATGTTATACAATTATATGGAGATTGGGCCTACTGAAAGCCCAAATTTGTATGAATCTATGAACCAACTAAATGAACATTTACAATATCTATATACTTATTATGCAACTCAATGTGATAATGCTCGTGCTTCAACTGCTGCAAATCCCACTATGCAATGTAGCACTTCTAATGTAGTCGGAGATGATGATGAAGGCTTTGATAGTTTTAATATTTTTTCAACTTTTTCTAACACTCAAAGTAGTAGTAGGAATATAGATGAACTGCAATTTTACTTGCAGAAGCAAAAGGAGCCTCGCAGCAAGGAATTTTCACCGTTAGGCTGGTGGCAGGAAAATTCAAAGCAATTTCCCGTTCTTTACGCTATGGCGCGGGATGTCCTGAATGTCCCAATTTCCACTGTTGCATCCGAGAGTGCATTTAGCCAAGCAAGACAACAACTTGGAGACACGCGGCACTCATTGGGAAGCAATGCTTTGGAAGTCTTAGTGTGTCTAAGAGATTGGATAAGATCTGAACGAAGAAATCAAGGAAAGGAAGATCTTGATAGCCCGGAAGACGAAGAACTTGGAGATATATTAACGCACGGAAACCCATCCGAATTTAACACTCCAGAAGAAGGTCCAGAGGTTCATATTAATATGGAAGAACTTGCTATTGCAATGCAAGCCATTTGATGTAAATTGTAAACTAAATATGATACATTTTAGTTTTGAAATTTTGAATTTAAGAAATAAAGTAGCACTTGCAATAAGTGCAATTTTTTCCCCATCTTTTGTTGTGTTCATTCAATTATTACAAAGTATTAATATAACTTAATATTTATACTATACGTAATTCAAAAAAAAAAAAAAGATTAACCCGGCCCGGCCCGGCTCAACCCAGCCCAATTGCAACCCGCCCCCAATTGAACCCGGACCGGACCGGCCCGGACCCGGACGGGTCATAAAATTTGGACCCGGACCCGGCCCGGCCCACCCACTGGTCACCTATAATTTCAACCAATCGAACATGAAAAATTAAAAATATTTTCTGAAAAATACTCTCTTTCATATCAAACACACCTTAATGAGAAAAATAATAATTTAACAGTCTCTATAACGAGAAGGAAATGAAATCACCAGTTGCGTAGAAGTTAAAGCACCTTTTGTGTCAAAGTTGTAAGAATATCATCAGACTGAAACCAAGATCAAGATACGAGGACATAGAAATACTTTAGATTAGCAATGATAAGTGAGTATCTGCTTGAGCAATACTATAAGATTCATCAAATATTAGGTTAGTTTATTGGACAGCTACCACACACAACAACTATTTATATAACAAGGGTTAAAAACTGCAATTAAAATTTTTGTTATGTCTCTTATTATAGGCCTCATCTCGATGAGCATAGATTTCACCACCACACTGGACTTATTAAATGCACAAGTGTACTACATAATAATCAATTATTGCATGTATAATTGGCTTCATATTTATTACTATCATCAAACCAGAGATATTTAAAATATAAATAAAAAATTTTAACAATGCAAACTCATATTTCTTACTAAAGTAGGAGCTGAAATTTCTTATGCTCCCTCAGAATATGAATTTTGCTGTACTATTTTTCCTGTTTCGAAGTTAGAACCTAAAAGAACGTTACACAATCTACAAAATAAATTTTAATCGAATATGCAATATCAATTTTCTAATGTATCTTCAAATTGTACTGAACTTGACTCTTCTTAGAAATAAATTCCTAGCTCTAACTAAGTGCCATTACAAATTAAAATAAAAGCTGTATTTGTTGACCCAACTTGGTCAACTCTAACGACTAACCTCCCACGTACTTGGTCACTTCTTCCTCCCAAAGAATCTTCTTCACGATTCCTTTTATTTTTTTGGGTTACTTCTTCTTTTCAATGAGGAAATATAACATTATTAAGGAAAAATATTAAAGGGAGATAACAAATCCTAGCACTTTAGGTGAGAAAAAACTTACTCGCACTCGTTATTTATACCAAACTAACATAGATTTAATATAGCTAATAGTATTTGATGAAAAAGTTAAAACTCTAAACAAAATTTTCAAGGTCTTTCATGTCACAAGAACAGGATTGTGCAATTTGACGATTATATTTTAATTTAGTAGAAACTTGGGTCTTGTTGTTGTTGCTGCTCTCTCTCTAATTTAGAAGTGTAAAAACAAATATTTGAAGTCAAAGTTGAAGAGAGCTTTCGGAAAATATTTCTTATTTTGATTCTATAAACATACAAAGTCAATCATAAAATAGTTTGGGCATTATCAATTGCATTTTATTTCGCCTCACTAATATTAAAGTTAGAGGAATTATCACTTATGTCTATTTATAAATAGCTTATTACAAAAATTAGCCAATTAATAAAATATTACTAATATTAGTCAAATTAGCCAATTAGCTATTTGTAACAAAAAAACAAATTTTTGCTTTGTTTTGAGTGGGTGTTATTAGAACAGACTGGGCACAACTTAAGGAGCTTGAATATCAGTTTTGGGATGATTTGATAAAGTTTTGAGGTGGTTTGAATTGAAAATTCGAAGTAAAAGCTGAACATGAAAAATAATAATATGTGTATCACCCATGTATCAATTGTATATCACATGTATATTCATGTATACTTGTATGTGAGATGCATTCCTGATACATGTTTGATAGATGTGTCACAGAGGACTTTTTAAAACTAGATTTAATTACAAATTTTGATGCAAAACCAGTCCAAATCATCTTCAATCTTCCTCAAATTTTGTACGTTGACTTATCTATACATTTTTAATGAATTTCATCTTTACCCATTGAAAATAATTTCCTTTTTGTTTAGATTTTGGAATATTGTATGGATTTTTGTATTTCATCACCTTATTTGCTACCCCGTCTATGAAATTTCCTTTTTATCTTGTATCTAATGTTGCTAATCACGCGTAAAAATATGAAAGGTGATTTTTGCATGTGATTTTTTGATAAAAGAATCCTATTATTTAGTTTTTCAATTTTTGTTAGCTAGTTTTGGTAAGTCTATAACTAATGCCTAAAGGTTGATAAATTAAGATTTATTTGAGACATTTGTGTAAGTTTCCCTTAAAGTTATCCACGTACTCTAATTATTTTTTAAAGAACCCAATAGCCTACTCTATCTAGTACTTAGCACAAGTACCAATCTATTAATCATGGGAAAATAGTTCTCTGTTATAAAATAAAAGAAATTTAATAAAACATGAATAAAAAATAAAAACAATTTAGTAAAATATGAACAAGAAATAGAGATAGAACGAGTGAAGAGATTTTCTTCTTCAATTATGTATATTTTTCTATCTATTACAAGGTATTTATATAGGCATAAAAAGTGAAGAAAATATGTCATGGAATATATCATTGAACATAGAATAATGAATATAATAGAAGAAGAGTAAATACCTACTACAGTATGACATTTATCATAGCATTCTTCTAATAACCATAATATCTAGGTAAGTGACACATAATTCCAAAGACATGCCCCTAATCAAAGTAGCATATACTTCTACGTCTCAGTATTAATTTAATATTTCAAAATGAATATGACAGCAAGAAACGATCTCTTGGGTCTCAACAGTATTGGCGTGAAGCCTTAACATGATAATTAGAAAAATTTGCAGCTCATTAACTTAATCACATAATTACAACACAGATATCAGCAAGAAAGAGTCACTAAGCGGTGCCACAAGCCCATCTTTACATTTGTGTCACCTCAACAGAAATTATAGAACACATAATTTGGGGATTCGAACCCTAAAAACCAAGTTTGGAAGCGTTACTTACCTCAAGCCAAGTCAAATTCTAGCTCGTGATTCCTTTGCCTCTCGATTCGGCTTCCAAATGCCTCGAATCTAACAAAAATCAGAACCATAACATCAATATATGCTAAGTGAACAAAGTCCAAAGCGAAAATAACCAAATTACATCATAATTTCCGAAATTGGTCAAAACCGACCCTCGAGCCTACGCCTCGAATTCCGGTAAAAATTATTTCACTAAAATCTTTATCCTCCCATGAGTCCTATACAAACCAAAAACATCAAATCAGACCTCAAATGGCCCTCAAATTCCAAATATACACTCTCCAATTTCAAGCCCTAATTTCGTAAATTTTAGGCTTTAAATCCCACTAATTTCATGTTTAAACAATTAAGAATCAACATAGGATCTAGAATTGAGTTCAAAAATCTTACCTCCAAGTATTTCCCTTCGATTCCCTCTTCAATCCTTCTCAAAAAGCTCCAAAATCACTCAACAATGGAGGACATAGACCAAAAATTGCAAAATTTTTAAAGCATTCTACCCAGGGATTATTTTTCTTCTTTGCGGATGCGGTCAAAGCCTCACGTTCGCGAATCAAACAAAATCTTTGACCAATTATTCTTCTTTTGAGAACGCAACTTCCTTCACACGAACGCCAAGCCTCCGCTGACCAAGCCATCGCGAAGGCGACCATTTCTACATGAACTCGACGCACAAACCTCTGGGATCCCAGCTAGTCCACTTTACCCTACACGAAAGTGATTTACTGGAAATAAAACCTATGCGAACGCGACGCCAAACTAGAAAATGCGAAGAACATATTCTCCTCCAGACCTTGCTCCTCTTCGCGAACGTGAAGAACAAATTCTTCTGCAACAAAAAGTAATAAAATCTGCAACTTTCCAAACCAAGTATTGGTCCGTTAACCAACAAAAACTCACCCGAGGCCCTGGGGACCTCAACCAAATATGACAAAAAATCACATACCTTCATTCAAACTCGTTCCAACCTTCGGAACCCTCAAAACACCATCAAAACATCAACTTAACCATAGATTCAAGCTTAAGAACTCCAAAAATTTCCGAATTCTGATTTTGATCAAAAAATCTATCAAACCTCGCTCGAATGACCTAAAATTTTGTACACACATTCCGCATGATACAACAGACCTACTCCAATTTCCGGAATTCCATTCCGACCCCTATATCAAAATTTCTGCTACCAACCACAAAATGCCAAAATGCCAATTTCACCATTTTCTATATCTACCACGGATCTCAAAAATACATTTCGGACACGCTCCCAAGTCCAAAAATCACCTAACCGAGATAATCAAACCATTAAAATCCAAATCCGAGATCGAAGACTAAAAAGTCAAAACTTGATCAAACCCTTCAAATTTTTAAGCTTCAAACTGGGAACTGTTCTTAGAAATTCATTCTGATTACCCTGAAAACTGAAACCTGTTAGAATATACGCCTAACGCTAGAGGGGGGTGAATAGTGTTATAATAAAAATAGTATAAACTTGCGGAATTAAAAATTGCAGGATTGAAATAAGTGCGGTAAGTAAATAATAAGGAACGAACGCACCGAATTATCCTGGTTCACCACAACCTGTGGCTAGTCCAGTCCCCGAGAGACTCTCTCGAGATTCCACTAACTTCGTTAAGCTTACGGGTGCTTAACAAACCGTTACAAACTGAGAACTTGAGTCACACAAGCCTGAAAAACCTTTGCTCGAAGATACCACACTTCAAGACTTCAACCGAAGGAATGAAAACGTTCCTTCTTACAACCACAAGGGATTAACACTTCCCTTCAAGTGTATACAAACACTTAGCACTCAAGACAAGACTCTCTTTAAGAGTAGATATGAGTAAAATAAATACGCTCAAGAACACAACAACTTTCGTCAAGAGTTTGGCTCTCAAAAACTTATGAAATGAATAGAAAATGATGAATATGAGAGTATGCAAGCTTTAGCAAGAATATGATCAGTTGTTGTACTTAGAAGACTGATTTTGAGTTGTATTTGATAGTGTTCAAAACCCCCGCAACCGTTGCCTAATTGCCAATCAAGAATTGCTGATTTTGTGCTAAGATAATCGATTATCTGATTTGCATAATCGATTATTTTCCAATCGTTCCAAAATCATTCCCAGATTTTATGCAGAATAATCGATTATCCAAATCGTATAATCGATTACCTGACAACGTTCGAAAAATCATATTCAGATTTTACTTAGCATAATCGATTATCAGATTGTGTATAATCGATTACTTGACAACGTTCAAAAAATCATATGCAGATTTTACTTAGCATAATCGATTATCAGATTGTGTATAATCGATTATCTTTCAGAGTTTAAAAATACTTTGGCAACGGTCATTTGCATAATCGATTATGCTATAAGGATAATCGATTATCTTTTATATTTTGAAAACTTCGGACTACACTGTCTTAACATAATCGATTATCATAAAGTACATAATCGATTATTTTACAGTCTTATAAAATTTGATAGACACTGCCTCAACATAATCGATTATCATAATGTGCATAATCGATTATTTTATAGCTTTGAAAAATCTGATGGACACTGCCTCAACATAATCGATTATCATAAGGTACATAATCGATTATCTTGTAGCTTTGAAAAATCTAATGTACACTGCCTTAACATAATCGATTATCATAAGGTACATAATCGATTATTGTTCAGCTTTGTAAATCTGGTGTACATTGTCTTAACATAATCGATTATCATAATGTATATAATCGATTATCTTTGTCCAGATTTGAGAGGCATGTTTAAAAATCATTTTGGCTAAAATAAAATGTTTGAAAATCATTTTGCTTTAAATTAAATATGCATGATTTGATAAAAATGATTTTACGAGAGAAGCCAAGTCTTGAGTCAATTGTCGGATCAAGATCACAATTAAAGAACGACTCATGTATAACTTTATTTCTTTGCTTGATCATGATCTTTGTTCGTCTTGTGCTTGAACCTCGTTATGTGTCAATTGCGCGCTTGTGCTTGGACCTCGTCATATGTCAATTGCGCGTCGTTTGTCATTTATCAAAACCTACAAATATGAACACACGTTTAGTTTAGTGCCTTGAGAACGTGTTTCAACAATTTCCCCCTTTTTGATAATGGCAAACCAATATCGGGATATTCATATTAGATAATTCATAATGACGATCCAAGACAAGTATATAGATATGCAATTAGTTCCCCCTCAACATATGAATTCCCCCTCAATTTATGCCAATAAATATTAAGTGCATAGCCCTTATTCTTCCCCCTTTTGATATTAGCGAAAAAATAAGTAAATAACTAGTTTAATTATTAACCAATATTGCAATTATAAAAGGGACAATATAATGTCAACATAATCGATTATGTACTTAAGAGAAATCGATTATTCTTAAAAGAGAGATTATTCTGCACCAGTGTTTTATAATTCCCCCTGTCTTTGGGGCGATACCTGCAAAATAGAATTAGGCGCCTCCGACGCTCAAGTTAGTAATGAAAAGAAAAAAATGCAATGCATGACTTAGATCAACGTGGAGTCAAGAATCCCGAGTTCACTGCGAATTCGGAAAAAGGACTCTTTCTCTAAAGGCTTTGTGAAAATGTCGGCCAATTGAGATTTGGTTTCAACAAACGCAATTTCGACATCACCTTTGAGAACGTGATCTCTTATAAAGTGGTGCCTAATTTCAATGTGTTTTGTTCTTGAATGAAGAACGGGGTTCTTCGTCAAGCTTATGGCGCTAGTATTATCACATCTAAGAGGGATATGATCGATACTTAGTCCATAGTCCGAGAGTTGTTATTTCATCCAAAGGATTTGAGCACAACAACTCCCCGCGGCTACATATTCAGCCTCGGTTGTGGACAACGCAACACTTACCTGTTTCTTACTAAACCAAGAGACAAGAGAGCTACCGAGCAAATGGCAAGTGCCACTAGTGCTCTTGCGGTCCAATTTGCAACCCGTAAAATCGGAGTCAGAATAGCCAACAAGTTGGCATGAAGAACCTTTGGGATACCATAGTCCCACATTTATAGTACCCACAAGATACTTCATTATCCGCTTAACCGCAGTTAGGTGCGACTCCTTCGGACATGATTGATATCGAGCGCATAAACATACGCTAAACATTATGTCCGGTCTATTAGCAGTAAGATAAAGAAGGGATCCGATCATACCTCGATACTTCTTGGTGTCGACTTCCTTACCTTTCTCATCTTTGTCAAGATGATCGGATGTGCTCATTGGAGTGGCCATTGCTTTGGCGTTGCTCATTTCAAATCGTTTTAGCAACTCTTTGCAATATTTAGATTGACAAATGAAAGTTCCTTCTTTCATTTGTTTCTCTTGCAACCCTAAGAAGAAGGTTAGCTCGCCCATCATAGACATCACAAATTCGCTTGTCATTAAATCAGAAAATTCCTTGCACAAAGCATTGTTAGTAGCACCAAAAATAATATCATCCACATAGATTTGAACTAATAAAATATTATTGTTTTTATGCTTAATAAATAGTGTGGTGTCAACTTTCCCCCTAATGTACTCATTGTCCAAAAGAAATTTGCTCAATCGTTCATACCAAGCTCGGGGAGCTTGTTTAAGACCATAAAGGGCTTTCTTAAGTTTGAAAACATGATCGGGAGATTTAAAATCTTCAATGCCCGGGGGTTGTTCAACATAAACTTCTTCTTGAATAAAACCATTTAGAAAAGCACTCTTTACATCCATTTGATATAAATTGAAATTCATAGAAGAGGCAAAAGCAAGTAATAAACGAATAGCTTCTAACCTTGCTACGGGTGCATACGTTTCTTCATAGTCAATTCCTTCTTCTTGATTGTAACCTTTTGCTACAAGCCTAGCTTTATTTCTAGTGATTACACCATTTTCATCTAATTTATTTCGAAAAACCCATTTCGTACCAATTATGGTATGATTGTCGGGTCTTGGCACCAATTCCCAAACGTCATTTCGTTTGAATTGGTTAAGCCCCTCTTGCATTTCCAAGGTCCAATGCTCATCCCCAATTGCTTCGGAAATGGTTGAGGGTTCAATTTGAGAAACGAAAGCAGTATGTCCTAAGGTGTTCTTAAGATTGTTTCGAGTACTTACCTTTTGTTCAATATCGCCAATTACCTTATCGAGAGGATGGTCTTTGATTGTCCTCCAGGCATTGGGCAGTTTCGTTTCTTTCTCCAGTGGTGGCGCTTCCTCCGATGATTGTTCCAAGATTTCATCTTGAATTTCCTTTGGATTTTCCTCTTGTGCTTTGTATGAGGACTTATTGTGTTTAAAATACCTGCAAGATCAAAACCAGAATCCTTTCTCGCCAAGCGAGCATTATTTTCAGAAAACACAATATGAGGGGATTCCTCAACAGTTTCGGTTCTATTATTGAATACTCTATATGCTTTGCTACGTGATGAATAACCAAGAAAAATTCCTTCATCCGATTTGGCATCAAATTTTCCCAAATTATCTTTTCTGTTGTTATGAATAGAGCATTTACAACCGAATACCCTAAGATGAGAGGGATTAGGTTTCCTTCCCTTATAGAGTTCATAGGGAGTTTTCATGAGTATTGGCCTTATGACTACTCTGTTTAAAACGTAGCATGCGGTACTCACGGCATCCGCCCAAAATTGTTTGGGAATCTTAGCCTCATCGAGCATGGTTCTAGCCATCTCTTCGAGACACCTATTTTTCCCTTCCACCACTCCATTTTGTTGTGGTGTACGTGGAGCAGAGAAGGTGTGCTCAATACCGAGTTCGTCACAAAAGTCCGCGAAGAGATTGTGATCGAACTCTCCCCCATGATCACTTCTTATGGAAGTGACGGTTGTGTTCTTTTCATTTTGAACACGTTTAAGAAAACATTTAAATTTTTGAAAAGCCTCACTTTTGTGAGCAAGAAATAATGTCCATGTAAATCTAGAATAATGATCAACAATAACAAAAGCATAACGATTTCTACCAAGACTTTCAATGCGAGATGGTCCAAAGAGATCCATGTGAAGAAGTTGCAAAGGTCTTGTAGTTGAAACAATATTCTTAGATTTAAAAGATACTTTTGTTTGCTTCCCTTTATGACAAGAATCACAAATAGTGTCATTTTCAAATTTCAAATTTGGAAGACCAATAACTAAATTTTGTGAAACCAATTTGTTTAACAGATGCATGTTGATATGAGCTACTCTACGATGCCATAACCACATATCATCTTCTTTACTCATAAGACAATTCACATACTCTGATGAAGAGTTTTCAAGATCAACCATATAGATGTTATCAATTCTAAAACCACGAAGAATAATTTTAAAATCACTACGACGAAAAACTAAGCATTCTTCCGAATCAAACAAAACAAGATTTCCCTTGTCACATAATTGACTTATGCTCAAGAGATTATGTTTTAGACCTTTAACTAGCAATATATGCTTAATGGAAGAAGATTCATTCTTACCGACCGAGCCAATGCCGGTAATTTTTCCCTTGTTGTTATCTCCAAAAATAACGTTTCCTCCTTCCTTGTGTTCTAGTTGAAGGAACTTGGATGCGTCTCCGGTCATGTGTTTGAAGCATCCACTATCAAGGTACCAAAGTACACTTGATCCCTTCAAACATACCTACAAGACAAATTAATGAGTTTTTGGTACCCAAGCTGTTTTGGGTCCTTGAGAGTTAGGTGTAAAATGTTGTTGTGCTTGACATGCAGTTAAGTGTCTGTGTCTAGTAAAACAAGCAGGAGCAATATGTCCTATTCGACTACAATAATGACAAATGACATTAGGATTATGCATTCTTCTAGGTTGGTAGTAGTTGGAGGTACGAAAATCGTTTGCTCTAGTTTTTGACTATATGGCTTGCGCAATCTTTGAAAATCATTTCTCCTACTGTTTGTTCTAGGATATGCAGCATTTCTAGAATAATTGTTTCTAGGTCGAGTATGTCTAGGTTGCGATTGTTGAAGGCCATTTCTAGGCGTTCTAAAATGTTCAAAGTTTCTTCTAGTGTTTGGTCTAGGATGCATATTGATTCTAGGATGGTTATTTCTAGGATGAATCCTAGGTTGAGCCTTGGGTTGTTGGGGGATGGCTTCAACTTTTTCTTTAGGCTCGTTTTTGAAACCTATGCCATGTTTGGTCGATTTCAAATTGACAAGAACATCATTCAAATTTTTATGAGAAGAATTGAACTTATCTAGGGTGCCCTTAAGTCTTTCTACTTCATCTTTTAGATGCATGCAAGAAATACATTTTTTACTAGAACTCTCGGGTTTGTCGGCGCTTCTCTTGCCGAAAAATTTGTTTTCTTCTTTCAACTTCTCATTTCCCAAAATCAATTTTTCCAAATATTTTTCTTTCAAAGAGAGTTGTTTTTCAAAATCTTTTTCTTTCAAAGAGAAATTTTTCTTTACGTCTCTAACAGTTTTGGAAGCTTTAATGAATTCACTATACAGTTCATCAAAAGCGTTTTGCATTTCCTCAAGAGAATAGAAATTTTTTGAAGAAATTTGACATACCTCTTCTTGATTGTCTTCGTGTGCCATGAGACATAGATTTGCGGTTTCGTCTTCTTCATCGTCGCTTGATTCGTCTCCGGAGTCACCTCCAAGATATGTATGCTCGTTGTTTCTTGAAGGGTTTCTTCTCCTTTTTGACATTTGGGAAATTTGATTTAATGTGCCCGATTTCTCCGCATCCATAGCACTTTACTTGATCTCCTTGTTGTTTGCCTTTTCGTTCATACTCTTTTCGCATGAACTTTTGAAACCTCTTAATAACGAGTCCGAACTCGTTATCTCCGTTGTTTGAGTCCTCATCATTTTGAGGTTGAGCCGTGCTTGCCTTGAGGGCAATTCTTTGTTTCCTTTGATCATTAAACAGAGGGTTAAGTATAGTAGATTCATAGGTTTTAAGATTACCTCTTAGTCCGTCGATGGTGACATTTGAAACGCCGATAGACTCTTGAATCGCGTCGGCCTTGGAGCGCCATTCCGGAGTGAGACTTCGGAGAATTTTTCGGACAAGTTCCTTATCCGTGAAGGTCTTCTTAAGAGCATGTAGGTCATTGACGATTTTTGAAAATCGTTCGAACATGTCATCGATCCTCTTGCTTTCCTTCATGTGAAACAGTTCATATGCATGGGTTAGAAAATCAATTTTAGCTTCTCTTACCTGGTCCGTACCTTCGTACGTGATTTCCAGCTTATCCCACATTTGCTTAGCCGTTGTGCAACATGATATTTTTCTGTAATCATCATTTACAGCACAATATAATAAGTTGATGGCTCTAGCGTTGTTCTGCACTTTTCGGATATCATCCGCATCGTATTCATCTTCGGATTTTGGAACCCATTCATTTTCAACCTTTTTGGTTGGAATATGTTCGCCCTTCGTTATAACCTTCCATAGATGAAAATTATTCGATTGGATGAGTATTCTCATCCTCCCTTCCAGTACGTATAGTTTGTGCCATCGAATAGTGGTGGTCTGGTGGAGCATTGTCCTTCACCTATTCCTGCATTAAAGTCACGAGTAGAAGCCATGGATTGTTTCTCTCAAATGGTTAAGTCTTTCAGAGAGTTGGGCACCGATACCAATTGTTAGAATATACGCTTAACGCTAGGGGGGGGGGGGGTGAATAGCGTTATAATAAAAAACAATATAAACTTGCGGAATTAAAAATTGCATGATTGAAATAAGTGCGGTAAGTAAATAATAAGGAACGAATGCACCGAAATTATCCTGGTTCACCACAACCTGTGGCTAGTCCAGTCCCCGAGAGACTCTCTCGAGATTCCACTAACTTCGTTAAGCTTACGGGTGCTTAACAAACCGTTACAAACTGAGAACTTGAGTCACACAAGCCTCAACAACCTTTGCTCGAAGATACCACACTTCAAGACTTCAACCGAAGGAATGAAAACGTTCCTTCTTACAACCACAAGGGATTAACACTTCCCTTCAAGTGTATACAAACACTTAGCACTCAAGACAAGACTCTCTTTAAGAGTAGATATGAGTAAAATAAATACGCTCAAGAACACAACAACTTTCGTCAAGAGTTTGGCTCTCAAAAACTTATGAAATGAATAGAAAATGATGAATATGAGAGTATGCATGCTTTAGCAAGAATATGATCAGTTGTTGTACTTAGAAGACTGATTTTGAGTTGTATTTATAGTGTTCAAAACCCCCACAACCGTTGCCTAATTGCCAATCAAGAATTGCTGATTTTGTGCTAAGATAATCGATTATCTGATTTGCATAATCGATTATTTTACAATCGTTCCAAAATCATTCCCAGATTTTAAGCAGAATAATCGATTATCCAAATCGTATAATCGATTACCTGACAACGTTCGAAAAATCATATGCAGATTTTACTTAGCATAATCGATTATCAGATTGTGTATAATCGATTATCTTTCAGAGATTAAAAATACTTTGGCAACGGTCATTTGCATAATCGATTATGCTATAAGGATAATCGATTATCTTTTATATTTTGAAAACTTCGGACTACACTGTCTTAACATAATCGATTATCATAAAGTACATAATCGATTATTTTACAGTCTTATAAAATTTAATAGACACTGCCTCAACATAATCGATTATCATAATGTGCATAATCGATTATTTTATAGCTTTGAAAAATCTGATGGACACTGCCTCAACATAATCGATTATCATAAGGTACATAATCGATTATCTTGTAGCTTTGAAAAATCTAATGTACACTGCCTTAGCATAATCGATTATCATAAGGTACATAATCGATTATTGTTCAGCTTTGTAAATCTGGTGTAAATTGTCTTAACGTAATCGATTATCATAAAGTACATAATCGATTATCTTTGTCCAGATTTGAGAGGCATGTTTAAAAATCATTTTGGCTAAAATAAAATGTTTTATAATCATTTTGCTTTAAATTAAATATGCATGATTTGATAAAAATGATTTTACGAGAGAAGCCAAGTCTTGAGTCAATTGTCGGATCAAGATCACAATTAAAGAACGACTCATGTATAACTTTATTTCTTTGCTTGATCATGATCTTTGTTCGTCTTGTGCTTGAACCTCGTTATGTGTCAATTGCGCGCTTGTGCTTGGACCTCGTCATATGTCAATTTCGCGTCGTTTGTCATTTATCAAAACCTACAAATATGAACACACGTTTAGTTTAGTGCCTTGAGAACGTGTTTCAACAAAACCCACCATTTACATAAATCATAATACATCACACGGGGCTAGTCATACCCGAGAACTGGCAAGCGAAGTGCAAAAGATCAAAATGACCGGTCGAGTCGTTACATCCTCCCCCACTTAAACATATATTCGTCCTCGAACATGCCTAGAGTTGTTCCGAAAACCATCAAATCACTGTGTAACCTTACCTTGCACATACCCGAGGGTGACCGCACGTCATTCTATCTCATATATGCTTGATAACACAATGTAACTAAAATTTCACAATTCAACCTAGCACATAAACCTTAGAACCATATTTCCACTTCTGAAATCGTCTACAAGATCAAAATCTCACATCTGTACTTTAAATAAGCCCGAACAAGCTGTAAAAAACCATGCCTACGGCCTCAGATGCAACTACATGATATTCCACATAGCATAAGCTCTCGTAGCGATAACTTCTAATCATCGTAGTTGCTCAGAACAACTGAAATCAATAATAAACCTCTTATCGAATAAAGCCTCATTCTAACACTTTCGTATACTGCTATTGATAAATGAAACACATGGTATGTCATAACCATTTCTCAGATCAACCATTCGTGAAGCCACTTCTCCTTTGGAAAGGACCATAACAAATTCTTGAGCCTAACATCGATATTATCCTTCCAACATGCCGAAACCGAATCCATTTGTATTAATTCTAGATCCCATCGATCACATCTAACCAAAACAACTACTCCGGTGACATGACACATTTATACCATCTAAAGCCACAACTCTTGCAATTCGGGCACCAATAAGTAACAATTCAAACATACTCAAATCATGAAAAATGACTCAAATAAAAGAGTTATACCGTTAGCTCACCACACACAATATTGAGAACCCATCACACATCATACCTCCATATAACTTCGCAGCAATGCACGACCCTATCCAAACACTAGTCTACATGAAGCCCTACAAGTCACTATACTCAAAATCAACAATCTCGCGCCATTTGATGTCTACTATCAAAATCAAATCATCATAAACACGGAGAAGCAACCGACATGATACCACACAAACCCAAAAGGACATAGCCAATATGCAATCCACCAAGCAATACCCAATACTCTTCCCGCTCGAATTCAACTATGAGGCCCTAATAAAACTGCACCACATGTGCCTATAATCCATTAATTGTAATGACTTGCAACACGGGAAGGTAACTCATAAACCGCTCCAGAACACTAATAAGCTCAATAATAATCAAATCAACACATCCCTCGACAATAGCAACTCGGAGTCAACAAAATCGGCTTGATGCAGAACACACATTCAAATAGGCCTACCAATGAACCCCCTTATCAAGGAGTTCCTGAGGTTACCCCTTCATCTCCTTTAACTCCCTGACACCAAATCAATATCGAAATCAACTACCCTATCCGACAGCATGCCCGGCAACAGGAAACACATCCGAAAAATCCCTTACCACCGGAACCGAATGAATGGTAGGAGACTGACATCCTCCGAAGGCCAAACAAGAAAGGTAGCCATTCCCAACCATTAGCTGGGCCTTCAAAAATGAAATCACTCTACTGGAAACATAACTCGTCGAACCTTGCCACTCAATCTATAGCATCTTTGGCATAGCCAACGCTGCCGCTTTAGCATAATAGTCCATAATTGCACGACACAGAGACAACCGGTCCATACCTACTATCAAATCAAACCCTAACATACTAAGCAACAAAGGATCAACTCGGGTCTCTAATCCATGATAGTCACCACACAACGCTGATACACGCGACCCACAACCACAACATAACCTGTTTATGAGAACTTCCAGTCTCCAAGTCCATATAGCACACGAATCACCATAACCGATCCCAACTCCACCGTCCGAATAACACACCTGTAATACCCAATCATCCCACGAGGGGTATTCCTATAATTCTTTTATGCCGCCAAGCAAACTCAAACATTAGCAATCGATCAAACAAGAGAGTGCCGCAACACTAATGAAGTATCCATAACTCAAACACAGCACCATTTCTGAAATATATACCATCATCGAGCCACACCAATTAGTAATCTCATTTATCTAGTCATCTGAAATTGTCCACGCTATCTAAGAATTTGTGACCTTCCTTTCAAAACTGAACCGTGACCTTACACATGTAAATCTCAATATTACACAACATACCGCATATACCATGCCATCTGACGTCATAAAAGCTTCATAATCCATTCCAAGTCACAAGCAGCTCTGTACTCCACTAGCCAAGAACTTTCTATTTGATCCAATCTAGAAGAAAATTTCTATACATCACATGCTACCCAAGCCAGTAGAAATTATACATCTTTAACCGTGGTAGACACCATAAAGAATTCCCCGAATCCAATTTCACAAAACCAAACCATTAGAACTGAATCCTCCTAACTCAACTAAGCTACACAAATCACTAAAAACCCAAAAGCATTGCCACGAAATACCTGTAGAAACCCATTACCTCGTAAGCACCCAAAGAACTAATCATATCCCTTACTATGTCGGTCTGGCCTACTACCAGGTAGTTCTATTTATCCAAGTTTCTTCTAAATTTCTTTCAAATTGATATTTCCCTTTGCCATAATACCGCAATCCTCAACCCAGACTCACCAAACGAGACTTCAAGCACGAAACCACATCGTCTGAGGCTCCTAAGCCGCTGAATACTCTCTTAATATTCTCAAAAGCACTACATTCAAAATACTTTCCCTGAAGAGACTTCTTACGTATCTAAATCCATTACATTCACATTCTTAATACTGATGTGTAGAATCCATAAAGATATAGAAATGTCATAAATCTTAACACTCTCCAATGTAAACCTTAGTTTCTATTCAAATGCACCCTTCTGAAGATCTCCAATTATTACATATAAGTCTCGAATCCATTTAAACCATTCTCGAGATTCATACACTCTACTTAGGTTTCAATTAGATTAATTAAATGAACCGAACGACATGTGCCCCATTATAACATCAACACCTATGGAGGTAACCCCATCTGAATGCAACCAAACAAATTCTTGTTCTATGCACCGTACATCCTTTGCCAATAACAACTCAAGTCATTATGTGATTCTCATACACCCATAGAGCATAATATAACCTTTATTAAAATATCCTTTACTCGAGCCATCTTCGATATCAACCTCTATAAGCTATAACTGATTCACCAGTATGCCTCAAACTGGAACTAACAAAGCACATAATCGTGCAATCAACTAATCAGTAGTAGACTCCCCAACTTGGCTCAAAGGCATAGATCAAAAAAATAATAAATCACAATGGCTATACTCTAATACCGCTATAATACCATAGTGGGATTAAACTCAATCCTTCATAAGCTCATGCAACACAAGCCATCTAGTACTTTAAATCTTCTACAAATCTCACGTTCACCCTCGTAATAGTTAAGCCCTTTCTTTCAAACGATCCAAATTCATATTGCAACACATATATTTCCCTAGTAAAAGAGGTCTTCCAACTAACAAGATAAGGATCATACAAACTTCAGAACACTCTGCAGGAGATAACCCACCTGCTTCGCCTGAAACTAACATCTCTTTAAACCCTTCCAACGTCACATACAACACGCAATTACTTAATCTTCCTGAGTCAAAACTCATATCGTAACATGAAATCTATTCCACTCCCCAACTAGATAACATGAACAGATCCTTCAACATACCATAACCCGGGGCTATACATCAAATCAAGATAGAAATCAAGCACCAAATAGTTTTTGTACTCTCAAGAAGACCCTTCTCGTCACTTTTAAATCACAATAACATATCTCTCAGTCACATCATACTCATCACATAGTCATCCAGTCAATACTTCCACTAATAGGAATACTACCGAACATATAAATCTAGAAGCACGTGCTCGCAAAATCAACACCTCAGTATTCAACTACAAGAAAATCTCGGCCTCAAGTCCTCCAGACTAGCCCAACATCAACACATAGAAATCACATCTCGCCCTTCGATCAGGGAATCACAAGCTGTCGATGCACAACAGATACTGAGCGCTCATGCGCATACACGAATGTGTGAAAAGAATTCAATGAGTTAAGCTTCAAGCTGAATCAATGACAAATGATAGGAATTCAAGAATTTGAAGTTTATTTCCTACAGGTTCTGCAACCTCTCGAATATAACTACAGACATCTTTGTACCGATCCGAAAGGAAGACTATACTAAACCGGCTTATGACTCGTGAGACCTATGTAGGCTCTGATACCAAGTTGTCACAACCTAAATCACGACCCATCGTGATGACGCCTATCGTGAAACTAGGTCAGCCTCAACTCAACAGTCAACATGATAATAATAAGTTTGAAAACATTAAAGGAAGCTTTTAGTAGTTAAAGAACTATTTGAAACATAAGAAATTCCATGAATAAATAAAATCCAGCTCAAAACACCAGGGTGTCTCTGAGTGCATGAGCGTCTAAGGAAGAATACATAGTCTCATATAATGTCTAAGGGAACAAATGAAATAAACTGGAAAATAAGATAGAGAGCCAAGGCCTACGAACACCGTGTAGGTAGTTCCATAATCTTCTAGGACAGCAGCCTCGATCAACATTCGCCACTAGATCTAAAGTGGCTGAATACGCACATGAGGTGCGGGAGTAACGTGAGTACACCAACTCAGTAAGTAATTAGTCCAACCTTTAGACTGATATGTAGTGACGAACTCAACCTTCACAAGGATAACAGAAATAACGTACAGAAATGTAGGCATTCTTTCAATTAAATAAATAGCTAGAATAGTACAACATAGCAAGTATGAACAAGGTAAAGGAGTGTAACTCTACATCTACAGGTCAATGCACATGCCGTATGAAATGTACCATGCTGAGTGCCTCATATGCCCACAACCTCAAATGCTCGTTCACTTAATATTGTATATGGATCATACGGCCCAGGGAAGATCCATCCCTGAATATATACATCTCTGACAGCAATCACTCAATACTGAGGAAGGCCATTCCAGCCTACAGAAAAGATCCATCTCTAGATAATATGAATAACAAACTCACAACAACTCGATAGTGTGTATGGCTCACAAGACCCAGGGAAAATCCATCCCAGAATATATAAATATCATTGATAACGGTCATCCAGTACCAAGGAAGGCCATTCCAGCCTATGGAGAAGTTCATTTCCAAATATAAATACTTCGGACGAGATCCATATCCAGGGAAGATCCATCCCTGAATATCATCAACTATGCTGACTAGGGGTGTAAAGACTCCGGAGGGGCTTCTCTCATTAGCCTAAGCGCTATAACAAAGTCAACAAAGGCTTGTTCAATATCTCGATGCAGCATACAGCCTGATCCCATACAGTAACTCAATATTAGGCTCTTGGTATCACTCAGTCATCACTCTCCAATCTCACACACACGGGCTCAAATGTCATGATATTACCCCGAACAATGATACGATATGCCAAATAGCAATAATTGAGACTAAGACATGATATAATATGCATGAAGAGGAATGAGTACGGAATACCAATGAAGCTAATGATATGACAGTACGAAACGACCTCTCGGGTCTCAAAAGTATTTGCGTGAAGCCTTAATATGATAATTAGCGTGATTTGCAGCTCATTAGCTTAATCACCTAATTACAACACAGATATCAGTAAGAAAGAGTCACTAAGCGGTGCCATGGAATGATCCCGGCCGCAATTCTCACGGTGCACAAACACAAGCCTGTCACTTGGCATTTGCGTCACCTCAATAGAAATCATAAAACACATAGTTTGGGGTTTTGAACCCTCAGAACCAAATTTGGAAGCGTTACTTACCTCACCCCAAGCCAAACTATAGCCCATGACACCTTTGCCTCTTGATTAGGCCTCCAAATTCCCCGAATCTAACCATAATCAGAACCATAACATCAACATATGCTAAGGGAACAAAGCCCATGCGAAAACAATCAAATTACATCACAAATCCCGAAATTGGTCAAACCCGACACCTAGGCCCATGCCTTGGATTCCGATAAAAATCACATCACTAAAATACTTATAATCCCACGAGTCTATACATACCAAGAGCATCAAAATTGGACCTCAAATGGCTCATCAAATCCCCAATTTACACTCTCATGTTTAAACGATTATATCATGTCCAGATTAAGAATCAACATAGGATCGAGTATTGAGTTCAAAAATCTTATCTTCAAGTGTTTCCCTTCGATTCACTCTTCAATCCTTCTCAAAAAGCTCCAAAATAGCTCAACAATGGGGGACATAGACCAAAAATCGTGAAAACCCCTTTTAAAACATTCTGCCTAGAGATTGTTTTCCTTCTTCGTGAACGCGGTCAAAGCCTCGCATTCTCGAAGAACAAAAATCTTTGACCAATTATTCCTCTTTCATGAACGCGAATCCTCCACTGACCAAGCCATCGCGAACGCGACCATCTCTATGCGAAGGCGATGCACAAACCCCTGGGATCCTAACTGCTCCTCTTTACCCTACGCGAACGCGACTCCTCACACTCATTCACGATTCACTAGAAATAAAACCTACGTGAATGCGAAAAACATATTTTCCTATAGACCTATATCTTCTTCACGAAAGTGGGACAATCTTTGCGAGTGTGAAGAACAAAGTCTTCTACAACAGAAACTAGCAAAATCTGTAACTTTCCAAACAAAGAATTAGTCCGTTAACCACTTGAAACTCACCCGGACCTTCGTGATCTCAACCAAATATGCCAACATATCCCATAGAATCATTCAAACTTGTTCCAACATTCGAAACCCTCAAAACAACATAAAAACATCAAAGCAACCGCGGATTCAAGCCTAAGAACTCCAAAAACTTCCGAATTCTGATTTCAATTAAAGGTCTATCAAACCTTGCCCGACTGACCTAAAAGTTTTCACACACGTCTTAAATGACACAACGGACCTACTTCAATTTTCGAAATTCCATTCCGACCTCTATATCAAAATCTCTACTACCAACTAGAAAATGCCAACATGCTAATTTCACCATTCCAAGCCTAAATTTACCATGAACCTCTAAAATACATTCTGGATGCGCTCCCAAGTCCAAAATCACCTAAAGGAGTTAATCAAATCATAAAAATCCAATTCCAAGATCGAATACTAAAAATTAAAAACTAGGTCAGACCTTTCAAATCTGTAAGCTTCAAACTGGGAGCTGTTCTTTTAAATTTATTCTGATTACCTTGAAAATCAAAACCGATAATTTACATAAGTCATAATATATCACACGGGGCTAATCATGCCCAAGAACTAGCAAGCAAAGTGCAAAATCTCAAATATACCAATCGGATCGTTACAATCCCCCTTGGATGTACATAAATAATGTGCCTCGTCAAAACCTTATTAGAAAAAACCCTATGGGAAGAAAAAAAATCCTAGTGAAGCAAAAATAGTACACATGTTTAGAAATACACCTTTTAGTTGCCTCGTTAAAAACCTATCAAGAAAAATTAAGTGGGACAAAACCTTGTAAGGAAAAAAAAAGTACAACACGTATTAACTTCCTTGATTAGAGCATCAGTTCACATCCTTCAGCCTTCGCATCCTAATCTTGTACACTAGTTTCTTGAAGGTTGATATTAGTAGATATTTAGTGAACAGTCAACCATATTATCACTTGAACAAATATGTTACACATTGATATCACCATTCTTTTGAAGATCATGTGTAAAAAATAACGTTGGTAAAATGTTCTTTGTCCTATCTCCTTTTTTGAATCATCCCCTTAATTGGGCTATGCATATTGCATTGTCTTCATAAAAAATTATGGGCAATTTGTTACACTTCAAACCACATTTGTCTTGGATAAGATACATTATAGACCTCAACCAAATACATTGTCGACTTGATTCATCAATAGTAATTATCTTAGCATGATTAAAAGAAGTACGCACGATTTATTGCTTAATCGATCCCAAGATATGGCAATGCCTCCATATGTAAACACATAACATGTTTGAGATCGAACCTTGTGCAGTTAAGATAAATATCCAACATCAGCATAACCAACAATATCAGTATTACAATTATTGACATAAAATAATCCCATAACGGTAGTCCCTTTTAGATACCATAATATGTGTTTGATCTCATTCCGGCATCTCCTTGTAGGACTACAACTATATCTTGTTAAGATATTAACTGAAAAAGTTATGTCGGGTCTTGTAGTGTTAGCAAGATACATTAGTGCACCAATTGCACTAAGATATGGTACTTCATGACCAAGAAGCTCTTCATTCTTTTCTTGTGGTCAGAACAGGTCCTTATTTATATCAAGTGATAAAAAAATCATCAAATACCCAATGGATGTGCTTTATACCAATAGAATCATTTTAACAACTTTTCAATATCAGTTTGTAGAGCAAGGCAAAATTTTATTTTTTCATGATCTTTTTTTCAAATTTGAACAGTCTACTGCTTTAGGAAGCTCCCAGGAGTTCTAGTGATATTTAAATCATCAACATACACGGTGATTATAACAAATTCAAATCTAGATTTTTTTATGAAAACATAAAAATAAATTGAATCATTCTTCTACCCTTCTTTCAGCAGGTACTCACCCAGGCGGTTATACTATATACGCCATGATTGTTTAATCCTTATAAGGATTTTTGAAGTTTTATTTAATAAATTTCTTGGAAACCTTAATATGCCCCAAGACAATTTAAATCCTTCAATAATTTACATTATATGCATATCAAGTATTTCATATATTGCCAGATTCAAACCTGAAATTACTATATCCACCTTAAGAGAACATGTCTTCATATAATCAATATGAGGATATTTACATATTTTCTTGTGCCCTAAGTCGTCTTTATGTCTATCGACTTGAACTTTTCGCACAAGAACACATCTATAGCTCCATTGGTTTTATACTTTCAGGTGTTGGGACTATCCGCCCAACTTCACATTTTTCAAGTGAAGTCAATTTTCATTGCATATTTTTCATTTGGCCAATCATTTATCTATTCAAATTTCATGAGAGATATGAGTTCAAGATCCTCGCCAACATTAATAATATTGAGCGCTACATTATGTTAATAATATCATCGACGATCATTTTATCTTGGTTCAATTATTACACAATAAAACATAACTTGTTGAGATCTCTTTATCTCATTATTTTTTGATACCTGAGCCTCTTATATCAGGTCTTACGAAGTGTTATATCATGCTGCTCTTTTAGAGCACTTGCCTCCTTATTATGACCATCTTGAATATTTTCCCATCTCCTTCTTCAAGTAGTTTAATCTTTGAAATAGATTGGTCTGTTATGATTCATGCGTCCCATAGATTTTGTCCCTCATGAACTTTATTCTATTTGGACCATTAGCAGCTAAAAATATGACATTTAGCTTTTGGTTAGCAAATGCGTCTAGCAATAATTTGTAAATGGATTATCACTTGATCTTCAGGTTCACATTTTCTTGTACGAGGATATATGTATTCATAATAATTCATTTCACGTATCACTTTCTCAGCTGTCCGTTTTCTCCCCCTAATGCTAGGATTACCAACATATTTCTCAACCTTCTTTAGGAACTCATCTAAGTGCATCTTAGTGGCATAATTAAATTATATAGCACATCCATATTTCTATGTAGAAATTATTTGATTCCCAACCTTGAACAAATTGTGATAGGGAAAAATTTTCAGGACTTGGCTAGATGCGTACAAGTGTTGTTATATATTAATAATATATTTCATACCATATTTCGTTTTTGAGAGTTTTGTTCTCATACCTAATGATTTAGCTATAATTGGAGGCATACAATCTCTGCTATACCAACTTGGATTAAACCAGTATTATCAAGATAAATCATCATAATTTATGTTTAGGAACTGTGCTCTAATAATTTGAGGAAGCAATCTGGAAAAAGCGAAACTGCAAGTTAATAACAAATGCACATATGACCTTAGAATAGATACACTATTAAAATCATATAATAGTTAACGGTCCATACGGTAGGTGACTGGTCCCATATATTTATCACCTTTTATTCGTTCCAGAAATCAAGGGATTCAATCCCAACCTTAATTAGTATATCATGAGAATAAGAAGCACAAAAAAAAATCTTGAAGAATCTTCTATTCTTCAATATATGCCAATATAATTCTCAATTAATTTTTCGTATCATAATTGAACTGGGATGTCAATCGATCATGCCAACTAATATTTGTTTTAGTAACCCTCTAGTTTGCTTGTGGCATATGATTCCATCATCATGATTATATTTGAGTAGTATAAATAGGAAAAAAATCGGGTAATCTTTCATATTTATCCGGTATGATTACAGAAATATGAAAATATTCAATCTTCCTTTAATTTATAGCCTCAATATGCCATCCACTTTGGCTTATACATTTAAATCTCAAAAGTTTCTTTTGAGACTTTACAATATCTATGTCATTAATAATTTTATTCATCCGGATAGTAACAAAATTAGTTTTTCCGAAGTTCTTAGCAAATTTTGTACTACAAGTTCTTTTATCACACCATTCATATGATAAATGTCTCATTCATGGAGAAAATTATATTATAATAAATTGTTGTGGTCAAAATCATCATAAGCAAAATCATTTCTTGCTTTAATTTTGCCTTTAATAACTTTTATAAGGTGTGGAAGAATAATATTTGGTGTACCATATGTACACGACCAATGACATATTTACGTAATAACACAATAATATTTATTCTTTTTATTTCACTCAAACCTCCCTCCGAGGTGAGTTGTGTGGTATTCATCCAATCATGTCTTGCATGTCTATTATCACATATTACCACATTCACCTTTAGGAATGTCTCTTCATTCTCAATGTTTATCCGAAGTCACATTCTCTTCAAAAAAAAATAGATCATAATCAGCAGTGTGCTTTATTATTTTCATGCCAATTTGATGATAAACATTGCCTTCACATTTTGAATGACTATTTTAAGAATTATTATTGTTTGCCTTTATAATAATTGTGATTATTGTTACTTTCCTCTTTGGAACGCCCACGTCCGTTGTTCAACCACTTGTATTCATTTAAACTACTATGCATGGTTACCACATTCACCTTCAAGAATGGAGCTAATCAAGCAAGTGGGACAATATTCATGTCTTTTCATAAAAAAATATATATATTAAATTGGGACTCAAACCCAACTCTTATCAATATGGAGCATCAGGACTTGATTCCCATGTCTTACCCTCAATCAATGGCATAATAAGCTAAACAATATTGAGATTCATTCTCAAGCCTTAATTTCAATCACATGCTAAAAAAAGTTGTACACAACTAATTTGCAACTTGACAAATCAAATTTATTTTCTTAAATAAGTATACAAATCTCGCATTAGCATAAAGCTTATCAATTATTTGTAGCATCTATATGACATTCAACCGTTTGTAGTAAGAATATTTCTTCTAAATTCTATTAGAGTTTAAATGGATTAAAAAATCATTGTCATAATATTTATTTAGTCTCTCTCAAAACGATTGTTATTTTAGAGATATACCCTACCTATTGGATTTGATTTAATGCCATGACGTTCCTTCACTCAATCAACCAAGCAATTGGCGAATAAATTTATCAATAGTATAACATATAGGTAACAACACATATATAGTACTAATACATAAATTCTGTATTTATATTACCTGAAAGTGACATTATAGGTAATAACTTACTAGTTGTAGCTTATGCATCATTCATATAAAATACTTGAAAATAGTAAGTCAGTAGCAAACATCAAGTAGATAATAGATACTCAAAAATACCTCTTTTAGTAGTCATACTAATCATTATTTACTTTCAAATGATACGATCATAAATTATGAAGTATACTTTCTCAATAGCTGAGTTGTTTTTCAAATTTCAAAGAAGTAACTAATGAATCTAGATAAAGATGTGAAATATTTCTTATTTTCTTGAAGATGATATATGCTTCTAATCAGTATGACCAATTTTATTTTTTTATTTTTTTATTCTTTTTTTGTACTATATGCAAGTGCAAAAATCCAAAAGAAAAAAATATATTCATCCAAGTAAAAGAAAATGTTAATAGCGGTAGGAGAGATTGAAGATAGTTAAGACATAAATATGCATAAGACAACTTATATAACATATCATTGGTTACCATGATATGCATCATAACAATTAGTTGCTACTATGATTTTCACATATAGAACTTTGAAAATTTTATTCCATTCATGTGATATAAAAGATGTAATATTAATAATGCTTATGCAATACAGGTATGGTATGAAGTTGTGTGCATACGAGATATTAGAGGAATAACAAGTATAAGATAACCATACCTTCTTATGTTTCATTACTTACTATATGTAGTTTCTCTTTACTTTCAACCATGAGATAATATGTATGGCTTCTGATTTCAATCTTTCCGGATGTAGGATAATCTATTTTGTGTGTGTGTGTATATATATATATATATATATATATATATATATATATATATATATATATATATATATATATATAGAGAGAGAGAGAGAGAGAGAGAGAGAGAGAGAGAAAAAAAATTGGTTAGAGACTCGTGCTGATAATGTATTATAAAATAAAAATAATTTAGTAAAATATGAACAAGACATAAAGATAGAGAGAATGAAGAAATTTTCTTCTCCAATTATGTGTATTTTTCTATCTATTACAAGAGCTTTATATGGACATGAAAAGTAAAGAAAATATATCATTAAATATAAAAAATATGTCATTTAATATATTATTAAGCATTTTAAGATAAAGATCGTGGAAAAAGAATAAACATCCACTATATTTATTATAATATTCTCCTAATAATCATATTGTCTAGGTATGTGACACGGTATTGGGGTTTAACCTAAAGATTTCCAAAGACATGTCCCTAATCAAGGTAGAGCACATAGTCATGCGTCTCAATATTAATTTAATATTTTAAAATTAAAATTTAAATACTTCAATATCACATAAAAATATTATTAGTCTAACTTTCGTTGTGTCAATATAATAAAAGAATATTTTAACATACTAATCAAAATATTATAATTTATAAAAGACGAAATATATTATATAAATTCGGACGAAAGGAGTATATGTATGTCACAGTTTATTCGGACATTTATCACACAACCGCACATGTGCACCGCCAAATGATATGACACACCAATAGCCACTATCTTCCCATATCTTCCAATAAAGTAGATTCATCATGTCTTATTTAAAAATTAGTTAAGAAAATCAATAGGACGTATTATGAGTACGTGGAAACTTTAGGGAGTGCGTCAGTGCGAAAGCTGATTTTCTGGTGGCCCTTGTTGCAAAAAGTCCCTTGTAATTTTATGTTTTATTTATACCCAAACCCATGGTTTCTGTTATGAAATAATATAAGAACAAGAACAATAATACAAGAACAAGAACAATAGAGAGAAAAGTAGAGAGAGGAGTATTCTTATTGATACTTTGGGATGGTTTACAATGGAATAGAACCCCTTTATTTATTGGGAGGTGGTGACTTAGCCACCAAGTAGTAAACCCTAGAATCTCTCTAAATATAGACATTCACCTTAAATAGGATTCTATTTATAACACTCCCCCTTGAGTGTCTATTCAATAATGTGCCTCGTTAAAACCTTAACTAAAACAAAACCCAATGGGAAAAAATTAAAGAAAAGGAAAAAGAGTACACATGTCTGAATATGCGCCTATTGGTTGCCTCGTTAAAAACCTTGCAAGGAAAACCCAGTGGGACAAAAACTTATAAGGGAAAAAGAGTGCAACGCGCATTAACTCCCCCTGAAAAGAGCATCAATTCACATCCTTGAGCATTTGCATTCCAATCTTGTGCACCATCTTCAAAACGATCTTTTGTAGAGATTTGATAAATAAATCAGCCATATTGATTTGAATAAATATTCCGCACCTTGAAATTATCATTCTTGCTAGATATGAACATCTTCATATAATGTCGTGGAATGACTCTTCAATATCTCCATAGAGGTATTCTCGATGCCATCATGCTTATAGTTATAACAAGATACATATGTACACAAGTTGCACTTAGGATGTGGTACTTCAGGACCAAGAATTGTATATGCTTCAAGCAACTTCAATCTTTCATGGATTGACATATAAGTTAAGTCATTTAAGCCATATAATAGACTTTAGATGCATATCAAGTTTTAATGTCATGCTAAACAAATAAGATATCGAAAGCTGATTACACATACCATTGACTTTATACTTTCAAGTATTTGAACTACATGTCCAAAACTACATGTCTTTCATATGGAATCAATTCTGCTTGAATTGTATCTCTTCCATTTAGCCAATATTTTTGTTTGTATTCGACAAACATAAGATCCTCATCGATATTTAGCGCTATCATAGATGTCGTCAACGAATATTTTATATCGGTTCCAGTAAATTTTCATAAAGACATAACATGGAGATCTCTTTATTCATATATTCAGGTACCTGAATCTCTCATGAGATTTTATGAAGTGTTATGTCATGTGATCTTCTAGATCACTTGCCTCCCCATTATGATCACTTTGATCATTTGCTCATCTTCTTTATTAAGAAGTTATTTTGAAACCGATTTGTCTATACGCTTTAAGCATATCAAAGACTTTGTCCTTCTGGGACTTAATATGAGCATTTGCAGTGAGAATATAGTTACTTTCTTTGGGTCAGCAAATGCGTATAGCATGCTTTGCAATATGTTGCAATTGAATTATCCTTTTATGAACTTCGGGTTCATTTTATGATATTCGAGGATCTATATATACAAATGATAATTCATCCCATGTAACCTTTTCTCAAGTGTTTATCATGTCTCCCCCTCATGTTAGAAAAGCTAACTTGTTTCCTCAACTTTGAGAGTCCATATTTGTGCATTATGGTGTTAATGAAAATATACACCGCACATCAATAATAATAAGATGAAATTATTTGGTTCCTGACCCTGAACCACTTGTGAGGGGAGAATATAATATACTCTCGTATACAACGTATATCAAACTGATATATATAACTTTGTTCTCATAAGAAACAGTTTAGCTATTAAGTGGAGGTACTCAATAATTATCTTGCTAAACCAACAATGATATGAACCAACTTATCAAGATGAACTATCTTGAATAAAAAATCTGGAAATTATGCTCGAAGTTATATTACTGAGCAATTTACCTCGCAAGCACCGGCCAGGCTGCGGGTTAATAACAATCGCACATGTAACCATATCATAGATGCATCATATGTGGTATACATGGCAGGTGAATGGACCCATATTCACCTTTGATTTTTCCAGAATTTATGGGATTCAACCCGAACTCTTTAGTTGGTCAATTAATTAATGAGAACAAGTAATACAAGAGAATTCGTAAAGAACTTTCTAGTTCTTTAATATTTACCCATGTGAATTCTCTATTACTGCACATCATACTTAAAATGATATGGCTAACCCGAATGCCAACTGAATAAATTATCAATATTGATAAACTTCAAATTTACACCATGACATGTGCAATTATCAATAAACTTCAAGTTTATTATGATATGGGTTTTTATATCAATAAACGTCCACTTTATTGTGGTATTCTTGTGTAGTACAAACTGGAGAATAAAGCGGGCAGTTTTTCACATACAGATTATCCCGCTACAAGTTGTAGTAATAGAAGATATCAAATCTTTCCTTTATTTATAGTCTCAATATAATCAATCGCTTTCGCATATACTTTGGAAACTGAATAAGTTTCTTTGAGACTTACTACAACACAATACCTTATTGGTAATCAATTGTGTTTCTCCAACATAGTAATAATTGGCTCTTCTAGAGCTCTCAATTAATTTTGTACTACCACAAATTCATCAACATCCATGTGGTGAATATCTCTTTTAAAGAGAAAGTTATACCATTATGGTCATGTCAAAATTATATGCAAGATATGTTTCTTGCATTATTATTGTCCTTTGATAATCACATTGACAAATTATTTTGGCGTACAATAGGTACGTGACCAATGACTATTCATGCCATAACAATGACATTATTTTCATATAGCATCTCAAACCTCCTTCTAGGGGTGAGTGTGGTATATTCAATACCAATTCGTCTGGCATTCGATTTGCTATTCTTTGCAAATGGATAATATTTTGCACCTCTTTTTCACAAATAGAGGTATGTGGATCAAGATGAGATAATGATGCATTTTTCCACAAAATTTCCCGTTTGGTTTCACCAACTTCTCCCCCTAATTTTGGGAAAAGTGTCTCATCGAATTGACAGTCTGCAAATCGTGCAGTGAACAAATCCCCTGTCAATGTTTCGAGGTAGCGAATAATGGAGGGCGATTCAAACTCAACATATATTCCTAACCTTCTTTGCAGACCCATTTTGGTGCAATATAGCGGTGCTACAGGCACATATACTGCACATCCAAAAAATCTTAAGTGGGATATATTAGGTTCATGACCCAAAACTCATTGCAACGGGGAATATTTGTGATAATTCGTTGTTCTGAGACGAACTAGTATTGCTGCATGCAAAATGGCGTGACCCCAAACCGAAGTGGACAGCCTCGTTTTCATGAGTAAATGAGGAATTCAAGTTTATTCTCATCTATTGTCTCAATATGATATCCATTTTGAATGATATCTTTAAAACTCAACAAGTTCCTTTTAGACTTGGAGGAGAACATTGCATTCTCTAAAATGTTGTTCCTTTAGGCAGAGTTATAGTTGCTCTTCCGGAGCATTTAATCAATTTACTACTACCAGAAATTGTAGTAACATCTGCCTTACACATACTTAAATGAGAGTAATATTTCTTCTCTTTGAATATCGTATGTGTGGTACATGAATCAATTAATCAAAAGAGATATACGAACATGAGAATAAACAAATTTAATCTGTTGCTTCATAATTAAACAATATTTTCAAAATCTGCTGAGGTTATTCGACTAACTTAGTTGATAGTCGACTATCTTGGGAAGCAGCCATTAGGTTAGTCGACTATCTAAATCAGATAGTCGACTATCTTGACTTGCGGAAAAGTCCAGTTTTAATGCGAAATATTAGTTAGTCGACTAACTAAGTTGATAGTCGACTAACTTAGTAAACATTCATCAGGTTAGTCGACTATCTAAATCAGATAGTCGACTATCTTGCCTTACGGAAAAATCCAGTTTTAATGCGAAATATTAGATAATCGACTAACTGTTAGGTTAGTCGATTAAATCTACTGGAAAATAAAAATATCTTTGAAATTTAAGCATATTGAAACATTCTAAAGAACTAATACTAACATTATATCATAAGCTAACTAATACGAGCTGATACTAATGACTGTTAGTTTATTCACTAACTAATACAAATAAGTAAAATAAAATCAAACAATTCCATCTTTCTTCATCACAGATCCATCACCAATTAAGTGGTCTATTTTCCCCTCAGGGTGCTCAAAGAAGTCTGCCACATCCAAGTGGGTGATGTCAAAATTGTCGTCAGAGATAAAATTGGTTTCAGGGCCTTTACTCTTTAGAGATGCTTGATAAAGCTCAACCAAATGTCTTGGTACACGGTAAATTTTCGCCCAGTGCCCTTTTCCACCGCAACGATAATATATAGTTTATGAACTATTTGCTTTTGGATTCTCATCGCATCATGCTTGTGGCAGAGTGACCAACTTCAGGTTGTCATATCTCTCCTTTAAGCCATTCCACAAGATAGGTGGATCTTTGACTGTGATATATTCAATTTTCAAACCTTCATCAAGGTGATGGCGCAAGAAAATCAAGGCCTTAGTATAGTCTTGGGTGGATGCATTATTTCTGTCTTTAATGGCGTCTCCAAGACCCATTGCATCCAAATGGATTTCAGCATCCAACACCCATGTCATATAGTTCTTGCCCGAAATTTCAAGGGCAACGAACTTTCTTTTCATAATGTCAGACATAAAACAAAATTACATAAAGAGCGTGTCCATACTTACGGGCTTTATTACAATTATCACATTCACTTCAGGGAATGGATCATAATCATCTGTATGTGCTATATACAATCTCATGTCAAATATTACTTTCATAAAGTGAAAGATTATTTTGAGAATCTTTATTATTCTCATTATCACAATGATGACGATTATAATTCCGTCTATTGCCACGTCCACATCCATTGATACCTTCACGGTAATAATTTTGTCTTCTTTCAGACTTATCACATACTGCTATCACATTCTCTAAAGGGAATAAGAATGAAGCAAATTCAATGGGACAGATTTTCAATTCTTTGCCCACAATCATACATGAATTTAATCATGGCAAGACATAGAACTTTTACCACTTCACGTGGTTATAATTCCTTACAAACTCCATTAGAGTTATAATCAAACTTTGTTGTCTATGTTTGTATATGAAATCAAATCGTAGAATTTCAAGAATTTGAAAGGAAAAAGTAAATTACTTACCTTTAAGGTATACCAATAAATGTTGTGATATCAAATATACCTCTTGAGTTTCCATCTCGTTGCATTACTTTATGATGGTACCATCTCTTCTATTTTTCCGTATAGAAATTCTGGAAGAAGAAAGAAATCAAATTCAATTGGTTAGAGACTCGTGCTGATAACGTGTTATGAAATAATATAAGAACAAGAACAATAATACAAGAACAAGAACAATAGAGAGAAAAGTAGAGAGAGGAGTATTCTTATTGATACTTTGGGATGGTTTACAATGGAATAGAACCCCTTTATTTATAGGGAGGTGGTGACTTAGCCACTAAGTAATAAACCCTAAAATCTCTGTAAATATAGACATTCACCTTAAATAGGATTCTATTTATAACAGTTTCCAACTTCTCATTTCCTGCCGTGACCACTAGTTTGGTCAAGCCATTAAAGATCACAAAGACTTGAAAAAGGCTTCTTTGCAACTTTACCCATTATACTTTACTAATAAACACTTCTGGTGCTCCTGGAAGTAGAACAAAATAATACATTAGCAGCAGATACTTTTCATCAAATTAAGTAATTTGATCTTAGCAATACATATTAAAGTAACAATATTTAACAAATATTTATACAAAAATCGTTCTTTTCCACAAAAAGTTGGAAAGAAAAAAGTGGACTACTTAGGTAAAAATACATGCTTTAATATTGTTCGAGCAAAAAGTATAAAACTCTTTTGTCGATCTAATTATTGATAAATAAATAAGGTAAATCCTAGCCAAACGTAATTAATTCTAGATCCAAGCATATAAAGTATGAAATAAAAGAAGAATAAGAACGTATAAGATTTATTAATATGATAATCGTAAATCAAACATGGGAGATGAGCTTACATCAAGAGTAGAGATGCATCATAATCATGGAAGCAAAGAAAGGAAAGAGAGGTAATTGCTGATAAACAAGAGATTTGAGGGCAAAGATACTTCTGTCGATAAGGATCATGCTGCTTTGGTTTCATGCTCTTCGTAATATTTTTCTTTTGAGGCTGATCGACCTTTTCGAGGAACTCTTGATCGTGACATGTAGCCCTTGTAAAAAGGTTTATACAAAACTTTTTTTCCTTCCATGGCTTTTGAATCTATTACCCTTTTGTGCGGGTCAAAGCGCCTTAGCATAAAATTCCTTTTGAATATTCAAAGTTTGAGATGATAATGACCGACAATAAGTACTGCCCTCGAATATTTCTGATCAATGGACCCTGAATGACCATTTGAACTTAAGTTTGAGTAGCTCTTAGGCTCAATAGTCGATAAGGTAAGGTAGCCCTTGGGCTTGATTATTGAGTGAGTTCATGCTCGAACTTGAAATGAAAATAGCCCTTAGGCCTTATGGCCAAGTGAGGACATGCTCAAACTTGAGATAAAGTGGCCATTGGGCTTGAAAGATATTGCCCGAATGAGAATTTTCTCAAAGTCAGGAAGTCCTTGGGCTTAGTAGTCGAGTGAATACTTGCATGAACTTGAAATGAAAATATGTCTTAGGCTTTATAGTCGAGTGAGAATTTGCTCGAATTAGAAGTAAAGTTAGCCATTGGGCTTTATAGATAGTACCCCAGTGAAGGTTTGCTCAAACTCGGGTTAAGATAGCCTTAGGCTTTTATGATCGAATGAGGACTTGATCGAACTTGAGTGAAATTAGCCCGGAGGCTTTATATTCGAGTGATGATTTGCTCGAAGGCGAAATAAAGTTAGCCCCTAGGATTTATAGATAGTCCTCGAGTGAGGATTTGCTCGAACTCGGGTTAAGATATCCCTTGGGTTTTATGATCGAGCGAGGACTTACTCGAACTCGAAGTAAAGTTAGCCCTTAGGCGTTATAGATAGTCCCCGAGTGAGGGTTTGCTCGAACTCGGGTTAAGATGGCCTTTGAGCTTTTATGGTCGAATAAGGACTTACTCGAACTCGAAGTAAAGTTAGCCCTTAGACTTTGGCATGTTTTTGGATTTTTTATTTTTCAATTATTTTTTGTTTAGAATTTAATCCCTCAAAAAAATTGTCTAGGAGATCCATCATTGGAATAAGTCCAAAAACAAATATTTTTTTCTCTTTTTTTTAAATTTTTTTTCTCATTTACATGCACTAGAGTCTTAAATATAACATTATCTACTCTCTCATATGACTCTAGAACGCTCTTCTCAACATTGACATCATCAAGAAAAATATGGTCTAATGATTGGCATTCTTGTTTCAGCTCCTCAATTTGGTCTAGTAGATTTTTTTCAGCTTCACGCATATGACGACTCGTTCGGACTTCTTAAGAATTAATGCCCAGATTTTCTTTTGACTACTTTTCCCAAGTTTATTCTACTTATTTGATTTTCTGGGACGTTAGGTTTTGAGTTTCGAAGAGTTTTTGGGACACTTAGTCCCTAAGTGAGAGCTTAAGTGTTGGAAAGTTATCCCTAGTCAAAACATTATGAAGACGGCCTTGGAGTGAATATCTAATGGTTCTGTTAGCTTCGTTAGGTGATTTTGGAGTTGCGTGTTCGGAATGTATTTTGGAGGTCCGTAGCCAATTTAGGTTTGAAACGAAGTTTGAATTTTTTTAAGTTTCCGGTTAATAGGCGAGATTTTGATCCGAGGGTCGGAATAGAATTTCATAAGTTGTAGTAGTTGCATCATGTCATTTGGGATGTTTGTGCAAAATTTCAGGTCATTCAGACGTGGTTTGGTTAGATTTTTTATTGAAAGTGTGTTTTGAGAGTATTTGAAGTTTTAAGGCTTGAATCATTGATTAATTTGAGTTTTTGACGTTGTTTTAGGTGGTTTAAATATAGGAACAAGTTTGGATGAGGTTTTATGATAGGTTGGTACTTTTGTTTGAAGTCTCGGGGGCCTCGGGTTGATTTTGGATGGCTAACGGGAAGTTTGAGACTTAAGAGTTGCAGAAAATCCTTCAGCAGTTGCATGTCCAATTCCTTCTTTGCATTTGCGACATTCCTCTCGCCTTCGTGTAGTTCTGGCCTTCTTATTCTATGAATTCGTGTCCTCCTCCATGCGTTCGCGTAGAGTAATTCTGGAGGAGGACCAGTTTAGTCCTTCGCGTTCGTAAAGCTTCACATTTTCCTCAATCGTGATCGCCTCTAAGGCATCACGTTCTCATAGCTTTATTTGACTCTGAGGGCTGATGCCTATATTTTACTCATCGCATTCGCATTACCCTTGTCGCATTCACGTAGCTTCACCAGTCCAGACCTTCGCGTCCGCGGACTCTTCCTCGCATTCGCAAAGGGCATTTTTGGAAGCCTTCATTTTTCCTTCTTCGGGAACGCGAGAATTCCTCCACAATCGCGATGCTTGAATACCTAGACAGATATAAACATATTAAATCCGAGGGTTAGCCATTATCAAAACACAAGCTTGGGAGCTTGGATTTGGAAGAAATTTCGAGGAATTTTCTAGGGAAACTACTGGGTAACAATTCTCCACACTCTTATGCTTAAAACCCACTAATCTAATAATTCCTCCTTAATTTTGGATTTTTGAATGAAAATAGGTAAAACTTCATATACCAAATTATTGAGTTTTAAGTGGGTGTTTGACCTCCGATTTGAGAGTTTTTTATATGGTTAGACTCGTGAGGGTACGAGGGTTAAATGTGAAAAATTTTCGATTCTGAGACGTTGGCCTGAGGAGTATTTTAATTATTTTTACCTAATTTCGTGACATAGCTTTGAATAAAATAGTAAAATCGATTTCTTGAGATGTTATATACGATAGTAATTGAATTGAATAGATTTGGGCCACTTGGAATCGGATACTCATGGAAAAAGTGTGCTTTCTAGTTAATTTTGGAACCGGTTCGAGGTAAGTGGCTTATCTAACCTTGTGTGGGGGACCTTTCCCCTTATGATATGATATTTGATAATTGAATGCCTTGTACGTGAGGTGACGAGCACGTACTTGAGCTAATTGTGGAAAAATACGATTTTACTTGAAGTATTTAAATTGAGTTTCTTGTTTACCCATGTTACTCTAATTGCAAATTTAACCTGTGTTAATTTGAAAAAATATATGTTTAGTTGACCTATTAGCCTATTTGCTTTAAGTGCCTTGTTTGTATTTTGTGGAGTGTGTTGGGCTAGAATTTACTAGTTTAGCATTTATTCTAATATTCTTGAGATGTTGTTTTTTGTTTTAAATTGGGACGGCATCCCGAGAGATCCCCCTACATGTGTTATGACCTGGGCTGAGAGTGCTGGATACCAAGAGATCCCGACAAATGTATTTATATGTATGGAGGATACCAAGAGATCCTCGGAATACCAAGAGATCCCCGGCACATGTATTTATATATATTGGGGATACCAAGAGATCATCGGGATACCAAGAGATCCTCAGTTTACCTATTGAGGATACCAAGAGATCCCTCATGTATATGGTGAGGATACCAAGATATCCCCGGTTATTATTTCCTGTTGTAGCGGTATTTCCTTGTATTGTCTTATTTATACTTTCTACTACTGTATCCCTTATTTTTCTTGTTTAGATTCTTGCTGTAGACTATATTTATAATGTTTCTTTACCCTATCATTTATTATGTTTTACCTCAGTAGGGCCCAGACTTTACTCGTCACTAACCGATCAAGGTTAGGCTTGGCACTTACTGAGTAAAGCTGTGGTGTACTAATGCCCCTTATGCACATGTTTTTCATGTGCAGATCCAGGTACCTCCACCCAAGCGCATTAACCTTGAGACAGGGAGAGCTATGGAGACTTCGAGGTACATCTGCCGCGTCCGCAGACCGAAGAGTCTCCTTCTTTACTCTGTCATGTAGTTTTAACCTTCTATCGTACTTTTGTTTTAGACATTTCTGGAGATTAGGGAACTAAATGTATTCTTCTAGCTTGTGTTCCATTGAGTTTCCAGGTTTTGGGGTGATATTGTAGACTTCTACATTATTGAGTTGTATGTGCTGAGTGGCATTTTATATTCCATACTTCATTTTGATGCATTTGGGTTTTGAGTTATAATTTTTCGCAGATTATCTTTTTTCCTCATTGTTAGGCTTACCTAGTTGTAGGGACTAGGTGTCGTCAGTACATGTTCATGAAGGGTGAACTGGGGTCGTGACAGCGCAACTCGTCATTAAATTGTTTGGCGTTACACGCATTAACCTTTGCACTCAAATCTGCATCTAAGTTACGCACAACCAAGCCAAACATGTCAATCTCATGTGCAAGATCAACTCTCTCCTTAGACCAGTCATTCACCAATTTTGTTAGAAGATAACGTCGTTCCTCGTATTCCCTTAATCGTGAATATTCTTCTCAATACCAACCCTTACTTCCGTATTTAAAATCAGACCTCCAAGAGTTGAGGTCATGATGAGCCCAAAAAAAGCGGACCATAAAAGTCTTTCGTCAATCAAGCGTCTTCATCAATAACCTTACCTCTGGATAGTTCATCCCTGTATATCATGTTGAGAGAACTAGAACACATTAAGAGAAAGATAAAAAAAATTATAAAAAGTATTTGCAAAGAAGAAAAAAATCAAAACTTGTAAAGATAAAAGTTAAATTCTAATATGGAAAAATAGTTAACTTCTATGTCCTTGACAACGGAGCCAAAAACTTGTTGCTTCCAAACGCACACACAAGTATACGCGGTCGTCAAGTAATCAACTAACTAATAGTCGGATGACGAACCTACGTGAACTTGTGATTAACTATTAACTAAATTAGACTATCCTAATTATCTAATTAGAATTAAACCTAGAAGTATATGACTCTAATCTAACTAAAATAAAATGAAAACAAATAATGAACCAGTACGATAAATCAAGAAATCAAAATCAATATTCGAATAACAATAGTCATGAAAGAACCACAACCCTAGAACGTGAAGTTTAGCTCCACGTAGACATGGTAGCCAAACAATAAATCATGCAAAGAAATATAAAAATTACTAAGTTTGGAGGTAAAAAGATGGACTTGATGAATTTCAGCCTCCACGGTGACTATGTGCTTGTATTTTCCTCTAAAAAACATCAATTCCCTCAAAATAGGTTTAGGTTTGCTTTTATACGAGTTGGGGAATCTTGGGGTCGACATAACCAAGTCCCGATCGAAATAGGACATGTTCACATTTTGAACGTTCCGGCTAGCTTGGGGCGCTGGCCCTGGCGCTCAACTTTTTAGCATTCTGTTGGGAGCACCCCATGTTGTCTGTGGCCCTCAAATGTGCCCTTTTTCCTTTTCTTCTCAATTTCGCTCCAATTCACATTATTTCATCCCAAATTGCATCCGAATGATTCCTACGCATGGAAATACAACAAATTTAACAAAAATCATCATATTATACATCTCAAATCTTTGAGACATGAGCAAAATGTGAGGCAATATAAATCAAAAGATGCATACATTAAGCAAAACATCATCTTTTACGAACGAGTGAGCACTTGCTCGAACTTGAAGTAAACTTAGCCTTTAGTCTATATAGATAGCCCGAGTGAGGGTTTGCTCGAACTCAGATTAAAATAGCCCTTGGGCTTTTATGATCGAATGAGGACTTGCTCAAACTTGAAGTAAAGTTAGTCCTTAGGCTTTATGGATAGTCCCCGAGTGAGAGTTTGCTCGAACTAGGGTTAAGACAACCCTTGGGATTATATGATCGAGTGAGGAATTTCTCGAACTCGAATTAAAGTTAGCCCTTAGGCTTTATAGACAGTCCCCGAGTGAGAGTTTTCTCGAACTCGAGCTAAGATAACCCTTGGGATTTTATGATCAAATGAGGAGTTGCTCAAACTCGAAGTAAAGTTAGCCCTTAGGCTTTATAAATAGTCCTCGAGTGATAGTTTGCTTGAACTTGGTTTAAGATAGCCCTTGGGCTTTTATGATTGAGTAAGGACTTGCTCGAACTAAAAGTAAAGTTATCCCTTAGGCTTTATCGATAGTCCCCTAATGAGAGTTTGCCCGAAGTTGGGTTAAGATAGCCCTTGGGCTTTTACATTTGTTACGGATTTCAAACATCTACGATCCGCGTTAATTTGGTCGTAGCCTCTTTGGTTCGAAACTATCCCTTTGGGCTTATTTTCCGTCTCACTCCATGCTTTCCCAAAGTGTTAGTCCTCGAGTGGGGTGGTTGTGGCCTATAAAATCAAGGGCCACCTTTAAGGTCTTATGGCCTCGAAATATTAGTATTTTGACTTCATTTGCTTTTAGGATAGCAGTACTCAAGTGCGGGGTTAGTTGTCCGAACTTTAGTCTCGGTCAGCCTTAAGCCTGTTTACATAATAGATTAAGAGTATAAAATAGGAAATTTTGTGAAGGCATGAGAAATGACAAGGAAAAATACTTCTCTCAATAGATGATTATATATGCACACATGTTATATGATTGTTTGACCCTTACCACATTTTCCTACGAGACCTGTCGTCACGGAGTGATTTCCTTGCAACAAAGTAAACATTCAATGGTAATGCCCTCCAGTACTTGAGGCTTAATGTAAGGAACCTCAGGTATTGTTGAATTTTTCTAAGTTAACACGAATAATGGTTGCCTCGTCAAAAACCTCGTTGGAAAAACCCATTTGGGACAAAATTCGGTCTAAGAGAAAAAAAGTGCAATGTGTGCTTTAAGGTCCAAAGCTTCGTGCCTATCCTAGTCAAAGACCTTTAACTGTTAGCCGAAAAACATAAAGGATTCGACGGCGGTCGTACCTTTAATTGGATTCTGGATTTTAACGTGGTCTTCCTCGGGATCAATCTTCGATGAATTTTAACCTCGATCATGTCTCCTCTCATTTTGTGTGAATCTTTTCCCATACCCACTGCCTCTACGATCTCTATTATACGATTGATATCGATCTCTATTCGATCTCGACTCTCAATCGATGTGCCTTTTTGATCATATCCATGGGCCTGCTAGGATAATCGGACCACAAAGAAGACCCCACTTGATCATCCTTGATCCTAATCTTCAACTGATACCAATTATATACATCGACCTAAGTGACAGCCGGGTACTCGAGTAAACTTTGCTTCAACTACTGTAAATCTATGGAACTCCATGTGTTGAGACCTTGAGTGAAAGCTTGAACAACCCAATCATCGGTAACCGGAGGCAAATCCAATATCTCCCCTTGGCATGTGCTTCTAAAAAAGAATCTGCAAGCATAGAAAACAAATCAATAGAATTAAGGTAAGTTATGATACCATATTAAGGCACCCTTGGAAAGAGTCTCCCCAAACTTTTCTTCAGCAGTACGTATTCAATTTCATCATCTTCCAAGTCATTTCCTCTGATGGCGCATGTATACATTCGGATGGGTCGTCCCGTTATACTTGGGAATCTCAGGCATACGGAACTTCTTTGGGATTGGCTTCGGAGCCGAACTAGGGGAGAAGGGTCATTGCACAAACGTTTTATAATCTAGTCCTTCCAATATCGATGGTGCCCTTGGTATTTTGTCAACCTGGGAGTTGTATGTTTCCGCTTTTTTGTCATTATCCTTAATTATGTGTTTTAGTCTCTTATTACACTCTAATTTACTGCACTTTAGTTGAGTTTTCGCTTTAATCGCTAGTATTTTGCATTTTTTTACGCCTTGTAGGAGTGATTCCGCGCTATATAGATGTTATGAAATGAATTAAAGTGATTTGGGGCTTTGAAGTCTTAATAAAATCCCAAGTAATTAATCCGAGATCGCATTCAGGGATCAACGGATGATATAGCAATAAAACAAAGAAACGAGTAGGTATATTGCATACTGCCTAGTAAAATACACATAACATTTTTCGCAAAACTCCATTTGGGCACCACAATATATGGTTGGAAGGATAACTCAAAAAGCTACAACTTTCATATTTTACATTTCCCCAAATTCCAAATGAAACGGGGTGAAAAATGAGGTTGAAACCAAGATTGCATACCTGAGGCAGTATACTTGCCAAATACCGCGTTCGTGCCACGCCCGGACTACGGTCAAAGCTGTCCAGTCCTGAAAACTTATCCTTTTTTTGTAGGAGAAGGTATAATTGTTTGGTCCTGACCCTACTTGGCATATATATATATATATATATATATATATATATATATATATATATATATATATATATATATATATATATATATATATATATATATATATATATATATATATATATATATATATATATATATATATATATATATATATATGAAAAATGGTACTGTAATGGAGGAGACCAATATTTGACACAGATTCGATCTAAGGAGGCAGAGACACAATAGGAGCAAGACAAAGAATTCTTCTACGAGTTTTTCCTTACTCTTCCTATTTTTTCATTGTTGATTATGACTTTTAGTATTGTAGTTTTACGTACTATTATGAATAGATAATTTGTTATCTAGGGCTTTGATGGAACCTTTTGTAGGATAAATTCTTATTATGTTTTTATATAATTGAGCCATTGGATTTCTCTACTTGTTCAACTACATATTTATTATTATTGATTGAATGACCATTGATTGAATGAGCATATTTATTATGCATTGCTTGAGAAATGATATATATTTAGGTGGTTGTTGAACAACGTCACTCCTAACATATGTGAGAAATCAATGAGCAGTTAGATAAAACCAACTAGCTTAGTTCGAGAGAATATGTCTAGTAAATTATTGTGGTTGCTCAAGAGATAATTGTGGCACCTAAAGTGCTCACGATTAGTAGAGAATATATCAGTAAAATTATAGGAAACGTAGTTATAAAGATTCAGACAATTGGGGAAATCATAACTCTAGACCTCCTTAATTTAGTCTTCAACCCTTTGTCTCGTTATTTTATAATTCAACCGCTTTGTAGTATTTGCTAGTTAATTAGTTAGAAATATAAATCTTAATCTTTATAATTTAGAAAATTGTTCAATCTTATCTTCTTAGTGATATTAAACAGATACAGCTAAGATTTAGTTCTCAGTGGGATTCGACTCCGAACTTTTAGACCAGATTATATTTGCAGCGACTGCTTATCCTTTTTAGGACTAGAATTGGGGGTGATCAAATTTTTGCATCATTGCCGGGGAATTAACGGTGTAGTTGTAGTTGTATATATTGCTAGGTTTCGAGTTTGAACTTTTTTTTGTATTTTTTTTATAAATATTGATTTGAGAAACATGACATCTTGGAAGTATGAACATTTAGGTGTAGACAATTCTATTACTGATCTCCATACATATTGTAAAGGAAATCACTCGTGGCAAAATTTTCAAACGTTCGTGAGAGAGATTTATGTTCACCAACTCAATCTTATTTGTGAAATGTGTGTGATGTGTGTGGTGGTAAAAATGGTCACTTTTATGGATGTGCTTATATTTCTTATCTTCCCCAGACCCCTTACAACGATGGTTCTACCTTTTCTTGTGAAGTTAGCAGGAACAAAGAACCTGGGGATGATGACCTGAAGAAAATCAAGGATATGTTAAAGTGCCTTCTGAAATAAAATAATGAAAAACAATTGCATATAGAAAGGCAAGAGGCAACTATTAGTAAATTGGAGGCTCAATTTAGTCAAGTGGTTGGAACTTTTAATGCTCAACAAGCCAATATTGATGATAGTAGCCAAGAAGAGCATGAATTTGAGGTGTTAATTGGGGAGGCCGGAGTTGAACATCAACAACCTAGCCAACTACAATTTGAGGATGTCAATGTTGAAGTAGTGAGTCTAGTGTCAGCCAAGGACATTGAGGATACAAATTTTATTGACTCTAGTATCATTAATGTTGAGGATGCTAAAAGTCATGAAGTTCATGTGTGTGAGTGCATTGATCCTCACTCCAAGAATTTTTCTACATTGTGATTGGATGACGATATATAATAGAGTCATTCGAGTCGATTGAGAAATCAAGAAATAAAGAACAAGGTGCCTACACTCTGAGATTTTTCTTGCCAGAAAGATAGGATTACATACCTCATCTAAAATCCAAGAAGTGTAGAATAGTACAATGGTTGCTTGGGCCAATTAGATTTGTTCCTCCATCCCTGGAGCATAGCCAAAATTTTGATGCCAAATTGGGGGTTCAATTCATAAGCTCGAGGTGGAGGTAAAAAGTGATTCGCGTCATACCGCGACGTTAAATCAAGTGCTTGTTGGGAGGCAACCCAACATTATTGTTTTTTTTATTTTTTTGGTTTTATTTAATTGTATTATTTTTGTAGTTCCATTTTCTTATCTTCTAGGAGCATGGAAAGAAAAAGTATTGGAAGGATGCAACAACAAACCAAATGGTTGGAATTAAGTGTGAGGTACTCATACGAAAGACCAAGCTTGGAAGAAGTTTGAGTAACACATGAGGTGTTAGTGCTTCAGTCTTTGGCCTATCAGGGAGTCTCTTTTACCTTTTTATTAGTTATGGTGTGCATTAGAGATAATGCACAATTTTTAGTGTGGGATGAGGAGATTGTCTGGGTGACTTTTTATGCTATTTTAGTTGTATTAGTTTAATTGAAATTTTTTTAAAAAAAATAGAAAATATTAGATTTTTTCCGACAATGGATCTATTAGATAGTTTTCTTGAGAGATTTAAGTCTAAAGAAAAAAAGAAAAAAAAAGGATTTTCTTTTGTTAGGTAGTGTAGCAATTATCCCTTGATTTTTCTTTGTGATGCGGTTCTTTTCCAGTGATTTTGTTTGAACCAGGTGTAGCTAGTTTTTTTAGGAATAGGAGCTATTGTGTTGTGTTTTAAATTGAATAAATATCTCTTGACTTTGTTATGCCTTGAGAATAGTGAGTACTTTGGTTGTGACACTTAGGCTCAGTTTTTTGCTCTTGTATAAGTAACTTAAGTTGTGTAATTTTAAATTTGCTTAACTACTTTGGCTAGAGTGTCTTGATGAATCCAATACTGAGTTAGTTATATGTCATGTGTGAGAGAGGTTTGGGTGTTATTTTGTGCTTTGCATTTGATGCCCATAACTTGTCCCGTATGTTTGCAAAGTGAAATAGTAGTTTTCTTCAGTCTTAAAAGTGATATAGGCATTTTTTGTTGAGCCAGATATATATATTTTACCCACCTAATTATTATGTATCGTAGTGAACCACTTTGAATACGTAATCTTGTTTCTTTGAAAACCATATTACAAGTTTACCCATTTGTTTGAATTAACCATCTATTTGAACCATTGTAACCTCTCATGGGCACTTGAATTGTTTATGAACTTTGTGAAGGTTAAAGTGTAGGGTGGTGAGTTTGGATTTTTAGTGGAGCTAATTAAATAAGGAGAAATGCGCCTGTTTTGAATAAGTAAGAGCCACTTGAATTGGAAAATAAATAGTTGAATTGTCGTAAAAAAACATTCCTTAATAAGTGGTGGCTCTTGATGTAAGTATGCTTAAAGAAGAATAGGGTAATATACATTGATCTGAAGGTAGCATTTTGGTTTGACATAAGTACAACAACAACAACATTCCCAGTAAAATCCCACCATTAGGGTCTAGGGAGAGCAGAGTGTACGTAGACTTACCCCTACCCTGAAAAGGACAGAGAGGCTATTTCCAGGAGACTCTTGGATCAACAGGAAAGGCAATAATATCATAAAAGAAATAAGCGAAAAGACATATAACAATACAAGATATCAGAAAGAAAATAACCACAAAAAATAAGTGAAAGGACAATAACACAAAACTATATAAAACACCAATGTGAATACAACAAAGACCGCTAACAAACCTAACAAAACTATAACAGACTGCCTGGTATAAAGAGGGAAGAACTCTCGACTACCCCCTAGCCTACCATCCTAATTCTCGACCTCCACATATTCCTATCAAGAGTTATGTCCTCGGAAATCTAAAGTCGCGCCATGTCCTGCCTGATCACCTCGCCCCAATACTTCCTAGGCTGCCCTCTGCCTTTTCTCGTACCTGCCAAAGTCAACGACTCACACCTCCAAACCAGTGCATCTAGGCTCCTCGTCCACACGTGTTTGAACTATATAAGCTGCTCTTCTCGCATCATATCGTCCACACGAGCCACGCCCACCCTCTCACGAGTATCATTATTCCAAATCTTATCTAGCCTAGTGTGCCCACACATCCATCTCAACATCCTCATTTCTGCTACTTTTATCTTTTGGATATGTGAATTCTTGACTGGCCAACCCTCAGCTCCATACTACATGGCCGGTCTAACCACCGCTTTATAGAACGTACCTTTGAGTTTCGGTGGCACATTCTTGTCACACAAGAATCCAAACGCTAACCTCCTTTTCATCCACCCCACTTTTATACGGTGCGTAACATCCCCATCAATCTCCTCGTCTCCCTGGATAATTGACTCTAAGTACTTAAAACTTTCTCTCTTAGGGATGACCTATGAGTCAAGCCTAACTTCCACATCCTCTTCCCCCGTCACATTTCTGAACTTACATTCCCCATATTCTGTATTAGTCTTACTCAACTTGAAAACTTTAGACTCTACAGTCTGCCTCCGTACCTCCAGTCTCCTATTAACGATTCCTTGTGTCTCATCAGTCAGAACTATATCATCAACAAACAACAAACACCATGGCACCTCTCCTTGGATATGGTGTGAGTGCGTCTATCGCCAGAGCAAATAAGAACAAGCTAAGCACACATCCTTGGTGTAATCCCATAGCCACTGGAAAAAGGCTTTGAGTCACCTTCCACAGTCCTAACCCGAGTCATATATAGCTCCATCATACATATCCTTTATCGCCCTAATGTAAGCCATCGACACACCTTTCACCTCCAGACACCTCCAAAGGACGTCCCTAGAGACCTTGTCATATGCCTTCTCTAGGTCAACAAACACCATATGTAAGTCCCTCTTTCTATACCTGTATAGTTCTACCGACCTCCTGATAAGGTGGATAGCTTCCGTAGTAGAACGGTCTGGCATGAACCCGAACTGGTCAATATAGACACTGCCCTCCTTATCTTTGTTTCCACCACCCTCTTCCAGACTTCCATAGTATGACTTAGTAACTTGATACCCCTATAGTTGTTACAATTCCAGATATCTTCTTCATTCTTGTACACTGGAACCATTGTACTCCACCGCCACTCATCAAGCATCCTCTGTGTCTTGAAGATAACATTAAACAGCCCAGTCAGCCACTTCAAGCCTACCCTACCCACATATCTCTAAAACTCTACTGGAATCTCGCCGGGTCGGTTCGCTTTGCCCCGACTCTTCTTACCCATCGCACCCACGACCTCCTCAACCTTAATGCACCTATAATACCTAAAGTCTCGATGAATCTCAAAGTGCCCCAATTTCCCTAACACGATGTTTCCATCCCCCTCTTCATTCAAAAGTTTATGAAAGTATGACTGCCATCTTTGCCTAATTTGGGCCTCTTCCATCAATACTCGACCGTCCTCGTCTTTGATACACCTCACTTTGATTCAGATTGCGAGCCTTCTTCTATCTCACTTTATCCAATCAAAATAACTTCTTATCCACTCTTTTTCCCCCTAGTTCCTCATAAAGCCGACAAAAAGAAGCAGTCTTAACCTCTGTGACCGCTACTTTCGCCTCCTTCCTAGCCTCCTTATATCCTTCTCTGTTCGCACTCCTTTGATCCTCATAGGTGATCTCCATTAACTTAATGTATGTCGCTTTCTTGGCTTCTAATTTACATTGGACCACGTCATTCCACCACCAGTTGCCTTGGTGCCTCCCATAATAGCCTTTCGCAACTCCCAACACCTTTCTTGCTGCCTCCCTTATACAATCCGCCGTCGCCGACCACATAACGCTAGAATCCCCCCATCCCCCCAACTATTTCAGGCACCCATAATTTTCCGCCGCTCCTCGAACTCTTGCGCATTATCCTTGGACAAAGCTCCCCACCTGATCCCCGACAGATACCGAACAAACCTTTTCTTTATCTTCATCAAAATACCGATATCCATCACTAAGAGCCTATGTTGGCTTGCAAGGTTCTCGCTCGGGACCACCTTGCAATCCTCGCACAAACCCCTATCACACCTCCTGAGGAGGAGATAGTCAATTTGAGTCATAGCCACCATACTCCTAAAAGTAACCAAATGTTCCTCTCTCTTCGAAAACATAGAGTTCATGATCACCAACTCAAAAGCTCTAGCTAAATCCAACAGTGAGGTACCACCCCCGCTCCTACCACCAAAGCAGAAGTCACAGTGCACCTCACCATAGCCACCAGCGGACAACCCCGCACCACCTAATCGAGCGCCTTCCAGAAGCGCCCATTACCTCCTCGTCCAGGCCTGTTTTCGGCGCGCAAGTGCTAATGACATTCAGAGTGCTCCCTCTAACTACTACCTTAATATTCATCAATCTGTCATTCACACGTCTTACCTCTACCACCGACTATGTGAGCTCCCTGTCCACCAAAATGACCACTTTGTTCTTGCCCTTCACGACTGCGGAGAACCACAATTTATACCCGTCTACATTCCTCGCCTTCGATCCTACCAACCTAGTCTCCTACACAAACGCTATATTGACCCTCCTCTTGTGGAGAATCTTCGCAAGCTCTATATTATAACCCGTCAACGTCCCTATATTCCACGATCCAACTCTCAACCTACAGGCTACCTGGTTCCCTTTACCCCCCTTAGGCCCAGTCGCCCCCCCACCACCACCACCCATGAGCTACCCCCTCCCCACTATCTGACCTCCCCGAATACATGATCCTACTTTGCCATTGCAAACCACAGTCTCTATACCTACAAAGGTCTAAAAACAATGAAGAAAAAAATACCACACAAAACAACAAAGAGAGTAAATAGTAACTACAAGCCCTCACATTGACTAGACTAATATGAAATACTATGCTAATAAAGTAATTAACACAAGGGACAGAGAAACAAGAGGCTGTAGGTACCAATTACCGTGAATAGAACCTGAAACTCCCAACTTGGTATACTCCCGGTGTTGCATGACCTGGCGTATAGCTGCTACTTTACTGCTTGTGCACGTGCACCTCCCAAAAACGATACCTACAAAATAAACAAACACAAACACCCACGGAACCAAGAGAATAGGGTAGAAAAAAAAATCTAGAAATGAAAATCAATATCTTTTACAAATTACCCTTAAAGCCAAAAATCCATTTTAATTCGTAAATTGTTGGGGAAGAGCCTTTTCACAATATCTCTAAAATAATAAAAAAATATTCGTGGTAAAATTAAAGAAGTGTCTTAAGAACCTGGGGAGATCGATTGTAGCAGAAGAATTGAATCTTGGATGATGACTTTTTTAATTAACAATAGCAACGGTAAATCAAAAACAAAAAGGATTTTACAAGATAGGGTTTGAAGAAGCACAAAAAGATATGAAACAAGAATTAGAGAAAAAACCTGCCCGTTACAAGAAACTGAGTACATTTTACTTCCCACTGGTAAAATTTAGCGGCGAGAGACGACGAGGACGATGTTAATTCAGAAAATTAAATATTCAGAAATATTTAAGATTCGAAAACTGAAGATAAAAAAAAAAACTAATTTTTGTTGCTGAAGATGTTAAAGCCTGGGTTTGACATAAGTATGAGGTTTGAATACTAAAGTATATGTATTAAAGTGTTTAGGGAGGTGTAGTCACTCTTATATCTAAATGTATCATACTCGTCCCGTAGCCTACATTACAACCAAACAAAGTCCTAATTGATCCTAGATTGAATGAGCTCGATTAGTGAACTAGTACATTACGGGCAAGCTTATGGTGCATCTTTTGTGGCATATGAATGTTATTTCTGAGAGTGAGTGAATTCTTTTTATCTTCAGTTCCTAAGCGTTCTTAAATTTTATTGTGTGGAACTACTCTCTTTTGTTGTGTGAGGGCACTTGATTCATGAAGGAAAGGTAATGTCAATGATCTCTATGTTAGAGTAAGTGGGTGAGTTATGAATAATGTGTGGTACTTGTGAGTGAAATTTTGAGGTGAAGATGTTATGCTTTTGTACGTAATATATTTTTAAATACTCTTGGTGTGATGAGTTAGGAGAATTGTTTAAAAGGTCGTGTCTATAAAAAAAAGGTGCAGTTTGATTGCTCGAGGACCAGCAATGGTTTAAGTGTGGGGTGTTGATGATAGGCTATAATTATGTATTTTAGTCGCTTATCTATAGATGTTATTGAATGAATTAAAGTGATTTGAAGCTTTGATGTCTAAGTAAAAGCCCAAGGAATTAAGCTGAGATCGCATTCGGGGATCAACGGATGATAGAGAAGTAAAACGAGTAGGTATATTGTGTACTGTCAAGTAAAATGCACATAATATTTTATTCAGAACTCTATTTTGGCTCCACATTATATGGTTGGAAATCTAACTCAAAGGGATACAACTTTTATGTTTTACGCTTTTCCAAATTCCAAACAGAACAAGGTGAAAATGAGGTCCAAACTGAGACCGCGGACCTGAAGCGGGCTGCGGCAATATACTTGCCAAATACCGCATTCGTGCCACGCTCGGACTGCGGCCGCGGCTGTCCAAGCATGAAAACTTACTCTTTTTTACGTACGAGAAGGTATAATTGTGGGTCCGATCCTAAATGATATATATACATGGAAAAACGGTATTTTGAGGGAGGAGACCAATTTTTTACACAGATTCGACCTAAGGAGGCAGAGACACAATAGGAGCAAGGCGGGGAATTCTTCTACGAGTTTTGCCTTCCTCTTCCTATTTTTTTAGTATTGTTATTTTATATACTATTATGAATAACTAATTTGTTATCTAGGGTTTTGATAGAACCTTTTGCAGGATAAATTCTTATTATATTTTTATATAATTGAGCCGTTGGATTTCTCTACTTGTTCAACAACTTGTTTATTATTGTTGATTGAATGACCATCGATTGACTTTGTCTATTTATTATGTGTTGCTTGAGAAAGAGTACATATTTAGGTGGTTGTTGAACAACGTCACTCCTAACATATATGAGAAATCAATACAGCAGGTTCAAAGGCATGTTTAAAAATAATAATGCCTTGACGTGATCATAATGAGCGGTCAGATAATGCCAACTAACGTAATTTCGAGAGAATATGTCTAGTAAATTGTTATTATTGCTCGAGAGAGAATTACCTTACCTAAAGTGCTCATGATCAGTAGAGAATATATTGATAATTGTAGGGAACATAGCTAGAAGGATTCCAACAATTAGGAAAATTAGAACTCTAGACCTCCTTAATTTAGTCTTCAACCCTTTGTCTTGTTAGTTGATAACTTTACCGCTTTGTAGTATTTGCTAGTTAATTAGTTAGAAATATAAATCTCAATCTTTATTATTTATAAAATTATTCAATCTTGTCTTTTTAGTGATATTAAACTGATACAGCTAAGCTTTAGTTCTCTGTGGGATTCGACTCCAGACTTTTAGAATGGATTATATTTGCAGCTATCGTTTATCCTTTTCTGGACTAAAGTTGGGCGTGCTCAGTTGTCAGCAAAAACAATAAAGAAAGAACAATAAAGTTAAAGGACAATTTTGATGAGTAATGTGCAAGAAAGTAAAGAATGTATTTTCTTTTGCCAATGATTGATGCCTCTTACAAATGATTGGGGTCCCCTTTATATAGTAGGGGAATCCTCTAATTGTAGTAGGGAATCTTATTATATAGTTGTCTAACCGCCTAGTAAAAATCCATTCCGGAATTTACACTGTGATCTTAGGGCCATTGCGGGAATCTTACTCTTTTTGTTATGGGACCATAATGTTATTATCTCGAGGTCGGTCATACTTAGCCTCGGTGTTCATCGAGCACATCAATCTTTGAAGCTTTCCATTTGGCTCGCGCCTTATTTATTCGATCTCGCTCTAACTGGCCCTCGAGCTCACGAAATCTGATAGCCCCAATTTCTACCGTATACACATGCATTATAGGTCAAATTATTCTAAGGTATTTGGAGCCAGTAGTTTCACCTGGCTTGTTTTCAAAGTAGTCATGTGAAATAGCTCTCTGAATATTCTTTTTAGTGTACCAAATTGGTCAAATTAGATCTCAAAAATGTTATTCTTATTAGGCTCTTATTTGATCTCTACATCTGTTCTTTCCGTTTATTATTATTATACATTATAAATAAATGCTTTTCAAATTTGAACTTCTACCAAATGCTTTCTCATTCAAACAGTTGTTCAGAATATGTCCTTAATTAAGTTGAATTTTCTAAACTATATAGTAATTTGGCATCGTTAGACCCCTAGATTCTAGACACAGTTGCTAGCTTTGTGGAGCAAAGACGAATTCAGAAAGTATATACAATGCATCTAAACTGGTGTTATTGTTATTATATACTACTAGTATAATAATTCGCGTGATGCGCAGAAATTTGATATTTTTTATTATATGTTTCATTTTCTATTATAGCTATTTTATTTTATTCTACAATATTTGTAAAACTCCAACATGAAACTACTCCCCAATTTGAATGGGTAATTTTTTTTTATTATAGCTAATTATAAAATATGTGTATATATATATATATATATATATATATATATATATATATATATATATAGAGAGAGAGAGAGAGAGAGAGAGAGAGAGACTGCTATATTAGAAAGAAACCACTCCTCAATTTAAATTGGCAAGTTTTATTTCTTTATTTCCATTTTTTATTTTAAAACAATTTTAAAACTCCAAATTGAAATCATACCCCGATTCGAATTGGCAATTTTTTATTTCTTTATTTAGTTTTTTATTTTAAAATAATTTTAATATTTTAAATTAAAACTATTCCGCAACTTGAATCGGTAGTTTTTCTTAATTAATAGTTCCCTTTTTTATTGTAGCTAATTTAATTTTTTATATTTTAAAATAACTTTAAAACACCAAGTATAAACTACTCCCTAATTTGAACGGGTAGTTATTTTAGATATTCAGAGAGAGACTACTTTATTAGAAAAGAACTACTCCTCAATTTAAATTGGTTATTTTATTTTTCTATTTCCGTTTTTACTCTAAAATAATTTTAAAACTCCAAATTAAAAGTATACTCTAATTTGAATTGGCAATTTTTAATTTCCTTATTCTCGTTTTTATTTTAAAATAATTTTAAAACTCCAAATTGAAACTATTCCTCAACTTGAATAGGTACGTTTTTTTAAATAATATGTTCGTTTTTTTATTTTAGCTAATTTAAATTTTTTATTATTTTTCTTTTTTTTTATTTTAAAATAACTTTAAAACACCAACTATAAACTACTCCCCAATTTGAATCGGTAGTTATTTTTTTATATTTTTGTTTTTAATATATCTAATTATAATATATTTATATTTATTAATTCAATAAGAGTAACTAATTAATTAGAAATTTTAAAAAAAAATTTAGTTAAAAAGGTAGTTTATTTTGTCTTAACAAGGCCACTTGTTTTTTCAAAAAAAAACAATGCCACTTGACTTTTTGTGATTATGCCACTTGTCTTATTAATATATTTTTGCCTCTCCTTTTATTATATATAGATATAGATATAGATTTGAAATGCTAGTTTTTAACTTTTATTTTTTTATTGAAAATAATTTTAAAACTCTAATTCAATTAGTGTAACCAATTAATTCAAAACTCAACATTCAAAACAAATTGGTTAGAAAAGTAGTTTATTTTGTCTTAACAAAGTCACTTGGCATTTTGTGGTTAAGACTTGCCTTAATGTAGTGGTTTTGCTTCTCCCATTCTATATAGATAGATTAGTGTAACCAATTAATTCAAAATTCAAAATTCAAAACAAATTGGTTAGAAAAGTAGTTTAGTTTGTCTTAACAAAGCCACTTGGCATTTTGTGGTTACGACACTTGTCTTAATGTAGTGGTTTTGCTTCTCCTATTCTATATAGCT